>JARHVA010005649.1:655000-977500 GCA_037957365.1 Torreya grandis
GTTAAGCTTCTTGAGAAGAAGGAAGCAGAGCCTCATTCCATAAGTTCACCTAGTGAATAAATTAACCCCATAGAGAATGTAATAGATGTTTATCCCTTGTATGAATACAATGATGATGTTAATAATGGTACAATTCCACCATTCACAAGAACCACTCAACATATTTTTAAATCTTATATATGTAAAATACAAGTTGCTAAACTGAAAAACATTCTACACACATCTACCACTAGACCAAGGACTTTCAATATCAATCAAGAAGAGGTAAATTTATCCTTAATGATTAAATTTTTTGAATATGTTGAGCCCTCTATAGTTTAGGAAGTCCTATAGTCAAAACCTTGGAAATATGTCATGGATGTATAATATAAGTCACTTATGAATAATCAAACATGGCAACATGTAGAACTTATACTAGGGAAAAAACCAATTGGATGAAAATGTATTTTGAAATAAAAATATAAATTAGATGGTAGTCTCAAAAATAAAAAGGCGATGTTGGATGTAAAGGGGTATGCTTAGAAAGAAGGCATTGACTATGAGGATAATTTTTCTTCTAGAACCAAGATCAAAACTATCATGATAATTTTTAGTCTAGTTGCATAGTTTGCATAGAAAGTCCATCAAATGGACATAATGAGTGGCTTTCTTAATGAATATTTACAAGAAGAAGTTTACATGACTTAACAAGAAGGTTTTTTCATAATAGGAAAATAAGATAAAGTATGTAGAATTATCAAATAAAGGTATGGTATTAAATAGGTTCCTTGGGCATGGTATATCAAAAATGATGAGCATATCTTGAACCATGAATTAAAAATGAGTCTATATGATCTGAATATCTACCTGAAACAAAAAGGGGGAGATGGTGATAGTTTTATTATATGTCAATGATCTAGTCATCATTGTGAGTTATGTAAATATGATTGAGTTAATAAATAAAGTTATAAATAGATCATTTGACATGACAAATCTTAAGATTCGACATTATTATATCAGTTTGGATGTTTGGCAAAGAGAAAATAACATTTTTTTATCATCTAAAATATTCTAATCCAATGCTCGATAAGTTTTATATGATGTATTAGAATAAAATTGACACACATATGGATACAACACTACATATATCTCTAAGAGATCCATCACCACAAGTAAATTCAAATCTATATTGGTAGTTGATAGGGAGTCTCTTTTACTTGACATATACTAGGCTAGATATCAGCTATGTTATCAATTATCTCTCATGGTTTATGAAAGATCCCAAAGTTTACCATTAGAAATAAATAAAGTAAATATTGAGATACATCATAGGAACCATGGATTTTACCCTAGAATACAAGAAGAAGGATAAAATTTTCTCGACGTGATATTCAGATTCAAATCATATTGGGAACATTAATGATAGGAAATCCACTTTTAGATTTGTATTCGTTTTTAAATTTAGATCAATATCAATATGGAGTAAGAAACAAAATTACATTTCAAGTTCCTCTATAAAATTAGAATATCACACAATAGGAGGAGTTGTCTATGAATTGGTTTTACTTATAAATATACACGAATGATTTGTAATACCACAAAATCATATAAAAATCCTATATGTAGGCAATGAAAGAGTAGTGAAGCTTGTTTATAGTACTATATTTTGTGAGTGCACCAGATAAATTGAAGTGCAACTAAATTTAATTTAGGAACATGTAAAAAAATAACATCTATCACCAATATTATGTGAAAGATCAACAATGTGTAGATGTCTTCACTATGGTACTTGTGTGAGACAAATTTAAAGCATTCAAATAATTTACTTAATGTGAAATTCAAGATATGTTGAACTAAAGGAGAGATGTTATGAATAGTCTAGGTGCTTAATTCATCATTGAGTGGATTAGCAATAAAATGTATATATTTTATATTAGTTTAGGTTATTTGTCCTTATCTTTATCCCACTATTGGTGGGGGGGGGGGGGGGGGGGCGGGGTGTTTTTTCTCATATGTTTCCCATATGGGTAGTTTAGGCAAAATATTAATTTTATACATATCTTCATTATCCAGTAATCTATTCATTTACCTTAAGATAATGTGATAAGGTAGTATAATTCCTATAATAATTTATGTCATAATTTTTTAGTGTAATGATAAGATGTCAATAATATGTTATATTCTAATTTATTATTAATATGGCCTATGATGCTTAATTAAGATTTAGTGGAAGATGGAGAATTTGAATTAGATAATTGAGTGGGAAAAGCAATATGAAGATAGTTCAAATTTAGAATTAATCTAAAAGTATAAAAGAAGTAGAAATATTGTTAAATAATATGGACCACAATAGGACATACCTGACCCAAGTGATAGGGAAAAAATGTATAATTTAGTGAGAATTGAAACTTTCCAATACAATCATCATGGGAAGAAAGAGTACAGGGAAAAAGTGGGATTCATACCATATATAATCAAATCTATATATAGCTAAAAATGGGAGAATATAGATTGTAGGTAACAATCCACTATCTAGTGGTGAATTGTTCCTTTTACATAATGGAAAATACTTTAATAGGAAAATTCTTGGGAAGTATACCAAAAATATATCTCATTCATAGATGCTAAGATATAAAATATAAACCAAAAGATCACATGGAAATATTAGTAATGGCTAAATGGTTTTTCCAAATTTATTTCTCAAATAAGAAGGATTTTTAATGGATCCTGATTTGTGGTCCCTAATTTCTAGGTAATACATAGCTTTTCCTAAGGAAATGGATGCCAAGTCTTGATCTAGATAAGGATAATATTAACCTTATGTATATTTGGGTAAGTTTACTATGGCTTACACTTGAATACTAAGAGGATGAGATAATTATTGGAATTGGAAAGACCTTTAGGAAGATTAGATCCTTTGATGTAGTCAAAAAAATCAAGAACAAAATATATCTATGCTATATTTTTTGTCAACACATGCATGGAAAATATTATTCTAATCTCCACTAATATTTATTCAAATTCTATGAATTGGCTACAAATTATATAATATAAAATTGAATCTATAATTTTTATAGATTATCATAAGTTGGTACATATGGTGACATATTTCTCTTTGAATAAAATGAAACAATTGATTTGGATAAATATGGAAGAGAACACACAACATCAAAATAACAAAGATAAAGATAAGAATGAAGACAAGATATGGAAAGGAATTTGATTGACATCTATACTAACTCAAGCCAGAGGTATATACTTAAATAAGAAGTCCAAGTGAAGGAGAGAGATGAAGATACAATGTCCAAATCTCCTATTCAGAATTAATATCTTTCATAATATCGATAATAAGGAGAGATTATTTCAAAAGGTAATATTACTAAATCTAGTTACCTTTATAGTTATATACAATAGGAATAAATGAAGGAAAATGATGAGAACAATATTAATTTTTATAAAGTAGAGAATAATAAATAAAGAAGATCTAGGTGTAAATCAAATATGAATGTAAATTGAATATATATTTACTCTTGGGAGTGTTATATAGGATTACAAATGAATTCCAACTGAAAAGGCTCAAAATTTAGTATGGAACAATCTTAATGAGGCTATCAAGAAAATCTATTAAATAAGCTGATGTCAGATCATAAAATAGGAGAGGTATACCAAGTCAACAAGATGTTAGGAATAAATAAACTACTAGATAAGTAAAAAATGGTAATCACAATAAAATTGATCTAAGTGGGTCTAAATTAACTTCAAAGTCCAAAAAATGAAAATTATCTCTTAGAATATTATGGGGCTTAATAGCCCAAATAAACAAATCTCTTTTAGATATTTTATTAATATTCACAAACCTAGATTTTTGGAGATTCAAGAAACAAAAATGTTAAAAAATAAAAATTTAGATATTTAAAAATATATTGGAACACATCCTCTTCAGTTGGAGCTAGATCTTTTGAGAATTTAGGAGGGTTATAAATTATTGGAGTTATTAGGTAGAGATAGAGGATATTTTTCTCAAGAGTAATCATAATTTATTTATTATGTTCAACAATAACTTAGATAAGTCAATTTGAGTTTTATCAAATCTTTATGCTTATAATACTAACATTGGTAGAAGGGATAATTGTAAATAACTAAAATAATTTAGGTATTCTTGTAAGGGAACTAACTAGATGGTGGTGGGAGATTTTAATACTCATCTTCTACCTTTATAGGGAAAAAAGAGGAAATCAAGACTATATAGTCAACATAGAGTATCTAGATGAGTTCATATTAGAATGTGAACTTATTGATTTATATTTAAGAGGAGGGTGTACACTTGGAAAATATAACATCAGGATATAAACTCGTTCAAGTCAGAATTGGTACCTTTTTTGTATTTGTTAATTGGATGTTTTAATACAACTTCCTTTCATCACTGCATAGAATTGGTTTAAAACATAAACCCTTGATTATAAACATTGAAAAAAATTATAACCCATATAAAACCCCATTTTTATTTTATAATATGCAACTACAACATTCACCTCTAAAGGATAAGATCAAATAATGATGACATATTTATATCAAAGGGTCAACTATATATAAAATTTATAAGAAACTCATGAATATAAAACTTAATCTAATAAAATAAAAAAGGAAATTTTTGGAATTATTTTTTATAAAAATAAATTAATAATGGAATAATTATCTAGTCTATAAAGATAGATTGAGCTGTGTGGAATGAATCAGGACATATTCCATTAGGAAATAATTCTTTAATGTATCACTCCATAATAGCTAAATTAGAGACTTTCTAGAAATAAATTGAGACATTTTTATCATAGAAATTGAGATAAGAATATAAAATATTTGAAATTTATATGACCTTATAATAAACAGCAATATTATATATATTAACAAAGAATATAGTATTCCAAGTTTAGATACAAAGGTTATCAATGAAGAAGTACGTTTCTTTAAGAATTCACTTTCAAGGACTGTAAATTGTAGAGAATATGTGGATTGGTATATTGGATGATATCCATACAATTCTTAAGACTGAAGAATTTGAAACCCTAGTTAAATTTTATATTTATAAATTCTTTTGGGAAGGAATGAAGGTTCCTAGTCTTGATGGTTTCCCTGTAGCCTTATTTTAGCATTAATGGGATATCATTTAGTATAATGTGATAGTAGGTAAATATGAATTTATATTCTCGTGAAAAATTATTAGAAATGAATAACACTCTTTTGGTATTTATACCCAATAAACAGAGGGCCAAAAAGTTTAAATATTTTAGGCCTATCAGTCTCTATAATTCTCTTTCTAAAATCTTTAATAAAACATCAACCTCAAATTTAAATTGATCATCCTCGACATTATATCCAAGCAACAATAGGGATTTGTTTATGGAATTCAAATTCAAGATGGAATTATTACTATAGTGGAAACCATACATTATATATAAAAATATAAACTAAAACAATCTTTTGAAATTGGACATGGTTAAATCATTTGATAGGGTCTCTTGGAAATTTATTTTCAAATTTCTTGTAAATTTTGGTTTCAATGTTAAGTTTAGGAACCTAATTAAAAATTTTATTTCAATTTTCATGTTTTTAGTTCTATTTAATGGTTCTCTTTAAGGTTTCCTTGTTATAAAAATGGGTATATTACAAGGGGATCCTTTGTCTCTTTTCCTATTCATCATTATGGCCAAATATTTAGGAAAAAATGTTACGAATACTTTGAGGAAAGTTAAAATTAAAGCTATAAAAATGATGTTTTAATTGAATCTAGTATTGCATTAATAATTTTTTGATGATACATTTCTTATGGGTTTCACCTTAGTTGATAACTTGAAGAAATGGAAGGAAATGCTATGAAATTATGACTAAGTCTCAGATTAAAAATTTAATATAGGCAAAAGTTCCCTTTTCTTCATAAATACTCCAACTATTATGAAATATAAGATTTAAATAATTTTTTGATACAATATTAAGTGTGTTCCTTATACCCATCTAGATATTCTTATTTTCATATGGAAAGGAAAATTTAGCATATGAAATACTAAAGGGAAAGGATATGCTTTTTATACCTTCTAGGACATTTTAGATATGCTTCTTTCTTGGGTCAGAATAAATCCTTTCCCTCTAGATAATAATTCTTTAGTGTATTTTATGTCAATTTTCAAAATGCCCAAGTTTATATAAAATAACATAGAACAAATTTGAAGAATATTTTTGTAGAAAAATATGGAAGAAAAGAAAAGTTTTGCTCTAGGAAAAGTGTGTCTTCATAGAGGGTTTGGTGGGCTAGGAATTCATAAAATAAAGGAAACAAAAAAATCTATAATTAAAAAAACAAGTTGGAAACTTATAAAAAAATACAAATGACTAGATAGATATTATCGAAGAAAAATACTTGGACAAACATAAAGATGATTTTTTTTTTTTTGTTGAATCCCTATCGTTTAAATCTCACTTTTGGAATTTTATAGTTCAAAGTAGAAAACTTATTATGGAAGGGTTGCAAGTGGAATATAGGTATAGGATATAAGTATTTATTATAGGAGTATACTTGGATTTTAAATTATCATTTAAAGGTTAATAAATCTTTGGAATAAATCAACCATATATATAAAAGAGATATGAGAGAGTCTTGTTGGTTATAGATAAATAAAAGAAGAAATTATAGTATAGAAAAATATTCCTTTTAAATATTTCAGTGAGGGAAAAATTACATAATCCATGGGTTAAAAAATATTATTAAATACTATCAAATTATCCAGTTTATTAAAGGGATGAATTTGTTTGGGTTCATTTTAGGGATGAGAGCTATACTATCAAATTCAGGTATAAAATGGCCATAAAAACTAGTCCTAATGGATTTCCTTGAAATAAAAGTTTGTATAAATACCTCTTAACTATAATTAATTTATTTTTATACCTTTCTTTCCAAACTAATTTTCTATCTATATATAATTTGGTAAAGAGGGGTCTCATGATTCCTAACAGATGTGTGTTGTGTGAAAATAATGTTGAAACTATGGACCATATTCTTATTCAATGCCCATTTCATTATCAAATTTGAGGATTATTATAAATAATTTTGACGTTTTGTTTTTGGAAAAAAATTCAACTTTAGATTTTATACTTCAATGATCATATTTATTTTCAAGTGACATCCTTTACAGAATATTAAATTTTACTATTCGTAATGTTTTTTGAGATATATGGTTAGAATGAAATGTAGAAATTTTCCATAATAAAAAGAAAATGATGGAAAGAGAGGATTCAATAATAGTTCAATCAATTTTTTAAAATTTTATTTGTGATAAAGAACAAGAAAAATATAATATTAAGTATGAGGAGAATGAAATTTCCAGCATTTGGAATTTAAGTGTTGAGGATATTGATAATAAATAATAAAGGAAGATAGATGGAATATATGTTAATTATTCATACCCATCTCTAAGGTGGGTCAATCTCAAATTTGATGTATCTTTATAAGGGTAATCTGGGGAAGGTTGGTAGAGGAGGTTTCTGGAGAAACAAAAGTGGAAAATTAGTTAAAATTTATGTAGATAACTTGGAAACTCAAACTAATCACTTGTTTGAGTCCAAGTCATTTTTTTGAGAAATTAAATTTTCCATAGATATGGTGATGACTCATCTAATTGTATAATGTGATTATATCAATATCATAAATTCTTTTCAATAAAAATACACCAACCTATACCATAAAGAACTTGATTAATGATGTTAAAAATGCATTATAGTATTTTCAAGCTATCAATTATGAACATGTGTATAAAGAAGGAGATAAGGTTTTAAATTGGTGTACAAATAAAGGGGTTACTAATGATGAGATAGAATAATGAATGGATACACAAGGTCTATTAAGAGAGGTACAACAATTTATTCATCCAAAATATAATTATCAAAGTAAGGTTGAATAAGGAAGAACATGATACCAAGGTGTAGATCGAAGGAGTACCTTTGGTCATTGGTGTTAGAAATAAGAATAATTACATGAATCTTATAGAGACCTATGAGGAATGATATGATGGTAACCATAATTTTAATATCATTAATCGACACTTTAGAATTTGTGTGAAGATAATGAAGTATACCATTCATTAGGGAATAAATGATGACAATAATCACATTAGTAGTACCAATAATTCTCATCATAACCATTACAACATATATGGTCGCATCACTCATATGAGGAGCTCTATTTTTATTGGCATGTTTTAAAAAGGGACATAAATTTTAAGGATACTTATAGTAGGTATTTGTTTTCATGATTCTTAGAAGGTAACCAAAACTCTTCCATCAAGAGTTTCTCTATGCTTAGAATAAGTATAAGAGGAGATAAATGTTGTGTTGAACTAGGGGTTAAATAAATTGCATAGAATAAAGAAATAGTCTAGAGGATTCTAAAACAAGGTAGATTATCAACATTCATATAAATTATTAAGGTTTATGGTCCACACATTCATGTGGAATTTGAAAAATCATGGAAGTATCATGAAGTGACTATGAGCGTTGTTTCATTTACTATTGATGAGGATATAATAGTGCAAATAATAAGTATGATTTTTGAAGGAATAAAATTCTTCAAATATAAGAAGGATAAGAATGAAGAGGTGACCTTTTTTTAAGAGGGAAGGAAGAGATGGTAGTTTCCAATAATTTTATTTAAAATAATGAATTCTCTCATCTTGGAATAAATTCACCCATTCGGTTATGAGATATATCACTATCAAAGGTAGATTCAAATACACTTATTATTATCATTTTTCCTTCCTTAACTACTCAAGCATAGGAAATTTATTATCTTTCCTTTTTACTATTTTATTCCATTGGAAAAAATGCTTTGATGTTCAAGTGGATAAATATTTACATACCTTACATTAATCATTTATTTATTTTCTTTACCTTCATGATATAAGTCAAGATTTAGGACCAAGACATATTGTTAAAGTGGTTGAGTCCAAAAAAACTAGGACTCTCCCTAGCCAATTTTTAGGGGAAAGAGGGAGGGTAGCTCAAAACTTAGGAATTTTAAGACCATTATTAAGTCAAACCATATTTTTCAAATGGTATAGTTACCACACCAAAGAAAGTTTTAGACCTTATTAAAGAAAACCCTATTTATGATAATTAAATTCACTTGGTATCTTCTTCATAAAATGGCCTTTATTCTCCCTCTTAGAATAATACTTATGTTGAAGGGAATGAAGATACTTATCAGGGAATGTTTTTAGATCAAAATAAATTTAATTTTGAACAAATCAAGGAATAAGAAGATGAAACTAGTAGTGGTAAGAGGAAAATACTTAATCTAGATGTTAGTAATATTCATGATAGATTTATTTTTATGGAAAATGATTTTTATCTACAAAATATTATAATTAAAAGGTTAATTAAAGATAAAAAATTTGAGGAAAAAAATGAAACAAATTCAAATTCTGAATTATGAGGGAGAAAATCAAGGTAAAAATGATGAAGAATGGAAATAGATTATATTTTTAAACACAATAACAATATTACCTTATTGGTGGAGAAGGTTGCTTAGATAGATATGGAAAGAGATAAAATGAAGTAATATTTAATGAAGTTCATCCAATTTAGCATGATATAAATTATAAACTATGTTTCAAGTATCCACTTGATGAGAGAAGCCCTTGGGGAAATAAGGAGGACCATACAAGAAACAAAGAGAGTAGTAGATTGCAGATGTGGGTAACATTTAAGATGGTTGTAGAGAAAAAAGTTGATCTTTATAAGGACAAGGATTACAAAAATTTCATGTAAGATAAATGGGATTTATCTAAAACCTTAACAATATTGATAACACCTAGTTGAAGGTTATCTATTTTTTTATTATAGAGTTGTTGTTTAATGCAGTTTTCCTTTGTTTTTGTATGGTGGGCTTTGGTTATGCCTTAGCCTCTAATGTTTTTAATTTTTATGGTTATTAATTTATCTTCTATTATTTTTATCTTTTATGACATTGGGGTCCCTCTGAAACCCCCATGTTTACTCATTAACAAAATAATCACAAACCTTGGGGAAAACTATGCAAAAAATAGCACACAAAAGTAGTTTTGTCAATGTAAAACAACAAGAAGACAAATTTAAAAAGATACCTAGAAAAAATATAATGGAAAATCACATATATAAACCTTAAAATTATAGAAAAAAATCAAGGAATAAGTCTATGAAACCATACTAATAATATCCAACAAAATATTATGAAAAAGCCTACCAAAATTCTTGAATGCATGGAAAGGGAAAATATTAACCACATAATTTATTTTCAATATTCATTGAATTTAATTTATTAATTTTTTTTATAATTATGAAATATATATATTTTATAAAACATTATTATTTGAATTATAGGCATGTAAACAAAAGAAACCTAGAGACCATAGCTCAAATATTTTCAAAAGGGTTTTACATAGTGTGGAGTATGGAAGAAATAGTGTTCATGAAGCTACCACTAGAGACATTGAGGAGTGTGTAATGAAACCATCAATGCCACTTTAACACATGCATTAAAAATCATATGTAGTCCCATATTATGATATATACGACATCCATGAGGTGCATCAATGGTATAAATGTGGTGAGATTAATGAGATGGCATATTGTATTTCTCCTACTTGAAGGTATCCAAGGAGGTAAACATTTAATTTAATTTTATCACATTTTTAGTCCTAATTTGTTTTTTATTTATTAGATTTTAACCTTATTATATGATTGAATATCCTCCTATTTGGTGTCAGCTTCCTCGTATATGATAAATATTTTTTATGGACTACAAAATATTGATTTTATATCAATGACGTAGGTTAAAATAAATCCCTCCTCTATTTATAGGGAAGGATTCATTTATTTTAAAATGCATATTTATAGTTATATGCATTAAAAATTTTAGGGGTGTTTCAAGAACAAAGAAAGGAATGTGTAATTAAAATAAGATTGAATGGGAGGAATAGAAATGAAATAGAGAAAATGAGAACATATAAACAAACAAACATACATGATTACATAAACTCAAATTTTAATCACTTATGTACACTAGAAGTAGTAAGCAACATGACCAATTTAACATTAAACATTTTGTTGTGAAAGAGATAAAAATATTAAATGAAATTTTAACATAATAAAAACAATCATTTAAAAAGAATAAGAAAAGAACAAAGTCCCATTGAATCTTATTGTATTAATCTCTATAAAAGAATACAATGTTTTTTTATTTGTTTCTCCACTACAAAAAAAATATTTCTTATCAACAATTCCTATATAATGAGGATATCTGAATATATAGCTTAGGGGTTTCATTTTTTTAATTTATTGTCAAAAATATCTATACAAAGAGAATATTTCAATATATAGCATAGGGTTTTGATAAAAACCTAATAACTTCAATAAATATCTATGTTTAAACAATTTTTATATTTAATCATTTAATTTTTGAAGTTATTTCCTAAATATAAAGTACAAAGACTCAAAATTACAATAAATTAATAAAAAATTAAACTAGAGAAATATAAAAAGAATAGAGAGAGAAGTAGAAGGTTTTTATAAATGAGATGTGAAATATTATGAAGTTATCATCTATCTTTGTTCCTCAGCTTGTGTTTATTTCAACCTTAATGCCTTAAATGTTTGAACCATCATACCATTTCCTTGTTTTGGAATGGTTTTATTTGTCAACTAAGTTATCATTATCTCATTTATTTCATCATTTTTATTGATGAAATTAGGAATTATTTTGTTACATCAAGTGAGGGAGCTCTAAATATCACTTAATTCATTGAAAACTCTAGATTGAAATTTTCTACACTAAATAATTCTTCCTTAATGATATTTTTGAATGGTTCTTTCATTTTAGTTGGTAAAAATGGTTTAATACATTAATTTTTTGTTATTTTACAATGGATTGAATATATATCTACACAAAGTTTGGTAATAAGTTCATCACAAACTTTGTCATAGTTTCCAAATCATTTTGGGCTTATTCAAGAACACTAATTTTCCATTATACACTCTGAAACCATAAAAATGACATATTATCATCTACTTAGTTGAAGATATGTTATGATATGAGAATTTTCCTATTATAATGGGTCATATCCTTCAAATATATGGTTATATTTTTCATCATCCCACTTTATTTAAAAACTATTTTTTATTTCCTCCGAGAGATTGATTTTTTATTCTTATATAAGTTCTTATGCTCTTATCACTTCATTAAATTATTTTTAGGCATTCAAAATAAATTTCTCAACCCAATTTTACATCACTCTTCCATGATTACTATATTTATGAATGATGGAAACAAAATTCTTGTCAATGTCCTCAATGGGAATAAATTATAGGAAGGAAGAATTTAAATTTATTTATTGGATAAAAATGTATTTATATATGTTGATAGTTCTTGTACCTACTCATAAATTTGTTAATAAGTATGATTCCCCACATCTATTATTTCTACTAGTTTTTTTATAGTATCTTGAAAATGGCGAATATCCCCTTCATGGGTAGATTCCCAGATGTGTATTCTACTCAAGTTATACTCTATAAGGGTGATATATTCATCACTATTATATGCTACAAGTTTGGAATTTTCAACAAAATACACACTTGAATGTGAAAATATCAATATTAAAGTTATTTTGGCCTTTTTAGTTTATGGGCTTTGCAATATATTGGCTATCACATCAAAATAAATATAAGCAGTCTTCACACGACTCTTATTCCACTTGTTTGTCATTTAATGAACCCAAGGGAAGGAATAAATTCTTGAAGAAATGAAAATATATGTATATTATGATTAAGATGATAAGATGACCCAAATATATAAAGATTTTATTGAGAGGTACTTATGAGGTTTTTTATATCATATATTTATTGTAGTAGTGGTGAATCATGAGTGAGAGAAAGAAATGGAGGAGTAGGTGAAACATGAAGACAATATGGAATTGATACATGAGGATATGGAAGATGTTGGGGATCCGAAAGCACACAATTGATTACTTTTGTATTAACAACTAAATGCAGAATTTAACCAGAAGTGCACAAGTAACTAGAATTCAGAAATAACATAAAATATGAGAGACAATACACAATTGTATTAATACTCTTCCAGAAAAGAATTACAACCAAGAAGATGCCACAGTTCTTCTTCACCTTACAGAGGTTTCCCACACCTCAAGTGTACAACAATGCACTCTCAAGAGTTCTCTCTCAATTACGGTCCCAACACACAACTCAAACACAGAGTTGGTGTTCACCTACACCAGCCAGTAACAACACCGCCAGTCAACCAGTCAATAACAATACTGTCAGTACACTGAGTATACACACATACTCAAACCGAGTACACAACACACTCCAAGTAGATCTCCCATGAGCTTGCAACAACTTGCAACTCAAATGATCTTACTTTGGAAGGAACTACCTTGCCTTCCTCTTTGCTCTGAGTACACACTTTACTCCAAGTAGATCCCACCTGATCTTGCTACCTATTGTGTTGTGATCTCCCTAATATTTCTACCACCTGAAAATCAACTTGGTTCTGCAACACCTGCGAACCTAGATCAAACACACATAAACCCCTGCAGATCAATGATCTTACTTACCATGCAGATCTCCAAACCTGGCCTTGCACACCTGCTGACCAAGATCATGCATACATGAAGAATCCTACTTGATTCTCCAAACCAGCACCTGCACTTGGTACTGATGTGGAACTAGGAGAAGTTACCCTTTCTCTCTTCACACATAGAAGGAACTGGCCTACTCAACTCAACTAGCACACTCATACAATACAGCCCATGGGTCTATTATATAGCTCCCATGAAAAAAATAATTAGACATCTAATTAAAATAATTAGATCTGCAGCTTCAAGTCTATAATTGGCCTTTAACATGCAAACACTCGGTTAGTTCACAAATTGTTCATGCAACTGATAGTTCTAGAACTACACAGGCGATCGACATCAGTCCTTGTCTACCTAGAGGTGATCGATGTCGGCCGACACTTGACCGACGTCGGTTGCTCTTCTCACTTTATATGATCGACGTCAGCTGATCAGACCAGCGTCAGTTTCTCTACAACTCAACAACCTCTCAGCAACCTTCTCCATGTCTGCATCAGTGAAGCTTTTAGCTCCACAACCTAACAATCTCCCACTTGGAGATAAACAGCTACATGGTACCTATACCTATACACCGTCTAGTTTGTTTCCTATCTTTTATCCCTCTTTAAGCTCAACCTTGAAGACCAAGCACCACAAAACCTATGATGCACCTCCTGTCATCCAAGTAACCTACCGCATCCGCATCTACAAACACATGTAGAAAATAACTTGACCCTGCACCACATGTATACCTGCTGCTAGTCCATCTCAGACACCTGAGAATCCACTAAACTACCCTCCAGTGCTTCTTTCTCAAATCAGCTCCAAACTTTCTGACAGCTCCCACTACATGGGCAAAGCTAGGTCCAGTACGCATGTACTTAACCTCATCATGTGAATAAGGACACTGTTCATAGAACTATCCACCCCATTGGCGTGTTAACCGGTTTCACACAATCATCTGGAGACAAAATCAACCTATGATCTCCATGTCTCTAGAACACACTTATGCCAAAGAATTTTGCTGCTCAAAATTCCTCATGACATACCACTGAACTAACTTTACCTTTAGTTTAGCAAAACCCTGCATGTATGAACCTGCAACAAATTCATCATCCACATACAGTAATAGGATAATGTCATGACCATCATCCACCTGGTAAAGAAAAAACCATAGTAGTTACACTAACATTAACTAAAGCCATGCTTTGTCATCCATCTGTCAAACCTGTACCACTATCCTACAGCTACCTCAAGACCATATGACTTGGCCTTCCATCTCACATGTCCATTCTCTCTATTCTTTAACCAAGGAATCCATTCATCTCTTAGTGCTTTCATACCAGCTGACAACCCTACCAAATCTCCTGTTTGGTTCTGCATCATATTCTTGCCATGCTCCCACTATTTCTTGGATCCTTCCTACTTTGTATTGAGCAACAAGTATAAAGAAGAGGAACAATGAATTTGAGGCTTACTTACCCCTTTAGTCCTCCATATGGGTGTTTGAGACTCCTTGACAGCTTGTTGTCTGCCCAAAATCTGTTACAGTGACCGACCTCAGTCACCACATAGTCTGCATCCAACCAACATTGGTTCCCATGTGACTATCCTTTCTACTAATGCTATTTCCCACACCGATGTTGGTATTACCTGGTCACTAATGTTGGTTCCCTGACTGACACTAATAGCCACCCTGCCCGACACCACTGGCTCTGGTTTGCTCATGACTGACATTAACACCTATTTATTTGACACTAGTTCCCCCTAACTGACATCAGTAACTGTGTTCACCTGTGAGTGATGACTTTTTACCCACAAGCTCTCCATGGATCAAAACCCTATCCAAACTTTCCAGCTCAGAGTTACTCAGGCCCATCCACTGATCTCTGTCCATCATCTCCTCTAGAAACACCAAGGCTTTCCAGTTCTTAAGTCTGTCAAAGACATCTAACTTCTACTTAAGAACATGCATCTCCTTCTTACTCATGTGACCAAGCCTACAAAGCCACGTCTTGACAATAGAAGAAGAATCAGTAATACAAGCAAGTAGATAAAGAGTACCTACTTTCTTACCACACGCTAATTCAAGTGTATCCGCTGTGAGAGTTCTTGTGCATCTCTCATCACCCAACTTTCTTGAAGAAATTAGCCACATCTTCAAGACCAGGACCTGCATGACCTCCTTCAACACCCATGTGTTGGCTGTGTATAATTTCAGCTTCACTTCCCCTTTGCCAATTCTTTGGCAAGGCACACTAGCCCCTAAATAAATCTTTCCAAAGTCTCCAAAGACCTTAACATGGAAAAATACTCTATTTCAGACTGCATGGAAAGAGACAACATAATCTATAAAACAAGATTCTACTTTATCCAAGGAACATCCCAGAGCATCTTGTGTAACAACACCTACAACATCTGCTTCTTCAATTCCTTCATGCTGATCTCCCACCAACTAGCAATATTTCTTTACCTGCTCTTTCTTTCCATAACACCATAATTGACCATTCATGATTTTTAGTTCCTCCATTCTTAGTGTAGTTTCTTCTGCCATTGTTATACTCCCACTCAATCAAAAACCCCTGAGAGTGACCTATAATCAAACACAAAACCTACTCCCTACAACCTTAGATTTGGTACCACTTTGTTGGGGATCCGAAAGCACACAATTCATTACTTTTGTATTAGCAACTAAATGCGAAATTTAACCAGAAGTGCACAAGTAACTAGAATTCAAAAATAACATAGAATATGAGAGACAATACATAATTGTATTAATACTCTTCCAAAAAAAATTACAACCAAGAAGATGCCATAGTTCTTCTTCACCTTACAGAGGCTACCCACACCTAAAGTGTACAACAATTCACTTTCAAGATTTCTCTCTAAATTACGGTCCCAACACACAACTCAAACACAGAGTTGGTGTTCACCTCCACCAACCAGTAACAACACCGCCAGTCAACCAATCAATAACAATACTGCTAGTACACTGAGTATACACACATACTCAAACTGAGTACACAATGCACTCCAAGTAGATCTCCCATGAACTTGCAACAACCTACAACTCAAATGATCTTACTTTGGAAGGAACTACCTTGCCTTCCTCTTTGCTCTGAGTACACACTGTACTCCAAGTAGATCCCACCTGATCTTGCTACCTATTGTGTTGTGATCTCCCTGATCTTGCTGCCACCTGCAAATCAACTTGGCTCTGCAACACCTGCAAACCTAGATCAAACACACATAAACCCCTGTAGATCAATGATCTTACTTACCATGCAGATCTCCAAATCTAGCCTTGCACACCTATTGACCAAGATCATGCATACATGAAGAATCCTACTTGATTCTCCAAACTAGCACCTACACTTGGTACTGATGTGGAACTAGGAGAAGCTACCCTTGCTCTCTTCACACATAGAAGGAACTGGCCTACTCAACTCATCTAGCACACTCATATAATACAGCCCATGGGTCTATTATATAGCTCCCATGCAAACAATAATTAGACATCTAATTATAATAATTAGATCTGTAGGTTCAAGTCTATAATTGGCATTTAACATGCAAACACTCAGTTCATTAACAAACTATTCATGCAATCGACAATTCTAGAACCACACAGGCGATCGACATCAGTCCCTATCTGCCTAGAGGTGACCGATGTCGGTTGCTCTTCTCACTGTATATGACCGACATCGACTGATCAGACCGATGTCAATTTCTCTGCAACTCAGCAACCTCTCAACAACCTCTTCCATGTTTGCATCAGTGAAGCTTTTAGCTCCAAAACCTAACAATCTCCAACTTGGATATAAATATTTGTACTGTACATGTACCTATACACCATCTAATCTGTTTCCTAGCTTGTATCCCTCTTCAAGCTTAACCTTGAAGACCAACAACCATAAAACCTATGATGCACCTCCTGTCATCTAAGTAACCTACCGCATCTTCATCTATAAACACATGTAGAAAATAACTTGACCCTGCATCGCATGCATACCTACTACTGGTCCATCTCAGACACCTGAGAATCCACTTAACTGCCTTCTAGTGCTTCTTTCCTGGATCAGCTCCAAACTTTCTTATAGCTCCCACTGCGTGGGCAAACCCAGGTCCAGTACTCATGTACTTAACCTCATCATGCGAATCAGGAAACTGTTCATAGAACTATCCACCCCATCAGTGTGCTAACCAGTTTCACATAATCATTCAGAGATAAAATCAACTTGTGATCTCCATGTCTCTAGAACACACTTATGCCAAAGAATTTTTTTGCTCAAAATTCCTCATGACATATCACTAAACTAACTTTACCTTTAGTTTAGAAAAACCCTGCATGTATGAACCTATAACAAGCTCATCATTCACATACAATAATAGGATAATGTCATGATCATCATCCACCTGGTAAAGAAAAAACCACAATAATTACACTGATATTGACTAAAGCCATGCTTTGTCATCCACCTATCAACATTGTACCACTGTCCTACAGCTACCTCAAGACCATATGACCTGGCCTTCTATCTCATATTTACATTCTCTCTATTCTTTAACCAAGGAATCCATTCATCTCTTAGTGCTTTCATACTGGTTGGCAACCCTACCAAATCTCCCATTTGGTTTTGCATCATATTTTGGCCATGCTCCCACTGTTTCCTGGATCCTTCCTACTCTGTAGTGAGTAACGAGTATAAAGAAGAGGAACAACAAATTTGAGGCTTACTTAGCCCTTTAGTCCTCCACATGGTGTTTGAGACTCTTTGATAGCTTGCTGTCCACCCAAAATCTATTACAGTGACTGACCTCGGTCACCACACTATTTGCATCTAACCGACGTCGATTCCCATGTGACTATCCTTTTTGCTAATGCTAGTTACCTGATCGATGTCCATCTTACCTAGTCATCGATGTCAGTTCCTTGACCAATGCTGATAGCCACCTTGCCTGACACCACCAGCTCTAGTCTACACATGACTGACATTAGCACCTGTCTCTTTGATGCTAGTTCCCCCTGACTGACGCTGGTAACTGTGTTCACCTGTGAGTGATCACTTTTTACCCACGAGCTCTCCATGGATCAAAACCCTGTCCAAACTGCCCTGATCAAAGTTACTCAGTCCCATCATCTCCTCTATAAACACCAAGGCTTTCCAGTTCTTAAGTCTATCAAAGACATTTGACTTCCACTTAATAACATGCATCTCCTTCTTACTCATGTGACCAAGCCTACAAATCCACGTCTTCACAATAGAAGAAGAATTAGTAATACAAGGAAGTAGATAAAGAGTACTTGCTTTCTTACCACACGCTAATTCAAGTGTATCTACTATGAGAGTTCTTGTGCATCTCTCATCACCCAAATTTTTTGAAGAAATTAGCCGCATCTTCAAGACCAGGACCTGCATGACCTCCTTCAACACCCATGTGTTGGCCACCTACAATTTCAGCTTCACTTCCCCAATGCCAATTCTTTGGCAAGGCACACCAACCCCTAAATAAATATTTCCAAATTCTCCAAAGACCTTAACATGGAAAAATACTCTATTTTGGACTGCATGGAAAGAGGCAACAAAATCTATAAAACAAAATTCTACTTTATCCAAGAAACATCCTAGAGCATCTTATGGAGCAACACCTGCAACATCTGCTTCTTCAATTCCTTCATGCTGATCTCCCACCAACTAGCAATGTTTCTTTACCTACTCTTTCTTTCCATAACACCATAATTGAACATTCATGCTTTTCAGTTCCTCCATTCTTAGTGTACTTTCTTCTGCCATTGCTATACTCCCACTTAATCAGTAACCCCTGAGAGTGACCTATAATCAAACACAAAACCTACTCCCTGCAACCTTTGCTTTGATACCACTTTGTTGGGGATCCAGAAGCACACAATTGATTACTTTTGTATTAGCAACTAAATGTGGAATTTAACCAAAAGTACACAAGTAACTAGATATTAGAAATAACATAGAATATGAGAGACAATACACAATTGTATTAATACTCTTCCAGAAAAGAATTACAACCAAGAAGATGCCACAGTTCTTCTTCACCTTACAGAGGCTTCCCACACCTCAAGTGTACAACAATTCACTTTCAAGAGTTCTCTCTCAATTACGGTCCCAACACACTACTCAAACACAGAGTTAGTGTTCACCTCCACTAGCTAGTAACAACACCGCCAGTCAACTAATCAGTAACAATACTGCCAGTACATTGAGTATACACACATACTCAAACTGAGTACATAATGCACTCCAAGTAGATCTCCCATGAACTTGCAACAACTTGGAACTCAAATGATCTTAATTTTGAAGGAACTACCTTGCCTTCCTCTTTGCTCTGAGTACACACTGTACTCCAAGTAGATACCACCTAATCTTGCTACCTATTGTGTTGTGATCTCCCTTATCTTGCTGCCACCTACAAATCAACTTGGTTCTGTAACACCTGTGAACTTAGATCAAACACACACAAATCCCTGCAGATCAATGATCTTACTTACCATGTAGATCTCCAAACCTGGCCTTGCACACCTGCTGACCAAGATCATGCATACATGAAGAATCCTACTTGATTCTCCAAACCAGAACCTGTACTTGGTACTGATGTGGAACTAGGAGAAGCTACCCTTGCTCTCTTCACACACAGAAGGAACTGGCTTGCTCAACTCAACTAGCACACTCATACAATATAGCCCATGTGTCTATTATATAGCTCCCATGTAAACAATAATTAGACATCCAATTACAATAATTAGATCCATAGCTTCAAGTCTATAATTGGCCTTTAACATGCAAACACTCAGTTTGTTAACAAACTATTCATGCAACTGATAGTTTTGGAACTGCACAGGTGACCGACGTCAGTTCCTATCTGCTTGGAGGTGACCAATGTCGGCCGACACCTTATCGATGTCAGTTTCTCCTCTCACTGTATATGACTGACGTCGTCTAATTAGACCGACGTCGATTTCTCTGCAACTCAGCAACCTCTCAACAACCTCCTCCATGTCTGCATCAGTGAAGCTTTTAGCTCCACAACCTAACAGAAGAGGTGGTATAGTTTCAATGAAATAATCAATAGGCACATACACATGAGAAATATAAGATAAAATAGGTTCTTGTGTTAATCTCATAAAATAGACAAGATGAACTTGCATCATAATTTTATAAGAGATAAGTCATATTTGTATTAATAAAATATAAGATGAAATAGCTGATTGTGATAAAATTTATTTAGAATCAAAGAATTAATATGTTGTGTTATCAATGAGTAGAGAAGTATCTGATTATTTTGACAGTGGAGACTCACTATATAAATCAAGGAAGAATTTTCATGTGTCTTGATGAAAATTTTTGGATGTGTTTTTATAGCTACATCTACACAGGTTTATTTTGTAAAATTACTCTTATCTAGATATTCATCATTTCCTACACTTTCTACTTTTCTTGGATCAGGGATTTTTATATACACCTTAGTGCTACATTCTTGAGTAACAAAGGGTGATTTTGATTATTGTTATATTTTAGAATATCCAACATCCTTTGAGATTCCTAAAGCTATATATTCAAACAAAATATTCTTAAAAGAGTCCCATGATTTTTATAAGGACAATTTTAGGTGTTTATTCAAATTAGAAGATTATTTGATTGACTAATCAGTAAGTGAAATATGCACAAGATGAATTTTATCAAACACATGATCAATAATTTTTGATCCATCATAAATAATCCCATAAGTCACTCATTTGAATATGAATTCTTTCATTTTTTCCATGGTCATCCTTGAATAGTATCTTTTTATGGCCTCATATCTATCTTCTAAATCTTCCTAATAGTATTTAAATTATGGGACATACAGGTAGGATACTAATCTTGAGTTTATTCATTAAAAAGTCTTACTATGAAATGGAAATATTTTTTAATCTAAAATTTCATTGGGAATTAAACCATGGATATTTAAATATTGGAGGTATCCAAAAATGATTCATAAATATAATAACTCAAGCTAATAGGGAAGGAAATTCCCCCTACATGTTTCTCACTACACTTTTTGTGAACCTCACATAATTACCTAAAAACATTAGTGATAATGATTTTATCAGTTACATATATCATCAATTTATATTTTAGATGTAGGAACCATCCAATTTTGATGTATGTGAATCTGTGAAATTTGATTAAACACATTCTATATTTTTTTCTTCCAAGATAACAAATTCATTTGAGATACGAGTAGTTATGTTCCCTTCCAAAGTTATCCAACCCAACATAATTAAATCATAATTCACACTTTTGTTGCTCATGATTGAGTTGGGTAAATTTTTCAAATATTAGCTTTTTTGGTAAGTCTTGTCTTTCCACATTTAGTCCTAGTAACTATCACAAATCAATAATAAAATATACCAACTATGAGATCATGTTGAATGATTAGGTTAACTCAAGTATTTTGAACTGATCATGGAGATTGTCATTGACCCGTTATCCCTAGTATTTAAATTATTCTCCCACATAGACAATATTTATGTAGAGACACATCTTTTTAGATAAAATCCAAGTGTTTTAATTACCCATCTATTCAAATTACCCCTTAGTTATAACTTTAAGAATTTTTTATGGTTCTCTCTTATCTTCTTCATAATCCTATTTTTGTTGATCATGTTAAATATTTATCAATGTTTTGGTTCCAATAGTTGATTGAATTATTCATGTTTATGTATATTATTTCATCATGAGTTTAGATATGAATATTCCATTGATTGATTTTTTTAGACAATAACATTTAAACAATAGTAACTTGACAATAATTAATAATTATATCCTTACCTTAATCTACCTATTTTCCATTTTATTAAATTAAAATCTTTATGAGAAACTTAATTATTATATTTTTCCATTTTGAAAAAATTGAAAACATTATCAAACATCCCTAATTTACTGATAGATTCCTATCATGTAAGCTATAAAATTCCTTGTCCTTCTAGAACAAGACCAGACTAGGTTGGGCAGGGCCACATTCCAACCTTGTGCACTAGTTTGTCCTTATCTCCCACACTCTAATAGTTCATTTTAAAATTCTATACATTTCATGTTGGGTCTCTCAAACTTTAGAAAAGTCAGTTAAATGAAATATTTCAAATCTAAGACTATATAAACACATCAATGACACTCAAGACATGACTTAGAAATTAATAAAATACAAAATGAATCTCTATACAAGCTAATCCACACTAATCAAAAGATCTATATTACTCCTAATTTATGTTCTGATTTATTCTAGTAGTCATAGGGCAAGTCTGATTCTATTTTATTATAGGTCAAGGGTATTTATTGAGAATCATTCAACTAAACTTAATAACTATATCCATATAGTGAAAGTATCAAAAATCACATCATCAATCTAGGAGGGAGGGCTAAATTATGACAATGCCCCTTTGGGCTATGTGGGAAACACTTAGATTACATAGGATTTTTTGAGGATAGATGGGATATTTTGTTGACCCAATTCCCATATTTTAATTTAATGTTTATTTAGATTATATGTAGGAACTAGGGTTTAAAAAGTTTAGGTGTTTACACTAAAAACCTAGCACCCACATAAAATATTTAGACCACCTATAATAGGCATAGGTACATGAGTAGGAAAATCACCCACATAATTAACATAGATACAACCATAGTCAAACACATAAGGCCATAATGCACACTATTTAAAATTTAGTGTAGTCATATCTTAATTCATTAAATGATTCTATTTTTAAGTATGACAAACTTAAGATATCTTTTTAGTTATCTCCACATCATTAATTTTCACACACAGTCAACATAATTCATATTTGAGCTAGTTTTACATATTTAATTGAGAACTACTATCTATAACTCATTTAAGAATCTAGGAAATTAACAATGTTCTATATTTAGATTATGTGTATTTTGTAAATTTGAATCCATATTAAATAGATAAATTAATTTTTATTACATTTTTTGTATGTAATCAAAATAATCATTAAATATTCTTGTGAACTAAGAATTTTTTATTAGACCACTACTTATTTTTTGCTTGATTTTTATCCTAGGATTTCATACAATTTTTTTGTAAATTCTTAAAACTAAAACATAATAACATTAAAAATATCACCCCAATTAAGTGAATAAGATCATTATCATATTTCTATGATCAAAATCTAAGCATCAAGCTAAATTGGCAACATATTCACTACAATCAATGCCTTTTCAGGTTATCAAATCCCATATTTATAATGTTTTCACTTCCAATATTGCATTCACTATTATTTTCAAACCTATAATTACTTCTTTGAACACACCATTTCCACCACCCTTGAGTGATAAATGTTTACCATCATCACTATTTATTATTCCATAGAATAAACCCTAATTTCTATTGTGACCTCAAATTATTATTCTGATTAACATTTTAAATATGAATCATGAACTCATATCCATAATCATATTATCACATCACATCACACCCTAATTTAACCATACACATCCTTAATCAACCTATCACTATTCAACATCATCCCCAATCAAATTATTGATTAGTTCAATTGCAAAATTGAACCTTGCTAGTCCAACTAAATGACAAATCCATATTAATTAAGTAATAAATCATTTTAGTTAATTAATTGTTCATAATAAAAAACCATGAAATTCTTAATTATATAATATCAAAAATTAGTAAAACCAAAAATCATCAAATCATTTCAAATCCCCAAGTCAATCACCCAAAATCCAAGGTAATAAACAAACTATTAGGGGTAAGAAGTGCAATCAATCCACTCTTAATAAATCAAAAGTGTTATACACTCAACCTTAAACATTTAACCCTAAACCTACCTTAATCAAAGATGAATTAGAATCATTCTCAACCCTTGATCTTGGATCAAGATCAATGGTACACATTCATGATGAAAAGATATACATTGAGCTCACATCCCTCAATTTAATAAATCCAAGAGAGCCTAATTATAAAATCCTAAAATAAATTATTAATCATCAAGAAATTAGACCATCCAAAAGTGGTCGTGTTTATATTTTGTTCATGTAAAATTGACTTGAGCAGCCACAAACCATTACATCTTTTAGCACAATCCACACATCAAGGGAAGCTTTATTTGTATTTAGTAAGTGGAGGTATAAACACTTTCCTATTTTGATCATCTGATGTGTTTTTTTTTGGTTATAATATGATTTAAATTTATTTTATTTGGATTTATAATTTGACTTATTGATATTTCACTAATATTTGTAATCACATACATTTAGCATGCCTAGTGGGACCTATAATATTCAAATATTCTTTCTCATTATTAGTTATTAAGGGATGTTTTCATATCTAATTATCAATTAGGATTAAATTAGTGTCAAATAGCAGGTTAAATTTGTTATTTTGGCTTAAAAATCATGTTTCTAGAGTCACAACATCCTTGTTATGATAAATAGTATTTATGTGCCCCAAAATGATGTCTATATGTCTCTGTTCAGCTTCTACATTTTTATGACTATGTCTACTATTTATATAAATGTCTTCTCATATGCAGTCCATATGACATCTACATTTGGATTAATTAAATTTTCATCTCTCTATTAATTATTACTTATTAAGGGATGTTTTCATGTCTAATTATCAATTAGGATTAAATGAGGGTCAAATGGTAGGTTAAATTTGTCATTTTGGCTTCAAAATCATGTTTCTAGAGTCACAACATCCTTGTTATGATAAATAGTATTTATGTGCCCAGAAATGATGTATTCATGTCTCTTTTCAACTTATAAATTTATATTACTATGTCTAATATTTATATAAATGTCCTCACATATGTGTTCCCTATAGCATCTACATTTAGATTAATGACATTTGTATCTCTCTATTTATTGTTTATATTTTATTATTATTATTAGTTTTATATATACTATCTACATATACATCGTATCATCTATATTTATCTTAGTGTTTTCATCCTATTAAATGATGTATGTGTGTCTTTTTTCAATGTATTAGTTTATTATTTCTCTATGTTTTCTATAAACTATATACATGGATGTCATTTCATATGCATCTCTCATAGCATTTGTGTCCTACTAAATGATGTTTGCATGTCTCTATTTAATGTATGTATATTTTATCTATTTTATTTTAGGTACATGTTTTATAAAGAAATTTCAACCAAATTATTCAATGTTTTCTTTTATATTTACATTTTCCAAATAAATTTTATTATCCAAAGACACATTTTTAACATTTAAGCTAAATTAACCAATATTTATTTTATATCATTTATTTATCTTTTCTTTCTTATGTTTGTTAGACTTAAGGTCACATATATTATTCCCTCACATTGTAAGTTGAACTTGGGATTCATAAATGATATAAATATTTTTTGTACACATAGGTTGTAGTTACATATTTTCTTCCCTAATGCCACAAGGTGAGCTTTAAAATCAGAAACAACTAATGGTATCTTTATTTTATTTTTTTAGAGTCTTGAAACTAAGATTTCATTACCCAATGTATAGACATAGATAATGTTATTGTAGGATATATAGATTATTTGGGATTTATATGAATTAGATAAGTCATACTCAATTTTATGAATGTAATGAAGTGAGGTGGTTTCATCCACCAATACCTAGGCCCTAGGCAACACCTTTACCACATAGATTTGGGCCTCAACATATTGAAATTTATCGAGACGATTCATTTAAATAACCTTGTTTATCATATAGTATGAGACTTTTTGTCAATATGGATAGTGGTGCAGAGAACACAGTCTTCCCAAAAATAACCCACCATATACCTATCAAGGTGGTATCAATGGGCCACTAGATGGTTACAATCCTACATGACTAGATAAGTTATCCTTACATGTTTTTATTGATCTCTTTGTGTTAAATTGTTATTACACCTAAATCAAAAATAAACTCAATAAATTCCAATATATAATTAAACAAGTCATACAAAATTAAGTTGACTAAGTCAAACATTCAAAACACAATCCATATCAAACTTTTGACACAAATGTAGATAATTAGTTTATCTAATCCTACCAATACAAATGTTTAAGTAAAATAAAATATGTTTATTAACCTAATCCAAATTTTATCCAATTTAATCCAACATATAATATCCAAATAAAATCAACACATGAAATCAATTGGTTTGACGTAGTTAAGTCACATCAACTATTTGTCCAAATCTAAATCTAATTTCATATCCAAATAAAAATCAGGGCACCCATAATGAGGTACCAACTTAAATGAAATAAAATTAAATAAATTGATGATCCTTTTATTCATAATCCATTTTACTTCCATAATGATGATAATGATATTTTAGTCAAAGTGAATAGAATGAAGAAGATAATGATATTTTTAAGACTAGTCGAGGAATACCTAAATGGACCAATAACTATATGAAAATAAAGAAAAATTATCTTACATATTTTAGATAAAGGTGTATGTATTCCCCCTTATTAAAATATAGATAAATTGTCTCACATCCTAAATAAGAAGAACCAAAACATATTTGAGAAATAAAAAGCTACCTCTAGCGATAAAGTAGACCAAAACTAAGCCAATGTTGAGTCTACCTCTCAAAATCCAAATCTTGATGTTATCCTTGTAAAAGGGGGACTATCTCTAGAATATCAATCTAAAAAAGATCAAAACCATGTTATCCTACATTAAATATAAAAACTCAACCACTTTAGTGGGTCTAACTTCCTATATCCAGTAATAACAATCTAATTAAAATAAGATGTCTAACCAGTAATCCCATTAGCAAAAATAGAAAAAACAACCTTCAAGAAATCAACAAAACAAAATATAAAACATTTTATGCCATGATAATCCAACACAAATCATCATACATCAACTCCACCTCAAGGTATGCCATTCACTCAAGAATGGAAATATATGAAATATTATCTTCAAATAATGAAAGTGACAAGACAAAGCAAAAATTATAAGTTTGAATAACATATTACCTATCCATTTGATAAAAATATGTTAAAGGTCTCCTTTTTAACTCATTTCAATCTACCTAAATTTAAAAAATACAAAGGAAAGGTAAATGAAAATGAAAATATCAAGGACTTATCTATGTCATGTCAAGATGTCTCTTATAGTGATATTTATCTAATCGAACTATTCCCTATAAGTTTCAATAACCAAGACCTAGAGCGGTTCTCACACCTACCAAAAGGGTATATAATCACATTTACATATTTTTAAGAATGGTTTGTGATAAATTTATCATATAATTTTGAGAATGAATTCACCATGATGGACCTTTTAAACACTAAACAATAAAATGAGGAAAGTTTCACCTCTTTCTTACAATGATGGTAGGGTCTAGTGAGTAGATTCCCTTTCAATATTCATAAGAAGTAATTGGTCAACATAATTCTAGAAAACCTAAATCATAAAATGAAATTTCAATTATAAGTTCATTGTGAAATAAATTTTCCTTAAATAATTAAGAAATTTTCCAAAATAGAGAAGGCCATTGTTTCCAAAGGTTTCTAAAGACTCCAACTAAAAAATTCAAACACAAAATAAAAAGACTATGTTTTTTTATAAAAATAAAAATGTAGTTGGACATGGAGTGACTAAGTCCAAACATGTTCATAATTTTTAAATACTTTTATCACCAGCCTTTAATATGACCCACCTAAATATTAGTACCAACATAGTACCTACATGCCTCTCAAAGAATCATTGGAAGTTATTAACCAAAAACTTTTTGCAACAAGTATTATCACATATCCATAAGAAAACTCCTTTGATTAAAATATACTAAAGTCAAAATGGTATAAATAAAATTATTACTATGATTTTCATAGAATAAAGGGACATTGTATGAATAGGTGGATGCAGCTTAAAAACTATGTTCATGATTTGATATATCTTGGTGAGACTAAATTAGACAATTTTTCTTTGGCCTCAAAGAAATATCAAATGGGAATAATCAATTATATATTTGACTCTAAATTATTGATATGTGGGATAAGGGTAAAGAATATAAAAATAGCTCAATCGCGATGGTGATAAACTAATCAATATCAATCCAATTATTTTCAAATTCATATAAATTAATATTCTAAAATTATAATAGTTAGATATGATAAATATTTAAGTTACTAAATTTGAAATATGTTCAATTGATTTCAATAATAAAGATAAATGATAATTGGGTTTATTGTGCACAAGCATATCTAGATTAGAAACACATGAGAATTATACAGGGTTAGTGTTATGGATCAATAATTAAATTATCAAAATTATACATTTGTATTCATGGACACTACTATCATATATGTACAGTACCATGGACACTAGTTTATAACTATGACAAAAGTGTCTAGTATGAAATAATGACTAGATCTCTATGTAACCTTTACTATTCTAGGGTTTTTTTTCACTTTTATGCTGATATATTTAGATCTAGAATATATTTTATCCCTCTTTAATAATTGATCAAACTCTATCTCTTCACCCTTATTCACCCTTATAATGAATTTGTTAAAAATAAATTGGACTCATAGTGTCAAGAAGACCTCAAAGACCCCTTTGTCAATGAGTGTTTCCTACATAGTTAATAATTTAAGGAGGGCGTTAGAATTATGTATTTATTACATATGCATGGGAATGTGTGTGTTCATAAAAGTGAAATATATTTTATGAATATGCATGTAACTATCTAGCTTATAACTTGAAAAATATCACTCATAGACCACTCTTTGGATGCTTCAAATCTATACTATGATTGATCCCATGCTTGATATGTAAATAGGGAAAATTTTCCTTGTTTATTTGTTTATTTATTAATATTTAGTATGTATTTTATTTGTATTTTGATAGATAAACAATTAAAATACTTATATTTATTCCACACCTTTTGAAAATATCGATTTATTGAGATTTAGTAGGTGTTTTCTTGGTATTTTGATAGCTAAAAAATTAAAAAACTTATATTTATAACACACATTTTGAAAATATCTCATAATAGGTTTTAATAACACACATAACTTTACCCATAGGTTTCAATATATTTTGAATCTGGATGACTTTTAGCAACTAGACAATAGATAAGAACTCAGACACTACCATCAGTGGTAGTGTTTCTTTGTGACTACTAGTGTCCAAAATGCTTGAAAATAGGTACATATATGAAATTAATAGTGAATTATGTTTATGTATTTCAAGATACTTGGATCATCTAAATTATATGGATCAGACTAAGAGATAATCATTTAGGAATACTCAAATGGTAAATACGAAACTTTTGGTAACATGGGTATCTAGAACTAAAGGGTACATCCCTAATTGATAATTTTAAAATGTATAACAATTAGATGATACTAAATATTCAGTTTTAGTATCTATATACCCACCCCACCACCCATTTAATCTAGTAATGCATAAGGATGAAATTACTAGTTTAAATGAAATAAATGTGTACCTATTCATGTATAACATACCCTATCTTTGCTTGAACCCAATTTTTATGTTTTTCTAGTGTATTAATTATAATTAAGAACATGTTATAGTTTAATTCAATTTATATAATATAAAATTTGAAATAATTGAAATACTTAAAATCTAATTGAGCAAGGAAGGTGTACACTTGTGTGTCGATACAACCATGTTGTGTCTTGATGTTTTGAATTGGTAAAAATGATTACTTATGAGGCATTAAAGATAGAAAATGTTCAAAATTGAACTTTATATATTTGAAGAGGGATATTGAAAGGTATTATTTACCCAATCTAGTTTAATTATGATTTGTAACAAGGCCATTGAGTTCATTATATCTCAATTGCACAATTCAACTATATATATATTTAATATAGTGAGAGTGAGTGATTTAACTAATTAATCCTATAAATATGGTGATATTGGATTATTTAATCACTCCAAATTATAAATATGGTGACACTATACTATTTAATCACTTCCACCTATAAATTGAACAAAGCTACTACAATAAACAAGGCTCAATAATAATACATCTTGGTGTAATTAGTGCATCTTGATCAATAATATGATTGAAAAATTTGATTTTTTTAGTAAAATAGCATGGAATATGAATCTATAATATTTATCAAATGGATTGTATATGTTATAAATCATAAAAAAATATATATTTCAAATCTATGAAAAAATTTATGTAATGTATAAGATTATGGCTGAGGTGTATATCTGAATCTTGAAAGTGAACTCTAGATTATACCTATGTGTAGGTCATGTTTATGGCATACCCCACTAAAATATAGGAACCATGAAATATGTGGAGTTAATGCTTCTACAACATTCCCCCACTAATATGTCTACCTTTTGAGGTGAGGGAAATAAAATATGATAGGTACCTTAACTCAAAAGGATAAGGTATATATATAATCCATGTATGAATCATTTACCATATAGGAATAACATTTCAAATTACATATATAAATGAATCTCATAGTATGTGATCACATCAAGTCTTAAGATGCATGATATAGATCATGGCAATTTTTAGAGATAAATAATACATGTTCAACAAATAATTAAGAATATATAGAAGATCACTCAATTCAATTAAAAATAAGGATATAATGAGACATAATACAAGGGGCATGTTCAAATGATGAACAATAAATAATAATGACATGTTTAAATTTCCATATGATGACATATTTAAATGTCTAATCAACATACAATAACACATGGGCTAATAAGCAAGGAACATATTCAAATATTCCATAAAAAATACAATATCAAGTAATAGAATAATCATAATTGAATATTACATGAAGCATAACACACCAACATAAACATATAATACAAGTCCTTGCATATATGTATCAACAAAAATATTTTGTAACATAGTATATCAAGTACACTATGATAAAAATGAGGATGGATATATACATGTTTAAGTGTTATATGTAAGCTCAAACATGATAATTTATAAATGATCATAAAAGATATGTAATTTGTAACAATCATAATCAAATAAATATATTCCACCAATGTACTATATGGTGTGGTTAGAGTAAAGTTCCAACATATGTAAGTGCATATATCATGTGTTTGGGTATCCTTGTATCATACTAAAATATGTATGAAACATGTGTATATAGAAATGAAAAGATATTTTATATACTTAAAATTAATCAAACTGCATTGGTTCCAAGGAGATAAGAAAACATGGGAATGTTGAGTATTTTTGTATTTATGAATTATTTAAATGTTTTTATATGTTTTTTTATTTTATTTTTTTAATTTTTAAGAACATTTATAATAAAAATTGAGATGCATATATTATAGGATAACCACTATTAACTAGGTGTTGTTTCTTCCTATTTATATCCAAATAGTGATTTGTATGATACCCTTATATTCTATGATATTGGCAATAATATTTTATTCTATTTATAGGTTTTATATGAGTTAATGTGACCAAGTTATGTCTAAGCAGTACCAATAGAATCTCATTTAGAATTCTATTAGCATTTTTCATATTATGTAAAATCATTTATTATACATATATTTTTTTATCTCTTTATTTTGAAATGTTCCTTTATTTGGCATAACATTGGTAGAAGATACAAATGTTTGCATGTTATTAGCACATTTTCAATGTTGTATATATGAAACTCTATTTTGCACTAATGTAAGAATTGAGCTCAAATACTTTTTTTACTTTTGGAGTTCTTATTTAAATATGTGAATTTTATTTATAAGTACTTGAACAATATAGGCCCTAGGTAACACAAATTGTCTAATCATACGCCCACCTTCAAGATCAGATGTGGGTAGTGGAGGGGTTTAATGAAGGGCCACCTTAAATTATGGAGTAATAACATAGACATGATTAGAGGGAAAATAACTACTATATGCAATCAAAAATACATCAGATCTATAATTCAATCATAGCTTGAAGAAGATAGATGATATTTACGCTTCCAAAAGGGGATACATTAGATAATTAGGAACATAACCAATATGTAGATTTGCTAGACATAATTAAGGGATATCTTATCACAAAAATATCATTAGGGAGGGTTATAAATCCTCCAGTCAATCAAAACCACATAATAACCCTAACTAACTCCTATGTTTACATATTCACTAAACTAATAATAAGTAAAGTAAAATTTTAAAATAGTGCTCACCAAAGCTTTTGGCACAACGTGGTGGTAATAAAAAACAAAATTAAACATGCATAGAATAAATATACTCAAATAAATGTAAATGGAATTATAATTCATAAAAGATAAGTAAAAATACATATCTATATATTCTTATAAAGGAGGAACAAAGTTAAGAATACTTAACTTTGAAGATGAACCCACCGAGCCTCAATCTCTTCCTTTGCCAAAGTACTTTGCAAGAGGTTGTTGTGGTATGTAAGGATGATGAGGATAAATCATATATACAATACATAACCTATCTATGCATCCAAAATAATTATCACAAGACAAGATCCATATCTCAAAAGAAAGTATGAAACCCTAACCTTGCTCCTCAAGTAGAATGGTGGATAAGTAGATGCATTATAGCTCTTACTTATTATTATCTTATTTAAATAATGATGAAATGGTATTTTATATATAGGTGTTTTTAAACCTAAGACCTTATAAAATATTTAGTTGATAGGGTCAACCCAATTGACCTAGTATCACTATTGATAAAATTTCACTAGGTCACAAGCTAGGTCAGTTGAATGTTGACCTAGACCGTAAATGAGTTTATCTAATGAGAGTACATGGTTGACCCAATTGACCTAGTCATGTAAACTATTGAAAGGATTTTTAGGTTAAGAAAAAGAGTATAAAAGGGGGGAAATTACTGGAGGAGTTTGTAAAAGAGAAGAACAAGCTTATGGGAATGGTTTTCAGGAGACAAGTGTGTATATATCAAGTGGTAAAAGGGACAAAAATTCTGTCAAGCACCAATGGTCTACCCATCCCTTTCTCGATACACTCCTTAAGGCATGCACTCAGAGAGATTGAGATTTGATAGGTTCCTTCAAGATAGAGAGCATCAATAATTGATAAAAGTTTGAAAATATTATGTGTATACATATTCCCCACTTTAAGTTCATCATGTGTCACATAAGTGTAACATGAGATGGTGCTTCAAGAATAAAAAAATGACAACACATAATGTTTATGCTAAGTAAAATTTAGTAAGGATCAAATATGATAAATAAAATAAAAAAATTTAAAAATACATACCTTTACTTACCTTAGTGTTGTAGATAAAGAAAGAGATGTGAAAGATGTGAAGATGTCTAATGTGAAGAACATTAGGTGAACCTATAGAGATTAGTGACAAAGAGTGAAAAATCATAATTTTTACAACAAAGGAATTTAAAAGTTATATATTCTCTATGAAATTAGGATTCCATAACATTTTATGGTTTGGAAAAATAATTATTAGAAACAAAGATATGATCAAAATAAGAGTAAAAAAGCCATGGGACTAGTGTTGTTTATTGAATGGATATATGATAGGTTCTAGATGTATCAAACATCTAGGTTAACCCATGTGGTTAATGATAAGTTACCTCAAGTTGATATATAGATATAGGATTAGGTGGTATGGGTCATGCCCTATGTGCTAGTGTTATACATGGTAACACAAATAAATATTGTGGGGTAGCCTTATGCACACATTGTGATATTTTGGCTAAGTTGGAGGATGGTGGCACCAGAGTTAGCATGAGCATAGATCAAAGGCCATTATACTTGGTGGGTATAGCTACATCTAGTGACATGATTGCTAGTAAAATTTATAATTCCTCACCTGATGGCTCCTATAGTGGTGCCCACATTTTGGGATAGGCATGTGAGACAGTTGAAGGAAGAGGAAGAGGACCACAAGTGACAAGAGTGGAGGTCAAATAGAGGAATGAGAGACCATGGATAGGTCAAACATGATGGCTAAAAAATAGAAAGGATATGGATGTGGATGTAAGAGCATTATACGTACCACATCAGGCACCATAATAGGGGGAGAAATGACCATCTCGAGCATAGTACCGATAGAGATACCAATAATGAGAGAGAGCACTGATGGTGCTCATCTATAATGACCCATTAGTTGGCTCAGGATAGAGTCAATCTATATAGGCACCAATGAGGCAAGGCATGAGATAGACATGGGTGATGACCCTAAGGTTTATGTTAATTAGGATTCATTCCATAAATGAGGTACTTATGGGATGAGTGGATGGAGAGATCATGCTGGATGGTTGAGCAGATAGTGAAAAAATTCTTGGTGACACTAGAATAGGTAATAAATGGTTAAATTTCGTTTAAGATTTGAAAATAGAATACTATTTGTATAAGATTGATTGATAAATTTTAGATAGATATATTTATGATCTAACATCTATCGAGTTTGAATATTTTAGATCATACAGATAAGAAGGAGACTAGATGGGGATCCGTGGTGAGGGGAACACTCCATGTTATTCTAAATGAGATGCTAAAACCATACAACCCTACCATATTAGATGATTTTATGGTACCATATTTCCCAATCTAGGTGAGATGGTTTGGACTAGAAAGAGAGGCCACAAGGTGAATATAGGCGTGTGGAGATGTGCTACATCCACCATCAGGGGTGGGAGTAGGAGAGGCATAAGCATGGTCGGCCTTGGATCAGGAGAGATCCAAACATTTATCTACCACTATTTATCTAGGATAGGTCCTGGCATAAGTGGCCAACCTACAAGGATAGGTAGTAGGCTTAAGATCTCAGGCATTTATAGGTAACATGGCTAAGCCACGAGATAGACATGATAGAGTCTAGACTTAGATCTAGAGTGATGTATTTTTTAATAAAAAATGCATGATACATATATATATATATATATATATATATATATATATATATATATATATATCTTTGATAGTTGGAGGATTGATCTTATGTGTTTTTATTATGGTTGTGGTTGTGGATGCATGGATATATTTATTTCTAGCACATGTATTTGGCTTTGGTTGCATATGTTAAATATATGTGTTGTGTTTTATTTTCTAGCATTATGTGGTACACATGCATGGATAAAAAGAAATGGGTGAAAATGACTTGTCAAAGTATAATTAATCAAAGACAAATATACTACACACTAGTTCACATTAGGAAATGTGTAATCACAAAATATGACTAAATATAAGACAACAGAGAGTGGTAAACAAGAGGGAATTTTTTTTTCAAATTTTTAAACCATCAAAAGGATTGGCACCAAATTAAAATGAGTAAAATCACACTAAATCACATTGGGAAATATGAAAATAGTGTAATAAAATGGAAAGCATTTTAAAATAACAATGGTATGAAAAATAAATAAATTGAGTTAATTGAGTATACTATATCATGTTGGAAAGTATAAAATAAATATAAAATTGGAAAAAATGGTCTTAAATTAATCACACTAATTCAAGCTAGGAAGTATGAAAAACTTAATAAAAATGGTTGGATTATTACATGCATTTAGAAATTAAGAAGATAAAAGTGAAAGATAATGAAGTTGGCATAAAACATACTAAATCATTATGGGAAGCATGTCAATGATGTGTAACTCATAATGGATCACATCTTTTCTCATATTTGACACATGTAATTTTATCATGACTTAGATATTGAAACATGTTGTGAGGAATGCCATGTCCTATCCATGGTCTTACATTGAAACTCACAAGGGGAATACTGATGAGGTGAAAATATGGTAAAGGGGATGTTTGGAATGGTAATGTGAAAATTTTGGTGGTTTGTGAGGAATGCCAGGTCCTATCCATGGTCTTATAATGCAACTCACAAACAGGAATCCCTAGGGCTAGTGATCATTAAATAAAAACAATTTCTCAAGGGAAAATATTATGATTGTAGGTAGTGAGAAAGGAAATTTAAGAATCATAACATAGTTGTCTTATGATAATACCTTCGGAGATATGAGTCATACGAAGGACATGAGAAGACACTAAGTGACTAGAGACCATCAATATACAGAGGATACCTATTATTTATAGACATAAAGTTGTGTAGAAAAATAAGTGTGATACTAATATCAAACCTTGTAGGTAATTTTGAATAATAAAATTAAAATGGACCTACCTTCCCACAACATGTTCCCCATTCCTCAGGACCCCTTACAGAGCCATTAGTCTACTACAAACATCGATTACTTGTGTAAGAAAGTAGCTAGCACTAAAAGAGTTTATTTGATTCTCCCTTTCTAATCTACTAGCCTACCACACCCCAATAAACCTCAAATTTCTTGTGAGTCCAACCATAGAGTTCTATCTTCAATTATAAGAAGGATATGTGCTTTTGACTTTTGAGAATTTTGATTGTTGACTTTTTTTATCATTGCCTTTATTAAATGATTTGGATTTTGCATATTTTTATGGATTATAATATTCTTCCTCCATACAAACTTGGAATTACCAATTATGAGAGATATAGTGATAAAAATTAATGATCTTTAGGCTTTGGGTAAAGGAATCTATGTAACCAAAGATAAGACTAACTAGAACACTTAGGATTAACAATGAACTATCATGTTATCTCAAGTCTCAACCATGTATATGCTTAGTTTTCAAAATGGGAAAAGGGGAATAAAAAGAGATCCAAAATGGACCAGTAAAAGGAGATTATAATGAGATGAATTATTTAATAACTAATCACATCATAAAGAAGGAATGACTAAAGGGAACAAGGTTTGTATAACTAAGTCATAATAATAATTATCTATGTGTAGAGAGATAAGGTAGCAAACAATCATGAATAATAAGAAGGGGTTCCTAATAAAATGAACTAAAGAAGAAAATAATGAAATGATAAAAAATAAATCCATAAGAGAACATAATAACATTAAAATCAATATAAAGTCTAAAACCAAAGTCATCATATAAGATAGATAAGAATTTGACACAATGTAAAGTTGCAGCACACATCTAATCCAAAAATAAAAATGTAAGAACACCATGCATGTGTTCATAAGTACTGATATATTTATCCATACACATTATCCATAGCATCTGATAAATCTCTATGAATTTGAATGTGAATAGAAACTAATGTCTCATAGATCTTGAAAGAAAGTTGAGAAAATAATTCACATCAAATCTCCTTGACAAAAAATGTAAGAATGCTTGAAGGATCATGTTGAGGAGGACTATCATTCATAAGATGCTTATGAGAATGCATGGGATTCATTTCTATGCAAAATTAAGGGGTCATTAGTGGGGAAGGTGTCATAGGTGAAGAACTCACCTGTGGAGAAAGACCCATAGGTGTGGGAAGGTCCATACGTGAGGGATTCATAGGTGGAAGAATGGTAGGTGGAGAAGGGAACATAGGAAGATATGGAACCATAGGAGATAGAACCATGGGGGAAGAAGGGGGAGCCTTATTGAGATAATTAAATATGGGAGGATTAGTAAAAGGTACATGAATGGTTAGGAGGTGGTCCTTGAGATGCTACTGAAGGATGCAATAATGATTAGTGTGATGTGTGTCACATTGGTGACAAAGATAATACACCTCTACATGCTTATGAAGATACTTAGGTAATACTTTAGGGGAAGGTATAACTTTATCTAAGGGATGAGGTGTGGTTAGATGCAAGGTTTTTATATATTGTCAGAGAATGTGATAATGCATGGATGAATGGTTATATATGTCATGGAAGTAATAAATATGCTTGTGAGTAGTATTGGTAGGTGTACTCATAGGAGGAGGTGTAATAGAAGATAAAGGATATTGGTATAAGTGATAATCTCTAGTCTAGTAGCTAAAAACTTTATGAATGCCACAATAAGGATGATCAACCCATTTGGTGGGAGAAGGAGTCAGTTGTGGTGAAGGTAGCAAACCATCACTAGGAGAAGGTGGGTCTTGTGGAAAGATTGGATAAGGCCTGACTAAAGTATAAATATCATTAGAAACAAGAAGAGACTTAGCTATAGGAGATGTGAGAATGGAATCCAAACTGGGATCTCTTAAGGAGGAGTGGGGTCTATGGAAGGTTGAATGACAGTCACACACATATTAGGGATAATAAAGCTAGAGGGATCATGGTATCTAAAAAAATGATAGGTACCCACCATAGTATGATCCATAAGCATACTCATATGAGGTTATTCAAAACTTGAAGCTGTTTGTACCATCTCTACCCTATGATAAAGAAAAAAAATACTAAAATTATGAAAAATATAAGGCTAAATAGGGAAGATATACTAAAATATTGAAGCAAAGAGGAATGATAATGAATAATATTAGCATCTCAAGCCTGAATGTGACTTCCTAAAAATGCATCATCAAAGGTATAACAATCATCATAATTAGGTAGATTAAGATTAATGGCATAGGTAGGGATGACCTTATTATCTGATGAGGTATAATGAGAATGAGGTTGCAAAAAAATGGGAAGCTGATAGATGAGGTGAGGTGAGATATGTAAATATTTAATCTTGAGATTAATCTCATTAAGATCGTCATCATTATAATCTAGGAGGTTAGGGGGTATACTCCCAATGAGTCCAAGATGACTAATTTAACCTCAGGTGGAATTGATAAGAAAGTTAAACCATTGAGATTCATGAAATGGAATGTTTGGTAAGGATTTAAGGGTAGGAATATTGAATACATAATGGTCTTAGAATTTTTTAAAATTCTAAGGATTGATATCACCTTGAATCTTGTAGATGGCTCCATTTTGAGGAAATTTGATGTATTGGAAAACAAAAGAAGTAATTTATCTCATGTGATGAGTCCATGTCCTACCATTCAAAATGTTTTAAGATGGAGGAAAATTAAATATCAACAACTTCACATAAATTGTGATGGGTAGGATGGTAATGGGGATCCACACATAACCTAAAAGAGGCATTTTCCTTCACTCATTACCTTGACATGTGATATGTGTGGATTTAATATTGCATTCAAAATATCCAAGGGTTTTGATAATATCAAGGGAGGAAACAAAAGTGATAGAACCCTCATCAATCAAGGCACACTTGATTTGGATATCACCAATTTAGACACTAATGAATAGCAATGGATCATCTGCATGAAGTAGAATATCAAAGGTGATCATATAATCAATGGGTAATTTGAGTGAAATATAAGTGTCTATTTTCATCAACATGTATGGACATATCTTTAAAGTATTGCAATATGTTATCTTCTGATCCAAATAAGGTGGGTTTGTGTCCTACTAGTGGAAGATATGGGATGTTCATTTCAAAAAAAATCTACATAAGATGTTTATGATGACATAGATAGGTCCTTATAAGTTTTAAAAATGAAATTTAAGATTAGAGATTAGTGATTTTCATGATAGGATCCCATTCATCATAACCCATAAGAATATTGTGGAAAATAGGTGCATAGTGTTGAAGGAGGTCTTTGGAAGGAGCTGAAGTACATGTGAATTTATATTTATAAGAGGTAGAAGGTTTAATTAGAGGAATATTTTGTAGACTATGTTGATAATATGGAGTAGTTGATGTGGGTGTGGTTTTTTATAGATGAGAAGAAATGTGGACAAAATCTTGAGTATCATTAGTGAAAGGTAAAGAAGATGGAGGGATGGTAAAAATAGTATGAGAATTTTTATCCAAGTGAGGTGTTGAAATTCATGCATCGAAAGATATAAGATCATCTTGGCCATCTCATTTAATTGAGTTGGAAAATAATCAAGGATAAAATGAAATGTGTGAGACAATGGAGGTGTGTAGATAGTTTGAGGATTAATGAAATCAACCACCCTTCACATATTACTAATATTAACCACATTATCTTTAGAAGTTGAGTTAATAAGACTATCAACATTATTGGTATAAGGGGCAGGCTTTTCTTGGGTATCTTAGTGATTTGGAAGAGGATCTTCATTGATGGCCAATTGATAATTTGTTTGATTTAAAGCTTGATATTTAGTTTATGTTTCATGGGATTTGGAGGTAATGTCATATGCTTGTTGGCATTGATAAATGATAGAATTATGGTAAAAATGAGACCAAGAAGGAAATCCATATCCAAATTATGAAGCTACCTAAAGGTCTCATGAGAATGACCCCAAATATCATGAAACCAATAAAATTTATTGGCATCATACCAAGATTTAATGGGAGAAGTGGGATCAAGTTCTCATGGGAGAGGCCTTGGTAGATTCTTTTATAATTACACCATGGATAAACATTTGTGAACATTAATGTTATTGGTTTAAGATAAATGAGGATTGGTGACGTGGTTATGATGGGAAGCTTCTTCCAAAGTGTGGTTAGGAAAAGGAGATTGAATAGTGTGAATGGTATCATAAGAGTCTATGACACCATCATTAGTAGAATTATGATTCTTGTTATTAAGCAATATGTGAGTACCCATGGAAGGTTGGGATGGATTTAATTAACACAAGGAAATCTTGATGGTTAACTTGGTCAATATCCTCCTCTAAACTATGTGGAGAGAGAGTTCAAACTCGATATTATAACTTGGGAAAAAGAGCATTGGTAAATAGATGGAAAATCATCATCTACCATATTATGTTTACATTTGTTGGAGAATGTCTTCCATTTTTTAAATAAATCTTGTGAAGTTTCGATCTCAAGTTCCTTACAATTTATAAAATAGTCCAAGGTATTCTCAAGGAGATCACTAGTTTGGAACTCTTAGACTAGAGTATTTATTAAATCTTCCAAACTAGTTATATAATGAGATTTAAGTTGGTTGTACCAATCTAAAGCATCACCTATGAGATTTTTGGCTAATAGATTGGTATTGGAAAAGGTACTTAATTTTATATAGTCTTTATATAGATTTATAAATGTTTTTAAATGAAGAGTAGGATCAGTTGACCCATTGTAAGAAATGATACGAGTGATACCTCCTATATAAATATTAGCAATTTGAGATGTAAGAGGCTCATTTTTAAGATGCTTGATTATCCTATTAATAATATGAGGTTGAGGGATAAGATTACCATGTGAATCCTTAAGAGGATGTGGGGGAATATTTTTGTTATACATTCCCTATGACATTTGTTAAGGGTGGGTTTGAATATGGATAAGGTGATTTTGCATTTGCATTATTTTATTTTCATTATTATCCTTATAAATTTTTATTTTATTAAGATTTTGTAATAAGAGTTGACTGGATTGAGTTACATTAGTTTTTGAAGTATGTAGATCGGTAGAAATGGCTTGGGTAACACTATGGGTGTGAGTAGGAGCTTGAGAAGAACTATTAGTAAGTGTGGCACTAGTGGCATTTCTTGATTATGTGGTAAAATATGTAATAGTAGAGGGATGAGAAGGAATATCACTAGAGGTATGATTACCATGGGTATCAAATGATTCACTAGTGAAATAATTGAGAAGGTTGGGTCTTGGAAGACGCCACCTAGATGTAGAACCTACCATGTTAGTAGAGATACTAGGCATGGAGGTAAAATAATTCAAAGAAGAAGTCATGGTATTTGAAGGGGTCAAAATAGAGTGAAGAGGATGAGAAGCAAAAAAGTTAATATCTATGATTCCAAGTGAGAACATGGGATAAGGTGAATGAGGATCCTCATAACCACTTATCTTGAGATGGTAGATAGTAGAAGTATCATTTCCTTGATGTTGAGGAAACTCATTGATGAAGAAGAGCATATTTGGTGTATACTCTAATTTGGGTTGATCTTTAAGAGAGAAAAGAGGATAATGAAGTGAAGAAGAATGAGGAGGTACCATATTTTATAATGTGAGTGGACATATGAACATTGATTTCATCCAAGATAGGAGCCACAAGCTGCTTATGGGAGAACCCATTAGGTTTGGTAAGACTCACCCTATTCATTGAATTCAAATTAATGTTGTCTTCAAACAAGAATTTCATGATAAAGGAGAGAGATTAGGTAAGGAAAAGGTGATGAAAAATAAATAAGATAAGAAGGAATAGATAAGAGTACAAAGTCAACTAGGTCAGCCTAATACTAGAAAAAAGGTTTGTAAACTAAGTAAAAAATGATAAATATTTGATAGGGTCGATTGAGTAATGAAACCTAAGAGGTAGAAATGAATAATGGGTGGACTAGGTTGACTCAGTATTATAGGCAGGGAAAATAGATAGTTTGTAAGAGATTATGTTGAACATAAAGATAGTATATTAAAAATAAGGAAAACATTTGTTATGTACTTTAAAATCAATAAATGAAAGTAAACACACAATCAATTGGCTCAATGAGAATAATCCAATTGAGACACACAACATAAAACCTTGCACCAATGCTAGCCAATGCAAGCTTTTATAATAGATCATATAATGAGAAAAGAGAAAGTAGTTAACTAAAAAGAAAATGATAACTAAGTTGTCATCCTAAATGTTTTTATATTATTATAAAGTGTTATTTTAAGTTTGATAGGGAAGATATATGAATGTAGGGAGCTATAAATCAATCTATGGATGGTTTCAAGACTTTTAGGCTAAAAGAGATTTGTGTTGGCAATGGTGTTTGCTTAATATTAGGTTTTACCCCCTCATTTCACAATCCTATAGTGATAAGGGTGTTGAGTGCTTTACCAATATATACCACTAACCACATGTTTATACTTATCTAGAAAACCAAATGAACTTCCACTTTGGTGATGATATCCAAGTAGGTAGGTCTTGTGTAAATAAATGTTTAAATGCATTTTCAAATTGTGTGATTTAGTAGTGTGTACAAGAAAGGAAAAATAGTGAAACTAAATGGTATATTGAAAAAACACCTAATTAAACTATGTGAAATATTCTAAGCATGCCAAAAACTAAAATTGAAAGTGTGAGGTAATAAATAGCATATAGTTATTAATTGCCAATTTGAAACATAGTATAAAGTTAGTTTAGATGATAATGTATGCAGAAATTATAGAATAGAGTCAATAGTGTCACTACTGTATTGTAAAATAAAGAGTGCTTAAGAACTAAGTCAACTAGCTCAACCTAGTCCTTTAGATAGAAGACAATACAAACCTAGGTTGACCTAGTTTTTCATATTGTTTAAATATTAAAGACTAAAAACTTTGCAAAATAGAACTATGAGAAAGAACTAAATTGAAAGAGATAGAGAAAGAAACCTTGGTGGGTTGGAACATGCTGAGGAATGTGAAATTTTTGTTGAAGTGCCTTGAATGTTTGCTTGTAAATTATACCAACTATATTGATTGGTTTGACCTAGTTATTCATTTCCCTATTTGATGAATCTTATCAAGATGACTATGCCATCCTGGTTGACCTAGTATGTTTTCTAGAAGCTATCTGGAATACTATGTCAACCTATTCAACCTAGTTTATTGTCTAAAAGTGAATAAGAGTATAGTGTTGACCTATTTGATCTAGTAACCTATATTTTATGAATACCTACATATAAAGAACATTGTTTTTTTATGCAACTATGTGTTAAACCTACACACAAAACTTATAAACTATACTGGCCCTATCAATCGAGTAACACAAATATAGAAATAAAATAAAATAAAATGATAGAAAATGAAAAGCATGAAATAAAACCTACAAGGGTGAGATTCACATTGAGTTCAATATAATATATGCAATAATAAATAAATCATATGTATAACTCAATCTTATCTCATAGAAGATAGATCCTATTTACACTTTGTATTGAGGATACATTAGATAATCGGGAACATGACCAATATGTGGATTTGCTAGACCTAATTAGCAAATTTCTTATCATAAAAATATCACTAGGGAGGGTTCCAAATCCTCCATTCAAGCTAAACCATGAAATACCCTAACTAATTCCCATGTTTTCATATTCACTAAACAAATAACAAGTAAAGAAAAAATATAATCTAGTGCTCACCAAATCTTGTGGCATAAAGTGGGGGTAATAAACAAAAAAATTAAACATACATAAAAGATATATACTTATGCCAATGTATATTAAAGACTAAAAACTTTGCAAAATAGAACTATGAGAAAGAACTAAATTGAAAGAGATAGAGAAAGAAACCTTGGTGGGTTGGAACATGCTGAGGAATGTGAAATTTTTGTTGAAGTGCCTTGAATGTTTGCTTGTAAATTATACCAACTATATTGATTGGTTTGACCTAGTTATTCATTTCCCTATTTGATGAATCTTATCAAGATGACTATGCCATCCTGGTTGACCTAGTATGTTTTCTAGAAGCTATCTGGAATACTATGTCAACCTATTCAACCTAGTTTATTGTCTAAAAGTGAATAAGAGTATAGTGTTGACCTATTTGATCTAGTAACCTATATTTTATGAATACCTACATATAAAGAACATAGTTTTTTTATGCAACTATGTGTTAAACCTACACACAAAACTTATAAACTATACTGGCCCTATCAATCGAGTAACACAAATATAGAAATAAAATAAAATAAAATGATAGAAAATGAAAAGCATGAAATAAAACCTACAAGGGTGAGATTCACATTGAGTTCAATATAATATATGAAATAATAAATAAATCATATGTATAACTCAATCTTATCTCATAGAAGATAGATCCTATTTACACTTTGTATTGAGGATACATTAGATAATCGGGAACATGACCAATATGTGGATTTGCTAGACCTAATTAGCAAATTTATTATCATAAAAATATCACTAGGGAGGGTTCCAAATCCTCCATTCAAGCTAAACCATGAAATACCCTAACTAATTCCCATGTTTTCATATTCACTAACCAAATAACAAGTAAAGAAAAAATATAATCTAGTGCTCACCAAATCTTGTGGCATAAAGTGGGGGTAATAAACAAAAAAATTAAACATACATAAAAGATATATACTTATGCCAATGTATATGGAATTTTGATGCATGGAAGATAACTAAAAATGCATATTAATCTACTCTTACAAAACATGAATAAAGTTAGGAATACTTATCTTTGAAGATGAACCTATCGAGCCTCAATCTCTCCCGTGGCCAAGGTTATTCAAAATAGGTTGTTGTGGTATGTAAGGATGACAAGGATAAATCATCTTGAGGATACACAACCTATCAATTGATCCAAAATACTTATCCACAAGATAGTATTTTTATTTCCAAAGAAAGTATGAAACCCTAAGCTTGATCCTCAAGTATAATGGTTGATAAGTAGATGCACAATAGATCTTACTTATTATTATCTTCTTTAAATAATGGAGAAATGATCTTGTATAAATAGGAAGATTTAACCCTAATCCCTTATGAATTTTTCAGCCAATAGGGTTGATCCAATTTACCTAGTATCATTATTGACAAAAACTCACTAGGTTATGAGCTAGGTTGGCAAAGAGCTAACATAGACCCTAAATGTGTTTTACTAATAAGAGTACAAGGTCGACCCAGTCGATATATTCATGTAAACTTTTGAAAGGTGTTTTAGGTTAGGAAAAGGGATATAAAATGTGGCAAATAACTATATGAATGTGAAAAATATAATAAAAATCTTAGGGGAATGGTTTCTAGGAGACAATTATGTAAATAAGAAGTGGTCAAAGGGATAACAATCCTATGAACCACCAATGGTCTACCCATGCCTTTCCTAGTGCACCACCTAAGGCGTGCACTTATAGATATTAATAATCGACGAGTTCCTTCAAGATAGAGAGAATTATTAATTGATACAAGTTTGAAAATATTATGTATATACATCTACCATCCTCCTTAAGATTGGGAAAAGGAAGAGGTTCCTTTTCATCCATTTAAATGTTATAAATACTAAAATGAAAACTAGATAAGAGAGGAACAAAAACTAGAAGGAATAATCCATTATGTTAATATATTATTTTTATTTGGAAAAAAGTATGATTTTTAAAATAAATTTTAATAATTTATAAATCAAAGAAATCATAAAAGCATTAGAGCACATTAGGAGTTGCATGGAAAGACAATGAGTTTAGGTTCACCAAAAGTTCAACACTATTTTTTTCATATGTGAGATAACATTAATAATATATAAGTAGATTAATCCCAAGGTTTATAGACTAATATATAATAGGATAATTAATTACAAACTCAGATAAATAAATATTGTAACTATATTATTTATATATGCTAAATATAAAAAGTACTAAATTTGAAAATTGTTTAATTAATTACAATACAAAAGAGAAATGATACTTAGATTTCTTATACCCAAGTATAAATGGATTGGAAATATGTGGGAGGTATATATGATCAATATTATCATTAAATCATTATATTTTTTAATTTGTACTTCTATATCCACATACACTACCATCAAACCTGGACACTGCTATCAATGTTAATGTCTAACTATGATGAGTTGTCCAGTATGGAATAATGACTAGATATCAATGTGACCAAATTAATTTTTATAGGTTTTATATCACTTTTATGTTGGTATATTCATATTTGGAATACAAGTTTTCTCTATTTACCTATTAATCAAACCCTAGATCTTCACCCTTCGAATGAGTTTGTTAAAAATGGGTTAGTGGGATCACAGTGCTGAGATTTATTCAAATAACCCTATGCCAGTGAACATTCCATACATATCCAATACTCTAATTAGCACCTCATACTTATGTATCTCTCCCCTATTTGTGGTAATGTGTGTGTGCACAAGGGTGAAATATATTGTATGAAGATGGATGTAGTGATCTAGCTTATAACTTAATAAATATCACTCATGGGATGTTATTTGGATGTTTAAGACCTATAATATGACTAATATTATGATTTATATTAAAATATGGATGAAAAAGGTATAATATCATAGTTTTATAGTTGATTTATTGAGATTTAGTAGGTGTTTTCTTGTTATTTTTCTAGTTGAACATTAAGAAGGCTTATACTTGTATCTATACCACACCTTTTGAAAATATATTAGGGTAGGTTTCATTAAGACAAATAAGATGAGTCATATATTTAGATGTATTTTAAATTTTGATTACTTCTATAAATTTTAAACTATATAAGGATCTATACAATGCCATGGGTGGTAGTGTCCCTATCTAGCTAGTAGCATCCAAAAGGATAAAAATTAGGTGGAGAATAAAAATGATAGTGAATTTATCAGGTTTTAATATTTTTATGTAGTAAAAGAGACTTAGTTCATCAAAATCATATGGATCGCACTAAGAGATAATCATTTAGGCATAATACAATAACGAATGCGATACATTAAATAGTAGGGAGGTATATAACTGCCAAAGGGTAAATCACTTATTGATATTTACCAAATTTCTAAGGCTAAAATGCTATAAATATTTAGTTTTAGTATCTATAATATCCATTCCTAAACATAATCAAAATAATATGTGTCAAAATAAATAACAAAAATCGAGGTCAAATTCAAGGTCAAAACACCCATACTAATAATCTTAATTATCATAGAAACTATTATAATTATGATGTTGTCATGGGTCAAGTCACTAATCATCACATTACCACTACTAAATTTAAATCATGAGATTGTGACATCATTACTCTAAAATCCATTTTCACAATCCAAGGTCCCTCAGTTACAACACCATCTAAGATCGATGTCCATCCACCCTAAGAGGTTAATATGAACTTATTAAATAGCTAGAGGAAACTCCCATTCAAATATGGATCTCCTTAAGACATAAATTGTTCATAATGACATATTTTATAAATACCTTTAGTATAAAAATGTTACCATTGACATCAATCCTTCACAATTCCAAACACTTATATGACATTTATCCATGTGTCAACAACTCATGTTTGACCATGATGACCTTCCTCCAATAGGACCATCCAATAATTTCCTTCTCTACATCGAGGCAATCATTTCCAAGTATTAATTAAAATGGGTACTCATAGATAATGGTTTATGACTAATCATATTCACATTAGTTTTTTTCAATAATCTTGTGTATTCCAAATTGGCATTGGATTCCAACACCATCACTTCAAATCATATGACAATGCAGAGTGAGAATAGATTATTACCATTCAATTTACCATAATGATTAACCCTATCACACACCAAACCCTCCTACATGTAATTAACCTCAAATTTCCATATAATATCCTCTTTGGACACCCATGAACTCATTCTATGTAGGTTATTTTGTCCATTTTCCATAAATTTATCAAGTTCTCACACTCTAGTATGGAGGTGACCATTCATTTTGACCCACAAACATTCCAATATTTACATTTTTGGAAGTAAAACACTATAAAATCAACCATTTTATTATCATTAATCATTTCTCTAATAAGGGCAAGCATGTGGTTTTATAAGCTTCCAAATTATCCTCTTATATCCATCTAGATGTCCTACCATACACATCCAACAATTTGTCTTCCCAATCCACATCACACTTTAAAATTATTGGGAAGGGATATGGGTAATGTGAGATTTATAATTCCTTCCATGTTTTGAATATCTCAACTTCCCATTAGAGTCATGATAGGTCCACCATGTATCTATGGAAGGAAACAAACTTCTAAAAATTTGGTCCCCTTTCCTTTGTAACAAAATGCCCCGATGATGAACATGTTGAGAGTTCTGGTGACTCTTAGCTATATGGTTATGGTTTGGCCTTATGTTACCAAATTATTTAATACCTTATCACTAACAAGATGTGTGAAATCATAGACTACAAAGGCAAAGGATTGGATATTAACAAATAAGGGATCTTTAAGCCTATTTCCCCTTCTTAACATGATAATTTAATGGTACTGGCTAAAAACTACTTGAGGCTAACTCACAATATTTATTTACTAATGGTAATATAATTTTTTATGATGACTACTTCAAATTGACTTAAATTCCTTTTATAGTCTTTGTGATCAGTTTGTTGACACTAATATTTTTGATGCCACAACCATTCTCACTACCCATAAAGTGATAATAAATAGGGATTTGAGATAAATCTCAATTTAGATACCAAATTTGGAGAGGAGGAAGAGTTACTTAGGTATAAATATTAAAATATGCAAAAATATTAAAAATTAATGTCCCCTAATGAAAAGTCTCTGAGGTGCTATCAAACAATCACAAAAACAAAAAAGACATTTTCATTGGTGAAAAACGTTTCAAGGTGACATTTGATATATAAATAAACTCTTCACATGATTTGACACAATAAAATTATGATATTAGGACCATTTAAATTGGAGGCAGACTTAGTCCATTAGAGATGGGAATCTTATGGTGAACTTGTGATAGATATTTTAGACACATTTGTGTAGTCACTACCTGACATGTCTGAATAATGTTCATCCTTTATGGTAGAATAATATGAGCCTCTATAGAACTAAAAATAATAATAATTTCACCCCCTTCTTCCACAACACAACTAAAATATGGTTACACACTATTTATTGTGGGAACTAATGATATTCATATTAGCATAGAGGATAATCCTAGGATAATTATGTTTAAAGGTACATTCACTCCATAAGAATATGAAAGTCTTGTTTTCATTATGATAGGTTTAATAAACATATTCAATTTGGTGTAAAATTATATTCTATTATTGGATCCATACTTTGTGGTCTATCATCTCATTATTCACCACAATGCCAAACCCATCAAATAGAACTTCTAAAAAAAAAATCCAAGGATTTCACTTCTATCCAAAAATAATTATATAAACTTTTGGAGTTAGGGTTTGTCATAAAATTTTATTAATATGGGTGGATCTCAAAAATATTAATATTATCAAGAAGAGAATGGGGATTTATCTTGGTACAAGTTTCCACAATATCGATAATGCTTGCCTTAAATATGAATTCTCACTACCTAATATTGACATGACAGTCTACTCTAAAATGGACCAAGAAATTTTATCATACATGGATGGATTTTACGAATATAATAAAATTCTTATGACACCTGAAGACCAACATAAGATAATGTACACCACACCATAAGGGGAATTTTAAAATCAACTCTTGCCTTTTTTCTTGAATAATGTAAGTGATACATATCAAAGAGTCATGATTGTTAATTTTAATAATATGATGATGAAATTTTTGAGTACTATGTGGATGACCTACCATGAAATTAAAAAACATGAGTATATCATCTAACATTACCATATAAAATCATAAAGTAGATCAGAAAATATAAATTGTAGCTTAACCCTAATAAGTGTGTGTTCAGTATGACATCAACTAAGCTATTAGGATTTATCATTTATAGATGAGGTATTGAAGTTGACCCTACTAAATTATAATATATAAAATAAATTACCCCACCATATAATCTCAAACTATTAAACATTTTATAGGAAAAAATGTAGTCCACCAGAATATTTATTTCAAAGTTGGCTAATAAATGTCACATTTTCATCCATATAGTCAAAAAATATATCAAATTTCATAGGAATAGTGAATGTTAAGAAAATTTTTAATAGATCAAATATTATCTTTCCAATCCACCAACATTAGCTACACCAACCTTGAGAAAGCCTTTGTTGCTTTATATTTGTACAACTCAACATTAAAATAATGGAGCATAATGGGACATATTATTTAATATGGATGTTTGTGGTGTAAGAAATTAAATATTCACCTATCAAAAAGGTGTGTTTGGAATTATTATTTAATTTTTTCAAATTTTGTTATTATATGATCAACAACATGAATATTCACAATAACAAGGTTGACCCACTCAAGAGCCTAGTATCTAAAGAAACAGTCAAAGTTATTATGGCTAAATGGGTCATTCTACTTAGTGAATTAAAAATTAAATATTCCAATTTAAAAAAATAAATTGACATCTACTCATAGATCAACTTGTATAATATCTATTTTCAAATAATCAACTCTTGGCCATCAAATTTCCTATAGAATCCATTATATCCATAGATGAGTCCAAACAATGTAAACTATAATTTTTAGAAGAAAAGTGACTGAGAGGGGGGAGGGTGAATGATCCAAAACTCAAAATTTTTAATTGACGGATATTTCAAGAACATGAAAATAACATAGTAACAATGAATTATCTGAGAAGAGATGTTTTATTACTCAAAATTGCAATACAACTATATGCTTATTTCTGGGAAGAGATGTCTGATTTACATTTTGGGTTACATCTTCATTTATAAACATTTTTAAATTAGGATGAGGATATGGAAGGTCACCAATCTCAAGGGAGATTAAGTGGTTCGACTTCCATGATTTAAAACAATACAAAATTTGAGGAATTACTATTTTTAGAAACTTGCTATTTTTAGACTACACTACTAAAATTGAAATTTAGGGCACTTCCTTTAGGTTTTTGGGGGTCAAAAACCACTAAGTAGAGCTATATGCCATCTCACCATATTATCCTCCTTATCTTTCCAATGGTTTAAATGGGGAGTCAATTAGAGCTACAGTGCAAAATTTATGTCTCTTAAAAGTTCCATCATCAATTAGGGTAGAACTATCACCCGAATTATCACCTAAATTATTGCCTAGATCACTCCTCCCTCCTTGAGAATCAATGGTCCCCATTATAGCAATATTACTCAACAAGTGTGGCATTTATGTCTTAATTTGATTATCTATGAGTCACTCACCTTGGTGGCTAAGCTAGTCCCTTTTGACCACCTAATAAAGTAGAATAAAGCATCCTCTTATTGTATTCTTCTAGGTGTCCACAATCTGATCCTCCTCGACTAGAGTAAAACTATATAGATCAAGCTCATTAATGTCTAGTATTTCTATTATGACTAAAGTTTCCAAAAGAGGTGGATAATATGGTTTGAGGATCTCCACATTGAATATTGGATACAAACCAAGGTAGGCTGATAGATTCAACTCAAAAGCATTTTCTCCAACTATTTTGTTGATGGTGTAGGTACCATATCACATAGGCCAAATTTTTCTATGTGGTCCTACAATTTTTTCCTTTTGAAGCCACAACCAAACCTTGTCACCCATGGAAAAATGGTGTGCAATCCTAGGTTTGTCATGGCATTGCTTATACTTCTAATTTATCTTCTCCAAGATGTCATGAACTTATTGTTGGATGTGTTGCATTTATTCAATGAACTTTGTTGCTTTTGCTAGCTAAGATCTCCCACGAGGTGTGTATTCCATGGTGGATAATGGAATAGATATATCAATTGGTGCCATAGGTTGGAACTTGAAGCATACTTAGAATGGATTGTGCTTGGTCGAGCTGTTTAGGGCCTAATTGTATCTATGTTGTATGAAAATAATCCCCTCATCTTATGTGTATGTATTTTTGGAGTGATACATCTAAATCATGTGAACAATCAAGTGGTTCATGACTTATATCTAACCATTAGTCTATGGATGGAAGGTTGTGGACTTCATTATCTTGGTATCCATCATCTTTCATAGAGTAGACCAAAACATGCTTAGGAACCTGCTATCTCGATCTGAGACAATGGACTTGGGGAGACCAAAATGGAGCCATACATGAATAAAATATAGTTGAGTAGTTTCTTCAGTAGATATATTTTTATTACAAGAAATCATGATATCCATTTTTGAAAAATGATCATATAAAGTAAACATATAGTCTTTGCCATGTTTTGAAGTGGGAAAACCTAAGAGAAAATCCATTGAGATAGATTCCTAAGGCCTAGTTGGTTCTAGAAATGGTGTGTACAATCATTACTTCTTTTTTGTTAGCTTGGATATCAAACATGGGGTGCAATATTTGAGGAACCTTTCCACATCCTTTCACATATGGGGCCAATAAAACTATTTTGAATAACTGCCAATGTCTTTTCTACACCAAAGTGTCTACCGATCCTATTGAAATGTGCTTCCCATATCATATTCTATTGTTCTATCACTAGAACATAGATGTGCCCCATTTAGAAAAAGACATTATCTTGAAAATAGAAATCAAAAACATGTTTACCTTATTGAATCACATGATATGTATTATCAAAGGTAGGATTTACTTCATACGGAGCACCCCAAGTGGTAGTCTCATGTCCACACAGAACAAGAACTACTGTGAGTGCAGTAATTGGTGGGTGGATTAGAAAATATACGGTTGTATTTGAGCTCCCCTTTTTGTTTTTGATTATTAGATGGAATTGTTACAGATATGTAGCCCACTTTTGGTGCCTCTCATTTCATATTTTTCTCTAGTCTAGATGAATTCTAATAGTCTATGGTAAATGTGGATGACCATCTCTTTCCCCAAGATGTAGTGTTTCCATTATTTGTAGGCTTGCACAATGGCATAGAGATCCTTATCATATGTCAGGTATTTCTTAACTATATCAGTAAAATTTTCACTATGATATGCAACAATATGGCTAGGTTGCATGATGATAGGTCCCATGGCATATTCATATCCATTTGTCATCAACTCAAAATGTTGATGTAAATCAAGCAAGGTAAGAATAGGGGCTAAGCAAAGTTTTTTCTTCAAATTCTAAAATTCCCTTTGTTTTATTTAATCCCACTAAAATGTAGCTTTAGCTCCTCCATTAGTAACTTGGGTTAGTGACCAAGCAACATGTGAGAATCCAAGAATAAACCTATAATAGAAATTTGCAAGAACCAAGAAGCTATGAAGTTCTATTATGTTCCTTGGTGTAGGCCATTCTCGAATAACCCAAATCTTCTTTATATCAACATAGACCCCTTCCTCATTCACAATTTACCCTAGGTACTAATTTTTTTTCATCCTAAATGTGCATTTGTCAAGATTTGCATACAAGTTGTGCTCTCAAAGAGTTTGAAGCACCTTATGAACATGTTATAGATGTTATTCTCATGTTCTACTATATATGAGTATGTCATCTAGGTAAACAACCATGAATGAATTGGTGAAGGGTCATAGTATGTCATCCATCATCCTCATGAAGGTTGCAAGTGCATTAGTTAAGCCAAAAGGCATAAACATTTATTTAAAGATCCCCTTATTAGATTTGAATAAAGTCTTCCAAACATCAATGGGATTGATGGGAATTTGTTGATATCCATATTTGAGATCAATTTTGGTGAATAACTTCATACCACAGATTTGGTCTAGTAGGTCATCAATCCTAGGGATAGAGTAACAATTCTTCACAGTGATTTTATTCAAGGCTTGATATTCAATTCAAATCCTCCATGTTCCATATCTCTTTGGTTTTAAGACAATTGATCTACCATAGGGTGAAGATCTTGGCTTGATGTGACCCTTTTGGATCAATTCCTGAATCTTTTTATCTCATCATTCTCCAAAACTGATTACTGATACACATGAATGTTAGGCAAAGGTTATCCTGGGATCAAATCAATAGAATTTTTTACCTAGGAATGTAGTGGAACTATCATGGGTGACTTGAATAAGTCATCATATTCTCCTATGATTTGTCCCATCTACTTCTGTTGTTGTGTTGATTGTGTAGTCATGACTGCAATGTCAACCTTTTTGGATTTTTATGGTTTGACCACCCTGAGAATGAATTTATTTGTCTTTTGCACCAATCTCTTACATTGTTTGGCACTAATCAAAGAGATATATGTGGGAGGTGGTACCTCTAGTACCCTATAGCACTATATTCTATGAGTGAGGTTGATTCTTTGAGTTTGTGATTCATAGATTCCATGTCAACCATACATTAGTTATTGACCAAGGAGTACATCATAAACATCTAGATTGACCACATCACACAAGACTTCATCTTGGAAAGGTTTTAATGCATATGAAAGAAGATACTAATGTGTGACATAGAGGTCTCTCCCTGGGCTCAACCATCCAATACTGTATGGCTTTGGGTGAGGGTTCATGGAAGCATTTAGGCTTTTCACAACTTTATCAGAGATTAACTTTTTTTAACTCCCACTATCAAGAGTTAAACATAGAGGCTTACTTTTTACCCATAATTTGGAGTGAAACAATCTTTCCTTGTCATCTGGCCTTTCATCATAGGTTTGTGATGAAGAAATGATGGTATCAAGCTCAACATTTACAATCACTTCTTCATCCTCTTCGATTGTAGGTTGTTTATGAGACAAAGTAGTAGATGTCGAGTATTATGACTCAAAAATTAGTGACTTGATGGCTTGACGTTATTCTTTGGAGTGAGTTCTAGTTTTGTGGTAATCACACCATTTTCTAGTCTTCCCCTTCTAGGGCTTATTATCTTGAAACTCCTTTTGCTTCTAATTTTGGCCTCATGTTTGACCTTCCTTATCACTTTTCCATTTCAAAGGTTGACTCTTTGTATTATTTCTTCCATGCTTCTACTCAATCTTCACTACAATATTGTATGCCTCACTAAGGATTTCCAAATTGAAGAGTTCCATTTCCCCCCATATGTACCATTCTAGTCCACCATGATATTTGAGAGTCTTATGTTTCTCAATTTCTTAGATTCCCAATCTTTTAGATAGATAATGAAAAATGTTAGTGTAATCTTGAATAGATTGGTCCTTACCTTGGTGAAGTTGTTGCCACTGTATGTATATATCATCATATGCTCCAATGGGATAGTATTCTTCCTTTGCCATTTCCACAAAATCAAACTAGGCAGGTTCCACCTCAACGCCAATGTCATGTATATTTAACCTCTTTTTATACACTTCTAACCAATTTTTCATGGGCAATGATGCTTTCAAAAGAGAAAAAGTGATCTTTTCCCCATTGATGAATTTATTTATAGAAAAGTAGGAAGATAATTGATCCAACCAATTTTCTACTACATCAATATTGATTTTGCCTTTAAATGTAGGGATATCATAATTCACCTAAACCTTGAAGGGTGTTTGGGCACTGAAAGGTTGTTTCATGGATGAGGAGCCAAGAAGTGTAGATAAAGACCCAAAATTTCCGATCAAGAGTTGATAGAGAATTCGGACAAATTATTGTATCATCTATGCTTATTTCCATTAGAGGGATTCATTTACCATTTCCTTGAAAGGATAGGATGTCTCAGTGTCATCCGCCATTTGAAGTCATTTGGAGCAAATAGGTAGATAGTTTGGAAGCTCTACTATTTTCCACCCAAGTTTCTTGTAGCCTGACCTCATCCTTGGAATCATACACTCTCAAGATAAACCGTTCTGATACCAAAGATCCAAAACTCAAAAGTTTTGATTGACAGATATTTCAAGAACATGAAAATAAAAAAGTAACAATGAATTCTCTGAGAAGAGATGTTTTATTACTCAAAATTGTAATACAATTATATGCTTATCTCTGGGAAGAGATGTCTGATTTACATTTTAGGTTACATCTTCATTTATACACATTTTTTAAGTAGTATGAGGATGTGGAAGGTCACTAATATCAAGGGAGATTAAGTGGTCTGACTTCCATGATTTAAAACAATATAGAATTTGAGGAATTACTATTTTTAGAAACTTACTATTTTTAGACTACACTACTAAAATTGATCTTTGGGGAACTTCCATTAGGTTTTTTGGGTTTAAAAACCAATAAGTGGATCTATGTTCCATCTCACCACATTCTCCTTATTCTTATCTTTCCAATGGTTCAAATGGGGAGTGAATTGGAGCTACGATGTAAAAGTTATGGCTCCCAGAAGTTCTATCATCAATTGGGGTAGAACCATCGCCTGAATTGTTGCCCATATTAGTGAATCAATATTAAAACTTTTATATAAAAAATTAATTATCTAATCATAGAATCAAAATACAAATTCCACACACAAGTCTCTCTCAAAGTCTAGAAATCAACTTCTTTGATTTAACTATTTATAGAGGATTCATGATCATCAACACCTTGGTTAGCTATTAGGCATGCCTTAACCCTTAAGGAAACTCTTACATACAAATACATGACTAAATATCATCCACATAGGTCACCCTTAACACCCATGGTTCACCCTTAATCAGCTACACCTATGAAATAGGCCCTTGTAGCTCTTATATGTCTTATAAAGACTCATTCACTCCTTTAGCACTCCATTGAGCAAAATAAGAACACAACACCACTTCCAAATGTATATATCCAATCCACATGACCATTTATTCATCCTAAAATAATCATAGTCATCACTCCTCACCTCTTCATATTCTCAATCAACTCAAATATTGACCTTGTACACATGAACATCATGAATGAAAACACAGTCCACTTCTTAAGCATTTTTCATACTCAAGATAGATTGATCACACCTCTAAAATTCATACAAATGATCCTCATGGATTCTATAACACTATCTAATAGCTAAGTCATAATGAAACATCAAAATAACATCAAAACTAACTCAATTATCTTTTTTTGGTCATTTATAGTCCATGCACAAACACATAGTCAACTTTGAAGCACAATATCTTTATTTGTACACACTTCCAGACCTTCAAATTTATATTTCTAGATGTGCCTTGGAGTCCTCCACAATTTCTCTTTTTAAACCATGAAAAATTATGACTCTTTCAAAAGTTATAAAAATAATATAGAGCATCCATTTTTCCTTCATTAAATTCAAATAGTCATAGTTAAAATTCAATCAATATTCTTTCATCTTATGTCCTTGAGTCTTCAAATTGATCTCACACTGTCAATCTTCTTTAAGTTTTAATGCATAGTGTGTTAATGACCAAATGTGAAATCTCTAATAGTTGATCTCATCTTATGTAATTTTGAAACTTTGACCTCATACAAGCCATCAATATCTTCAAGATTGTCCTCTCTTTATCAATGATAGATAACTATCACTTTGACCTCTTGAATTTTAATGTACACCATTGATTTCTATTGATATGATCATCTACTCACCATTGATCCTTGTAAGAAACTTGATCTTTATCTCTACTCATAATTAAACATTAAATACTTGGCACCATCTCACTACTTCTTAACATCTTGGAGCACCACACTCTATTGATGTTTCTCAAATTTTAACTTGTATAAAAAAGACTAAGTATGGGAATAGTTACAATCTATTCGGAAGGCTAACTTTTCATAGTAGTATCTTTTACCTTGCTCATTCGTATATTATCAAAATTGGACCATATGATATATTCACATATGAGAATCCAACCATGTGTCAAACTAATCCTTAAACCCTTGTACATGTGAGATATAACTCCATTAATCTCCTTACTCAGATATTTCTACCACAAAGCCATTAATGTTAAGAATTTCCTAGAAGGCCAAGTTGGCACATGCAATATTTTGAAGCACTTCAGAACATGACATGAAATATATCAAAAATAAAATAGGCACAAAAATAAAAAAACCATATGATCAAATTCTCTTGAAACATCCACATGTGTGATTTATTCCATCACCAAACTACTTACTAGGCTCTTTCTTGCCTCATGTAAATCTGGCTAAGTATGGGAAAATATTGTCAAACTATCTAGGAACCCAAATTTGCACTTGCATAGATTTTGATTATCTTAGTTTCATGACCTGAGATATAATTCATAAGATATTGGGACTAATTTGATCATAACCGTATAACCAAATCCACTTGACTCATCCACATGTGACAATTATGACATTATCACACTACCTACTAACATTTTCTGCTATGAGACCCAAAATGTATATATGAGAACAATTATGAACTAGATGAATTATACTCATGAACACAATGTATTCAATCATCCTTGAAAATTTATATGATCCCTTACACATTATCAATACTTTAGACCCATCCCTATTCATCATAAACCATTCCAAAAATTGAAGATCAACAAAGCATCCTTTAGGCATTCTAGGACAAACACATTACACACCTTATTATTCTTATTTATAATATCAAGGCACTTAATCCACTCACCAAGACACCTCTATGACATCACCATGAAATAATTGACAACTTTACAACAATCTCCCCCTTTGTTATTGATGTCAACAACCATCAAAACAACTCACCTTCCTTATCTCTCTTCAAGCACTCTCACAATCAGGAACTTTCTCCCCCTTTGACACAATGAAAAAGTGGGCAGAAAATGATCTTGAAGAATTTAAAATACCATAAATAGGATATTAACACCTTATAAATATGATAAAAAATCCCCCTTCCTTAATCCTACCTCTTCTTGCCTTGACAACTTCCTCTTGTTCCATGGTAACACTCTCTTCAACCAAACACTACAACCAATGAAGAAAAAACATACAAAAACATTTAAATTTGATGGAAAAAATAAGTAAACATCTGATATTAACTCACCCTAAGATATTTGATCCATTACACCTTTTGGTCATCATCAAATCTCCACACACCATGAAGAATCATCACATAGGCTTACTAGCTTTCTCTTTTAGGCTACCTCAAAGACCACGAACAAAAATTCATTCCACTCACCAAATAGGAAACATGATCTAATTTAAACTAATAATTCTCTTTGATATACTCATACCTTTTTATTTTGAATAAACTAAACATAAATCATTGTTTTTCTCACTAGGCATGTGTAGTCTCCTTACAGCCCTACCTGGAACTTGTAGAGCCCATAACTTTCAATAGAAAAACTATCAAAAATTGAAACTTCATATATGTATCACTCACATAGTCACCATAAATTAAACCAATTTACATCACCAAGATCATCCTCTACAACATACTTCCTTCACAAACCTACTAGCTAATTAGACCTCCATATGGACAAAAATGTGAATAAATTGAGAAAAACAAACCTTAAAATATATATGAAGCTTGACTTAAAAGCCCATTTGGCCCATTAAACCTATTACTAATCCTAAAACCTCAATTCACAAATAAAAACAATTTTGTATCATAGCCCCAAGCCCTAGAATCTCAAAACAATCAAGGTCAATAAACCTCCTTCTAGTTAACACCCTCCTTTGAAACTTTTTGCACATTTGGAAACACCCATCACACACTTCTGGACCAAAATTTGAGATTACACACCTTTTTTAACCCATAAATCCTTAACCCATTTTAGACCTACTTTCCCTTGAGCTAAAACTGAGAAAACCAAGAGCACTACAAAAATCTTCAATTGGCACAAATAGGATCATCAAGACGTAAAAATACGTAGAACACATCATAAGGAAGTCTATAGAACTTTTTGATCATAAAAATTTATTAGAGGTACAATCACTAAGGGGTGAATTAATGAGCCTATCTATTTCAATTTCAGTTTTAGTCCTTTAAACTATTAACCAATCAACATATATAAACTTGATCATGTAAAATTAACAAGATAACTCATAGATTCAATGCATACATAAGATCAAACACATAACACATAGTTCCTATGGAAAAATCTCATGGGGAATAAAACTTACTCTCATATCTATAATATATGAACTACTATCCTATAATAAATTATAAACAATAAACTAATTAACTCATTTAGACCACCAAACCTTGATCATATCCTCATAACCAAAGGTATTTAGTGAAACACCTATTTCATAAGTAAAAACTATCCCTAAGGAGCACCAAGTCCTTTAGACCCTCCTTTGAACACCTCCACCTTAGAAATGATGTCTTTAACACCTAATGATGAATTTCTATTTTTTAACCCCTACACAAACTCTCTCTCTATCTCAAATAGGCCTTTCACATAGGCATATCACAATCTATTTCCTTATTCACTTAAAATTTCCTCATATGCACACTCAGACATGTTTTCATATCCTCAAATTTAAATATAATTATTCTAACATTAGGAACATGACCTATAGGTCATACACATATTAAACAAATTATTTTTCTCATTAACTCAACCAACAAGCACGCTACCTATCCTTCGCTCCACAACTCTCACATCCACCTTGCACAAATATCTTTCACAAGTCTTCCACTCAAAGTCTAAAAATCATCTTCGATGTCACTATATATAGAGTTATAATGAATTTTCAACAACTTGGTTAGCCATAATACATTCCTTCACCCTTAAGGTATCTTACATATGTCACACTTAATCATAATCCACTTTCAAATAGGCATAAGTCACTTTTACGTCTTATGGAGACCCTTCACATTTATTATACATATCCAAGAAAATCAAGATCATAGGATAATTTTCAAATACATGGGTCCACTCCGTATGTCCCCTTAGACATCCTAAAATTTTCATAGTCACAAAACACTCTTTTGTTGAAGCAAAATTAGCTCAAACACTTCTCTGTACATAGTCATTATCAATGAAAACATAATTGACTTAAAAATCTTTGTTCATACTAGATATGATTAATCAACCCTTCATATTACACCCAAAACAAGCTCATAGAGTCTAAAACACTTTCAAATAACTAGTTCATCATGAGATATCAAAAAAACATCAAAATGAGCTCAATTACCCTTCTCAAGCTACTTGCATAACATGCATAAACATAGTTAAATTTGGAGATCAATATCTTTATCTATACACATTTCTAGATCTTCTAATCCACGTTTCCAAATGTGCCATAGAGTCCTCTACCACTTTGATTTTTAATACATGTTCAAATTCATTCTAGATCAAAATATATAAATCAAAAACTAGATAATGGTTTTTCCCTTGTTAAATTCAAATATTTAAATGTCAACGGTCTAAGTTAAACTTTGAGTACTAAAATTTCATCTTGTGTCCTTGCTACTCAGATCAAATATGCATCATCAATCTCTTCCAAAATTTAATGCATAGGCACCAATCATCAAACACTAAAACTTAGTTACTTTTACCTCATATCATGTACCCTTGTAATGATGTCGTAATATGCACCATCGATCTCTATAGATCAACCAAGTCTTTAACTAGAAATGCTCACCATTAGATCAATTTTTACAAACACCAACTTGCTATTGATATCTATCCTTTACCTTTACCTAGTCATTAAACATTATGTACTTCTTTCCATATCACTTTTTCCTAACATTTTTGAATAAATGCACTCCATCGATCTCCTTAAAAATTACTCGATCTTTACCTCTTGCAAAATTGACTAAGTATGGGGACCCTCCCAATATGTCTGAGAAGCCAACATTGAGCCTTAATAATTTTTTTTTAAAGTTTGATGTATGATCTAAAATTTTTACCATATGATCAACTTTAAAAGATGAATCAAACCATATATCAAACTTTTCTTGAAACCTTCATACAAGTGAGATATATCATCATTAAAATACCTTCTCAAAATCTTCTATCACAAAGCCAACTATGTCAAAAGCTTGTCTAGGAGGCCAAATTTGAAGATGGATATCTTTTAAAGTGATTCAACACTTTACCTAAAAGTTATCTCAAATAAACTAGTCACAAAACTAAATAAACCCATATGATCACTTTCTCCTAAAACTTCAACACATTCGAGATATACTACCATAAAAATTCTTGCTTGGATCTTCCTTACCTTATGTAAATTTGGTTAAGTATGTGAAAATAATATCAAACTACTTGGGGGCCAAATTTTTCACTTATAAATTTTTGTCATGTTTATGTGCATGACCTAGGATTTAGTGTATAAGATTTAGGAAAAATATTGATCAAACCCATGTGACCATTTCTTCTTAAAACCTTCATGTGTGTGAATGGTGACATCATCATCATGCTTACTCATCTTTATTTGAGCATAGAAAACATTATCAAAATGCCTAAGATCCCATATTTTTACCCACATATATTTGACTATGCTTAGACACATGACCTGAGAATTAACACATAACAACTAGGGACTAATGTGATCAGATTTTCTGCCATTGGATCCAAAATGTATAGATGAGAAAAATGATGATCCAAATAAATTCCTATCATGAAAACAAGAACTCAAACATATAAAACCTCTTATAATATCCTTTTCACATTATCCATAATCTATACTCATCCATGAACATCTCTAACCATGCCAAAACTAAAGATCAACCAAGCTTCCTTTAAACACACTAGGATAAGCACATTGCATACTTTTTCATTGTTACTTAGTCTATCAAAAAACATCATCCACTCACCAAGACACCTCCATGACATCACTAAAAACTTTATAATAATCTCCCCCTTTGTCATTAAAGTTAACAAGCATCATTTATCTCACCTTCTCTCTCTTCAATAACTCCTACAATTGGATCTTTCTCCCCCTTTGAAATAATGACAAAGTGGGCACTAACTAATCTTGTGGACCTAAAAATACTACCAATAAGAGAGGACCAACTTATAAATATGATACAAACTCCCCTTTACATTGATCCTACCACTTCTTTTCTAGACAACATCATCTTGGTTTATGCCAATACTCTCTTCTTCAACCAAACATTGTAGCCAATAAAGATATAACACACCAAACATTGACATTTGATGGAATTCACCAAAAAACATCTAAGAGGGACTTCCACTAATATATATGAGCCATTTCACCACTTGAGCATCTTAAAATATCTTTACACCATGAAGAACCAATAATAATAGAACCACCTCTCTCTGAAGCCACCTTTAGAATGACCAATAGAACTTCATGCTACACACCAAATAGGAAACATACTCTAAAACAATTTGAGAACTCATCTTGAAATAATCATTCTAATTTAATTTTTTGGGAATATTTATGTATTATTCCTAATTTAGTTAAGGTTCTTAAATAGTAAATCAATAAATAATATTGTAATAAATAGATTACTAATTTGTAAAATTGATTTGACCTTCGTAGCTTTCTAAAAATAGTAATGAAAGAGAAAAAATATAATTTACCTTAAAACTAGGTTGATATAGCTAAAACAAAGACTGATACTGATTATTCAAAATTGGGATAGTGTCATGAATCTGGATTCAGATTTCATTTAATAAAAGGATAAGAGCACCAAAAATAGGACACTTTAAGGTCTGGTGTTATAGTCCAGGTCCTATCATTATTTTCTAATCTAGTCACATAGATCTAAGTTTTATGGGTTTCATCAACTGTCCCTATGTGAGCCTACCTAAGAAATTTTGAGTCTTGAATTTTGATAAATCTCCTTGTAGATTTGATTTAATCTTCAAACCTTAGACCTTTAGTAGTCTTGAATGAAATTTGAGAAAGAGGGAGGGGAAGGGGGGTTAGAGTGGGTAGGATACATTGAACATGTATCCACACCCCTTATGTGGGCACAATACCTATATACTAATACTCTGAAGAGGTATCAATCCATATGTTGTTCTCCCACTTGATGTGCTTTCTATATTAGTGTTATGTGGATGAAAAAATGTTAAATTTGGTGTGCTTGAGGTGACTAAGGACTAGTGTGAGGATTTGAATAGGCTTGTAACTATATTAGATGGTTGTATACAGAGAATAGGGAAGTTTTCTTAATGGTTTTTATTATATTCTTGCTTGTTTTTGAACTAATTGTCAACCCCTTATAAATTAAATTTGAATGGGATTTTATAGAGATATATTATTCATGTGTTAAATGTATTCACAATAAGCTGACATAATGAAGAAGAGGAATCAGGAGGAAATGGTTAGATGGGCTCAAAATATGATTGGACAAGAGCATTAGAAATAGGACACCTTAAGGTCCAACACTATAGTATATCTTGGGTGTTATTGTCTTAAGGTAAGAGACATGGGGCATGGAATTAGTATGGGAAAAATAGCCTGGTTGAGCTAGAATCAAGTCTCAAAAATCTATGGATGACTAGGAATAAGCAAAAATGTGTCTATAAGGGCCATGAGAGTATGCAAGAGGGACCTATGGGTTGGGTGTCATAATCCACACTTAAAACACCAATTTTAATATTTTATATGACTACATTTCCCCCCCTTTTATTCTAGTGATGTGGTAAAGTGAAATACTAGGATAAAGTAAAAATAGAAATCATAACTGAACTTACCTACAAGGGTAAAGCTCATGAAGTTGTGTGATGTTAGGTGTGCATAGAGATAACACACTTTGAAGTGTAAATATAGAATAGAAAACAAAGAGTAGATCATTTCTTACTAGATATACTATATTTAAAATAATAATGTGTAAAGTTGGGTAATAAAGAGAGGAAGAGAAAGGAATGAATACACCTCACCTGGTATACAGACCAATAGAAAACTTATTGTGATGATGAGTAATGTTGGATGATGATAGATATGTGTATTACCAAGATTAATATCATGAATGGAGATAAGTGATAAATTACCCAAGAGTGGCTTAAGATTGTACATGCTGGCCCTTTGGCTCGATCAACACCCATTGAGTGAAGCTAGGTGGTCATGCATGTGTTGATCGATGTTTAGACTGTATGTCTAATCCTTATGAATAGGTGGCTCAAAGGATAGCTAGTCTTTTGGTTGCATCATTTCCTAATGAATTTAAACTATAAACTGATACTGATATGAATGTGTGTTATATGAAATGGCTCTTGAAACACATGAATTCTTTATAATCTGATAATGTAGCGTGGATAGCTGAATGTGTAATAAATACTATACCAATCTTGTCCAACTATAGAATGAGGATATTAGGCTTGCATGAAATCCACTACCAAAATAAAAACTAGGCTTATGTGGAAGCCACTCAAGAATGTGGAGGTTAAGCTTGTATGAAATCCACTCCAAAATGATGCCAAGAACCTGCAGTGGAATAAAGAACATAACTATTGATAATGCCTAGGTAATAAATTGAACTCATAAAGAAAAGAAGTCAAATGTGCCATTCACATTACCCCAATCACTGGTATATATAACATGGATTTTGATCTAGAAGTTATACCAATTATCCAATCTAAAACTAGAAGTGAGAGCCATCATGTCATGCATGATGCCCGATATATTTGGATTCTCTATGAAAAAATATACTAAAACTACTGAATATTATATGAAATGTAGGTGAAAAAACTCTAACTAAACTTACCTTTCTATCTATTTCTAGAAAATTTGGGTTTTTCACTGTTTGGATAGGAGCACCAAAAATAGGACACCTTGCTATCCAATGTTACTGTCCATGTTTGGTGCTATTTTAATTTGTTGAAATTGATGACTATTCTATAATTTAAACTATTTTTTTGATTTTTTATACCTATTTTAACCTCTATTTTTTATTCTAAATGTCTTAAAAGTTGATTTTTTGATTGGTAGGAGATTTGATCTCTATGATAAAACCCTTGTTTGTTTCCTCCTCTTCTGAGGGTAGAAATGAAGACCTTGAAATGAATTACCTTAGAATAAAGAGCCCTACAAGTGTGTTATGTTGTGAAATACATGATATATCAATTATAATCAAAATAATGTTTCAAGATATAGTGTAGTTTGTATTATAGATTGTTAGATCAATAGAGGTATACCTAAACAGATATAATAATGTAATAACATGTGTAATATATTTATATGAATCCATAAATGTTAGTTGCTAGTTGTCAAGGAGGGATGGAACATGATGTCCATCATGGAATCCAAGAAATCAAGATAATGCATGATGTGGATCATGGCATTGTAGACAATGGGAAGTAAACAATCAACAAACACACAAGGCAAGAAGCATACAAAACTAGCCAAGGGACCAAGTAAACAAGGAACAGGGGTAAATATCACTCAAAATAGAAATAAATCATACAAGGCATGTTCAAATTCCACACACACACACACACATATACAATTAAAAACAAACAAGGTTGGCATGAGGGCCATAACCACATAGAAGAGTACAAGCAAAAGACATTGGTAAATGACCTAAGGCACACACAAGAATAGAAGAAAAATACATTGGAAAATTTCCTAAGGCACATATACAAGACAAAATAGGAACTAAGAAATGCAATCACATTTAGTTATGCAAAGCAAGAATGGAAAGCATGTAATATACTATAAATCCAATCACATCTAACTAATCAAAGCAAGAAGTGAAAGTATGAAAGACATAAAGTATAATAATAGGTATATGCTAAGAAATACAAAAGTGATATATACTAGTAAATGTTGATAGAATAATTTGTGTAAGCTAGTAAGTAATGTACATCAACATGATAACTATAGGGTGTGTTATAAGAATGACATAACCTGGATGGTGTATTCATGTAAAATATGCCCCCAATGGGTAAATATATCAATGTATGTCTTGAATTCAGAAGTATGTTTCCCCCTCAATGGGTAGAGTGAAGCAATCAAAGGTCTAGATGTCACTGCACACGCTCAAATAAGATCAAGTGAAGCATAGTAATGTAGATAAATTGACAAACAATAGCATATAATAATAAATGTAAGTCTATCATGGTAGTATAAAGGTAAAGCATGATAATGCATACTATTTAAATGTTTTTGTGTTTTTAAATTATTTAAATGTTTTTATATTTTTAAATTTATTATTATTTATGGTAATTTGGAATATTTGAATGTTTTTGGATTTTTAAAATCTATATTGTTTTTGGTATTTGTGATATAATCTATGTACAATCAATCATAAAAAAAACTATGTATAAGCAATGTTGAGAAGAGATGATACTAACCGATGAGTCTCATGGGAGACTCCCTATCATGGTGTCTTGTATCAAGCAAAGGGATCGTGCATGATCATGAAACATGATGGAGGGGATGAGACTATGGATCTAAAAGATGTGTATGTTATAAATGCTCTAAAATATCTATATTGAAAATTGACTATGGGGTACCCATATAAATATGAGAAGTGGATTAAACTATAGGGATCTTGGGGACCCATCTAGTAGTAGGAGAAACTCTCTAAACATGTTCTCTATATGTAGAGGCATGAGACCTCAATGATACTTCCCTAGGTATGAACATTATAACTATAACTTATCTAAAATTTTGAAATTGTTATTACTCTAAAAGAGAATTATATGGAAGTGTATGAACTCTCTATGTTGGTGATGGAGGCCTCAACTGTGTCTAAATCTAAACTAGAGAAAGAAATAAAATTGGTGGAGAAATTGAAACTAGTGGTAGACCTAAAACTAGTGACTAAAAAATAGTAAATGGATCTAAATTGGGGAGTGGTAACTCATATGGAAGTCCACCAAATGTAACAACCTGCTTAGCATTAATGAATTTCATGAATCTATGAATTGTAGAAGGTACTACTCAAATTTTCTGAATCCATGGTCAACCAAGTAACATATCAAAACCTCATGCATTAAGAATAATAGTAAATGCTTGGCCATATGTGTTGGACTAACTTGTAGAAGAAGTAAAATCTCACCTAATAAAATCTGTATGTTCCCAATGAATCCATTGATAACTATATTCATCAATATAATATCTTTCTTTGAATATCCCAAATGCTACAATAATGTCATAATGCACATGTTCAGGCTAGATGTATTGTATATGAGAATAATATGAATGAGATGATTATGAATGTAAGATCTGATAAAGAGTGCAGGATAATTTGAATCATCCTCATCTATCTCCTAGTCTAAGAAGGATATTGAAGGTCTAACTGGAACTCTAGAATTGTAAACACCAATCATGTTATTCAAAGGATGTGACTCAAATAAAGGTGCCCTATATGTATCTCATGGTAGATGTGCATGATATGCATGATGAACCCATTATGCATCCCTTGTATCTTATTTAGAATGTTGTGGGAAGTGATCTAAGAATATTTTCAAAGATTTATCTTGTGTTATCTTTACTTGAGGAGGCTCAAATCAAGTGCTAAGATAAATAGCATTATCATCTATCAAGTCTTGCATCTTGTGTGGCTTGGTGCTCTATGAAAATAATAAAATGAATTCTGATCATATCCCCATAGAAGAGGCTTTGTTGGATCAACTTCTCGATTAGGAGGGATATATATGGTATTACATTCATAAAGTTATTGTAAGACTCTAGCTAGAGAAACTAGTAGATTGGTAAAGGTTCATCGAGGAGGTGTTGATAAAACCACTCATTGAGGGGGATTTGAAGCCACATTATGTATTGGTTGATTTTGTCTTTTGCTATCATTGACCTTTACTTTGTATGGGAATTTTTCGTTACTCTTTTTTTTTAATTTTTGATATACTTGTGTACTTGAGTTTGCCCATTAAAATTAGTTTGACTTCCCTTTCTTTTAGTGTATCACATAACTCAATGAAGGAAGAGAACCTATCAGACATTATTGATTCATGTAAATCTAGTAAAAGAATCTATTTGAAGAGATATTGTAACTCTTGATTGGCCATGGGGATACTCATGTTAGCTAAGATAGTCTTATATCAAAGAACATAATCTATGAGATGCTCATTAAACCTTTGTTTTTGTTGTGTAACTTGGGCATAGGAAACCTTATCACCAATGTTAATGCTAAAATGCACTATGAACATGCCAATTAAAGGATTGAATATGCTGACTAACTAATTCAATAAACTATATAACTATTTTAAAGCATAATCCTTTAAACTCTATGAAAATATCCTGGTTAGTAGTTAGTCATTTGGCACATAGTCCAAACATGTTGCATGAAAATATCTCAAATGTGTTTCTAGACCACCCTTATCATCATATAGAGTGAGCTTGAGTTGAACAAAACCTTATGGTAATGGTGTCAAATCAATATGATGTGTCAATGGTGTATGAAGTAAAGCAAAAGAATCTAAAGCGTGTATAGGTCTAGAAGCACCTTGGTCAAGATGTATTACCTTGGCTTGAAGATATTTTATCTCTTGCATAAGGGAAGCCATATCAAGAGACAAATATGTAATATCTATAGTTGGTGGTGGCATAGAGGAAGGTTGGGATGCTATAGGGGGTTGTTGAGACATAGTTTCCCTCGTAGTTTCATTTACAACTTGTTGTTCTATGGTTTGAGAAGAGTTACCTTTGTTCACTATTTGTTTTTATTCTTGTAGTATTTTAATCATGTCATTTTACATATCAAGATGTTTAGTTAAGAGTTCTTGAAGTTCTCTTTTATTAGTTTAATCAAAACCAGTGTATTGGGCCATTATTAAATTAACAAAACAAATAAAAAATCAAATGATGTTTTTGTAATAATTTGTAATAAGCAAATTGATATGGAAGGAATGTACTGAATATAAGAATTGTAAAGTCCTAAAAACAATAAACTTTAAAATGAATAAAAAGGATACAAAGCTCACAAACATGTAAAGTGATACCTCAAAAGCAATGGGACTTGGTATATGCAAATAGGGTTTTGAAAAATGACTTGTTTAAAATTACTATGGAATTTTAAAAATTATTGTGAATTTTTAATTTAAATATGCATGTAAAAAATTAGAAAATTAATGGAAAATCTTTGATTTAAAGGGACCTAGTATATGCAACTAGAGTTTGGAAGAAAATAATTTTTAAAAATTACTATGGAATTTTTAAAAATTAATGATACTTTTTTATTTAAACATGCAAGTAAAAAATAAAAAAAATATTAGAAAAATCAACAAGGAATTTACCCTAGGGTTTTAATGCATAAATGAAGTTAGGTTCACCAAATGATATAAAGTTTTGAGAATATTGGATTATTATTCTTAATTTAGTTAAGGGTTTGGAATATTAAATTAGTAAATAATATTTAAATAAATTAAGTACTGATTTGTAAAATTTATTTGACCTTCGTAGCTTTCTGAAAATAGTAATGAAAGATGAGAAATATAACTTATCTTAAAACTTGGCTGATATAGCTAGGTTAAACACTAGTACTAGTTTTATAAGATTGGGATAGTATTGTGAATATAGATTTGGATTTCATTCAATGAAAGGATATGATCACTAAAAATAGGACACTTTTAGGTTCGATGATATATTCCAATACCTATCGCTATTGTCCAAACTAGTCACAGAGATATGAGTTTTATGGTTTTTGTTCGCTATCTTTATGTGAAATTACCTATGTAAATTTGAGTCTCTAATGTAGGAAGAGATCCTTGTAAAATATATTTAATCTTCAAACCCTATACCTTTAGTATGATTGAATCAAACATGAGAAAGAGGGGGGGGGTTAGTGTGTGTAAGATGCACTAAACATGTATCCACACCCCTTGTATGGGCACACTGCCTACATACCAATACTCTAAATAGGGATCAAGCCATATGTAGTTATGCCACTTGATTTTATTTATGAAATAGTGTTATTTGGATGAAAAAATACTAAACTAGGTATGCTTTAGGTGGCTAATGACTAGTGTGAGGATTTGAATATGCTTGTAACTATATTGGATGGTTGCATGTAGAGAATAGGGAAGCTTACCTCAATGGTTTTTATTGTATTCTTGATTTATTTCAAAATAATTTCCAACCCATTCTAATTGAACTTTGAATGGGATTTTATAGAGATATTTTGGTCATGGGTTAAATGTATTCACTCTAGGGCAACATAATGAAGAAAAGGAATCGGGATGAAATAATTACATGGGATCAAAATGTGATTAGATAATAATGGGACACCTTAGGGTCTATTTCTATAGTCAAACTTGAATGATATTTTCCTATAGGTATAGGACTTAGGGGGATGGAATTATCATGGTAAAATAGCCTAGCTGAGCTGGTATTAGTTCTCGCAAGTCTATGGATAATTGGGAATAAGAAAAAAGGTGTCTAAAAGGGTCATGAGAGCATGAAAGAGGGACATATGGGTTGGGTGTCACAAGCCACACTAAAGATACCAATTTTTATATTTTATATGACTACACATGCCTTGATATTTTATAGAAACTAAACATAAAGTGCACTTCTTCACACTAGGCCTGTCTAGTCTCCTTATACCCCTATTTGAAACTTGTAGAGCCCATTAATTTTAGTAGACACACATTAAAGACCTAAAACTTCATATCTAGAGCACCCTCATATTCACCCTTAATTACACCATTTTTAAACACTTATCTCATCCTCTGTAGCATACTTCCTTCACAAACCCACTACCTAATTAGGCCTCTAATTTAATGAAAACTTGAATAACTTCATAACTATAAACATTCAAATCTCTATGAATATTGCTTTGATAGCCCATTTTCCCCATTCAGTGTATTAAGTAGCATTAGACCATAATTCAAAAGGAAAACCACTTTTATGTTAGAGCCCAAAACCCCAATATCTTTAAAATAAATGAGGTCAACACAACACCTTCTAGCAAATACACACTCTTGAAACTTTTTATGTGCCTAGATACAACCATTACACATTTTTGAATCAATATTTGAAGTTCTACACCTTTGGTAACCCATACATCCTATAACCCATTTTTAGGCCTACATACTCTTAAACACAAACTAGGAAACTTGAAAGCAACCAAAAGACTCTAATTGGACTTCAACATCCATCCCTTTAGACCAAAAAACCATCTAAAACATGATAGAATAAGATAAATATACCTTTATATGCAAAATTACCATCTTGACATCGTATCAATCTCATTATGCCACCTAGAATGCCCATTTTCACCCAATAGACTAACCATATACAATTATTGACATCATGACATTATCAAATCATATCTTCCACTTGAACATACCTATTCCAACTATGAAAAATCATCTCTATCTTTCTATTACATTAAAAAATAACACCAAATTAATGTTTCCTTGTCCACTAAAAGGATTCTCTTAATAAGTATAGACTGAGACCTCCTCTTCACCATAAAGCTCTACTATGGTCTGAAACCAAGAGTTTCCCACACCTCCTCACATTCCTTCTCCTCATTGGTCATTTGATACTTATATTTTTTCTTCTTATTCTTGGGCTTAAGAGAAGTAACATGCTCAACCAATACAACATTCTACTTTTTTTCTAAAATTGGATAGATAATACATGAAAAAACCAAAGATTCATGACATACCTTTTCATCTAAAGAATCCATTTTAAATTTTGGAACCTCATCAGTAGGTACATAAATATTTGATGTTATTTTCATGATACATGCTCAATAACAATAAGATGTTCACTTTGATCCATACACACCTCATAAGTAGCCTCAACCAACACCTTGGTCTTCTCCTTGAGCTTGGTTTCTTCATTCTCAAAATGAGCAGACAATGAGATCCATTGTCACTCTTCAAATTCTATAGCAATATCCAGCATAGAAAATAGATTACTTGGATATGCATACTCATCATAATTCCTACTTACCACCTTTGGTATCGATGAGTTCACTTGCATTCTACCTTATACTCTAGGATCTTGATCAAATCAATTTTGACTTAATGGCCTTTGCTTGCAAAATATAGAAATGTGACCTCTCTATTCACAGTTGTAGCACACCATAATTTTTGTGAGAATCTCTTTATGCCTTTCCAAACATGGACAAAATCTTGCAATGTGTCATATGTCATAACAACTATAACACTCAACATTTCTTGAATGAAACTCAACTTGTCTTACCTTAAATGGACAAAATTTTGCAAAGTGTGACACATTATGATAGTTGAAAAAATCAACCTTGATTACACATTTTGACCAATGACCCCCATCATAGTTTTATGTAAATTATTTTTTAACAGGTCTTATACATTATCTATCTCTATGCCCAAACTGATTACAAGTAAAGCAATTACCATTGAAATTTGTATACCTCATGGTATTTGGTTATTTGATATGTTTTGTATTAATTCTTATATCACCTTCATTCCTTATCTAGTGATTTATATTCAAATGTAGATTGTCCTTATTTTCATTAGTCTTCATCTTGTCTTGAGTTGTAGTATTTAGTTCTTCTTTATATCTAAGACCAATCTTATCACTTGTATGCTTTTGATCATTTAGAATGTTGTCTAGATCACTTGAGCTATTTAAAATATCACAAATGACATTACATTACTAAATTCCTTCTCTAACTTAGATTTAAATGACTCATTTTTAATTGCATGCCTTTCACATTCACCTTCTTTAACTTTTAGGCTTATATATAGGATTTCCAATTAACAACTAAGATGCTTTACCATATATTCATGCTCCTTACCATCTTCATCCATTATTACCTCAAACATAATGAATTTCTCCTTAAATTCCTTAAGTTTATATTTCATCTTCTTAGTGATCTTATTTTCAATCTTTAGTTATTAATGAACATTATTCAATGCAGTCTCATAGTCCATCTCATCTTCATCATCATCTAAATTAATCTAACTAGACCCATTTTGTTGTGAGAAACTACTTTCCTCAGACATGAATAGATATTCATCTTCAAAAGGACTATCATCTTCATGATCATACTATGAGTCACTTAATTCACTCTTATCTGATGAGCTGCAATCTTCTTTGGTATAGAGACTCTTCTTGTCCTTGAAGTACTTATTATCAAACCTTATGAATCCATTTTTTATTTTATCAAACTTGAATGTTTTCTTTCCATCATCAGGACCTTGATCATGTTATTCATCATCATAATTATTATACTTATGATGGTACTTATTATAAAAATGTCATATTTAACCATAGTTGAAGCATTTGAGGGGTAACTTACCTTTATAATTTCCTAAACACGTTCTCAATTTCCTTGAAATCAAAGCAATTAGTTCATCCTCCTTGATTTTATTACCTTGGAACTTATTCCTTATCTTCATTTCAATCTCGAAAGATACATCCTTATTTGGTGGTATATCATCATTGTTCCGCATCTCGTAGGTAGTAGGGGTGCCATGTAATTGATCAATCTTCAATTGAGTAAGATCATGACTTTATTATATAGCAGATACATTTAAATCAAACATAGGGGATAGAGACCTTAATACCTTTTTAATAATATTAGCCTCTTAAAGGTTCTCTCTAAGACCTATGATGATGTTCACAATCTCATCAACTCTCTATAGAAAGGATGCCACAAAGTCTTCTTATTTCATCTTGAGACTTTCAAATTGCTTTTTGTGAGTCTTAACTTAGTAACCTTGACCTTTGAATCTCCTTTATAAATGATCTACATTTTATCCCATATCTCTTTATTATATTTACAATGGATGACCTTAGTGTATTCAATATCTGAAATACCACATGTGATAACATTCATTGCCTTGGAATTATTCTCAATTAGATTCTTGTTTACAACACTAGACAAAGGAGTAGTAGGGGAAACATACTCATCTGTAATAAATTGTCAAACATCAAACCCTAGGGACATAATGTATGTCCTCATCCTATCACTCCAAAATTCATAATTGAATCCATTAAAAATTTGTGATTTCTTAGTAGATAAACTTCCTTCATGACTACCCATATTATACCATGTATCACCTTCAATTTATTAATATTTAACCAAAACACCTACTCTGATACCAATTCTTAAATGTACAATCATTGAGAAGGGGGGTTAAATCAGTGAGCCTAGATATTTTAATCTTAATTGTAGTCCTTTAAACTATTAACCAATCAACATATATCAACTTGATCAAGAAATATTAACAAGATAACTCATACATTCAATGCATACACAGTATCAAACACATAACACATAGTTCCTCTGGGAAACCCTCATGGGGAATAAAACCCACTCTCACATTTGCAACACATGGACTAATATCCTATAAAAAATTACAAATAATATATTTATTAAATCCTTTAGACCAAAAAACCTTGATCATATCCTCTTGATCAAAGATATTTAATGAAACACCATTTCACAAGGAGCAATTACCCCTAAAGAAGATCAAGTCATTTATACCCTCCTTTGAACACCACCACATTAGAAATGATGTATTCAACACCTGATGATGGATCTCTATTTTCTAACCCCTTCACAAACTCTCTATTTATCTCAAACATGCCTCTCACATAGGAATGCCACAATCTCTTTCCTTCTTCACTCAAACTATCCTCCTATGTACACTTAGACCTCTTCACATATCCTCAAATTATAATAGCACTATTCTAAAATTAGGAACATTACCTATAGGTCATAAACATAGTCAAAAAACTATTATTATCACTAACTTAGCCAATATGCACACTACCTATATTTTTCTCCATAAATCTCACATCCACCTTACACAAATCTCTCTCACAAGGCTTCCACTTAAAGTCTAAAAATCATCATCTTTAATTTCACTATTTATAGAGCTATCATGAATTATCAATAAATTGGTCAGCCAAAATACATGCCTTTTCCCTTAAGGCATCTTACATAGGTCACACTTAAGCACAATCCACTTTCAAATAGGCTTAAGTCATTTCTAGTTCATATGGAGACTCATTCACCTTTTTGATACATCTTTGAGCAAATAAAGAAGACATGAACATTTTAAAATACATGGTCCACTCCTTATGTCCCCTTAGACATCCTTAAATGATCAAAATCACAAAAACACTCTTCTACTAAAACATAATTATCTCAAACACTTCTTTGTACACACTATCATTATGAAGGCAAGCACAATCAACTTGAAAACCTTTTTTCATACTAGTATGATTGATCAATCCTTCATAATGCACCTAGAGCAACCTCATGGAGTCTAAAACACTCCTAAAAATATAATTCATCGTCATATATCAAAAAAACATCAAAATGAGCTCAATTACACTTCTCGGATTACTTACATAACATGCATGAATACACAATCAACTTTGGAGCTCAATATCGTTATCTGTACACACTTTAAAATATTCAAATCCATATCGATAGATACACTTGGAGGCCCCTACCACTTTTATTTTTAATACATGGAAAAATTCATTTTGGGTTAAAAGATATGACTCAAAAACTAGACATTAGTTTTTCCCTTTTCAAATTTAAATATTTAAATGTCAATGGTCACAGTTAAACTTCAAACACTAAGCTCACATCTCATGTCATCACTATTCAGACCAAATACACACCATTAATCTCTTATAAACTTTAATACATAGGTGCCAATGATAAAAAATTAAATGTCAGTCACTTTGACCTCATCTCATGCACCCTTGCAATATTGACTCAATATGCACCATTAATCTTTATGGATCAACCAAATCTTTAACTAGCAATGCTCGCCATTAGATCAATCTATAAAAACACCCACTCACTATTGATCTCTATCCTTTACCTTTTCCTAGTCATTAAACATCATGCAATTCTTTCCATCTCGCTACTTCCTAACATCTTGGAGTAAATGCGCTTCATCGATATTTTTGAGACTTTCTCAATTTTTACATCTTTAAAAAATAACTAAGCATGGGGACCCTTGCAATCCGTTTGAGAAGCCAACTTTGATCCTTAATAAATTATTTTTTCTTTGATTCATGATCTCAAATTTAGACCATATTATCACCTTTAGAATAGGAATCAAACCATACATCAAATTGATCTTAAAACCTTCATAAAATTGAGATATATCATCATTAAAATACCTTTTCAAAATATTATATCACAATGCCAACTATGTCCAAAGCTTGTCTCAGAGACCAACTTTAAACATGCATATCTTTTGATGTGCTTCAGTGATTGACCTAAAAGTTAGAAAAAATTAACTAGGCAAAAAACTAAATAAACCCATATGATCACCTTCTCATGAAACATCCACACATGTGAGATATGCTATGATCAAAATTCTTACTTAGCTCTTCCTTGTCTTATATAAATTTGGATAGGTATGTGAAAACAATATCAAATTGCTTGGGGACCCAACTTTGCAATTGCACATCTTATGTTGCACTTAGGTGCATGACTTAGGATTGAGCACATAAGAACTAGGGAAAATAATTAACAAACCCATGTGACCATTTCCTACTAAAAACTTCATGTGTGTGAATGATGACATCATCAACATGCTTACTTGGCTCTATTTGAACATAAAAAACACTATCAAAATGCCTGATAGACTAACTTTATACCCACATATATTTGACTATAGTTAAGCACATGACTTAAAAATTAGCACATAGAAACTAGGGACTAATGTGATCACAACCATATGAGAAAATCCCCATGAATCATCCACATATGGCAATGGTGACATCAATAAATTGCCTACTTATAGTTTTTACCATTGGACACAAAATTCCTACTTGAGAACAATGATGATCTAGATGAATTACACTAATGCACACAAAAAATCAAACATATAAAACCTCTTATAGGACCCCTTTCACATTATCAATACTCCATACTCATCCCTAAAAATCTCTAACCATTCCAAAATTAAATAACATCCAAGCCTCCTTTAAGCACACTAAGACAAGCACATTTCACAATTTTTGTCATTGTTAGGATATCAAATAACTTCATCCACTCATTAGGACACCTCCATGACACCACCATGACATCATTGATAACTCTCCAAAAAACTCTTCTTGAAATTTCATCAATCTCATTATGCCATCTAAAAACACCCATTCTAACCCTACATAATGGTTCCTTCACAAATATATAGAATAAGCTCATCATCTTGTTACTCCTCCACAACCAAAGACCTTTTTTTATTGACAAAAGTCTTTATACAGATTGATATTATTATCTTGTGTACTCAAACTTACTTCTTCACATGAAAGATGTCTCCTTAAGAAGCATAGACAGAGACACCCTACTTGACAATATCCTAGAATAATGTGAAAATATAATTTTCCCATAACTCCTCATATTCCTTATTATCATTGGTCATATGCTACTTTTAGTTATTCTTCTTCTTAGTCTTGAGAAAGGAAATATTCTCAACCACTACAACATTATCCTTCTCTTCTATAATTGGATTGACAATACATGGAGACAACATAGATTCATGATATAACTTTTCATCTATAAAATCTTCCTTAAAACTTATAACCTCATCACTAAACATAGACAATATATTTTATTTTCATGATCCATGCTTAGAAATAACATGATGTTTATTTGGATCCATACAAACCTTAGAACTATCCTCAACTAGTATTTTAATCTTCTCTTTGAGCTTGGTTTCTTCACTCTCAACATGAGAAAACAATGATAACTCTTGGTACTCTTCAACTTTTGTAGCTTTATCTACCAAAAAAAATAGATTAATTGGACTTGTAGACTCATCATGGCTCACACTTTTCACCTTTGGCTTCCATGTGTTAACTTGTCTTTTTTCTTGAACTCTAGGAGCTTGATTAAACCTTATCTATCTTGTAGGCTTTTGCTTGTAGAATCTAGAAATGTGACTTCTTTGTTGAAATTTGAAGCACACTATACCTTTTTTAAGAAATGTATCTTAACTAACCTTATTTGGACAAAAACTTGTAATGTATCCTATGTCATGAAAAATGAAACAACCTCCTCTTTTTCGAGAGGACTCACCTTTTTTAATCTTATGTGGATAATGGTTTGAAAAGTGTCTGACATCAAGATAGTTAAAACACTTAACTTTTTTCACACCTTTTAACTGAATACCCCCATCATAGTTCTATGCAAACTCATTTCTAAGATGTCTCTTGCATTTTCTATCCCTATGACCAAATTTATTAGATGTGTAATAGTAACCATTGAATTTTACATACATCATTGCATTTGGATGTTTGATCTTATTTGTATTCATTTTTATAACACCTTAATTCCTTGTCTAATGATTTGTATTCAAAAAATGATTGTCCTTATTCACATTAGTCTTCATCTTATCTTGAGTTACATTATTTTGTTCTTCATATTGAAGATAAGTTATATCACTGTCATGATTTTAACCATTCAAAATATTATTTAGGACACTTGAGATCTTTTCAAATATCACAAATGACTTCTCCTTGATTTTATACTTCTCTAAATAATCTTTCAAAGACTTATTTTTAGCTACATACCTTGAACATTCATCTTCTTTAGATTTTAGGCTTGTAAATAGATTTTTCATTTAAAAACTGAGATGGTTGATCATATCTTCATTATCCTTGGTGTCTTCATTCATTCTTATTTCAAACACATTGAATTACTCCTAATAAGCCTTGAGTTTAGTTCTTCAAGAGAATTTTTAAATGCAGTCTCATAGTCCACCTTATCTTCATCATCATCTAAATCACTCCATGTAGACTCTTTTTGATGTGATAAACTTCTTTCCTCAGCCATGAACACAACTTCATCTTCAATAGGAACATCATATTCATGATCATATTTTGAGTCACTATCTTCATTTTTATCTAATGAAATGCAATATTATTTGGTGTAGAGACTTTTATTATTCTTGAAGGACTTCTTGTTGTTATACTTTCTAAATCCTTTTTTCCTCTATGTCTTCTTGTATTCATCTTATCCTATACTATACTGTTCATCATCATTATTCTCATGCTTATGATGACACTTAAAAGAAAAATGTCTTATCTATCCATAGTTGAAAAATTTGAAGGGTAGTTGACCCTTATGCTTCCATAGGTCCACATTCAATTTCTTAGTAATCAAAGTAGTTACTTCATCCTCATCAATGTTATATATGTCATCCTCCTTAGGTTTCATACCTTGTAAATTATTCTTTATCTTCATTTATAACTTGAATACTACTTCCTTATTTGGTGGTATATCATCATTTAATCTCATCTCATAGGTGGTAAGGGTGCCATGTAATTGATCTATCTTCAACTGAGTAATATGATGAATTTATTCTATAGTAGATACTTTTGGATAAAACTTGAGAGATAGAGACATTAATAACTATTTAACTAAAGTATCCTCTTCAAGATTCTCTCCAAGAACTTTGATAATGTTCACAACCTTATCAAGTCTCTAAAAAAAGGATGGCATAGAATCTTCCTCAATTTTAGGATACTCAAACTGTCTTCGATGAGTCTACAATTTTTCCAAATTAACCATTGAATTTCCTTCATGAATGGTCTATAATTTTTCCCATGTATCTTTAGTATATTTAAAATGGATTACCTTGGTGAAATAAATATATATAAGATTGAAAGTAAAGACATTCATTTCCTTACAATTATTCTTAAATAACTTCTTGTCTACAGTACTAAATGGAGGATTATTAGGAGCAACATAACCATCATATTTATATTCCAAAAAGCATAATTGGATCCATTTAACATTGGTGTTTTATGAGTAGAGAAATCTCCTTGATGACTACCCATATTGTACCTTAGATCACCTTCAAGTTGATAAGATTTTACCAAAAGACCTAATCTTATTCCAATTTTTAGAGTTAAAATCACTAAGAAGGGTGTAAATTAGTGATCCCAAATATTCAAAAATGAATTTCGATCCTTAAAAACTCTCTAATCAGTTACCACAAACATTCATGAAGCATACACATCATTCATAATAATGAAAAAGAGAGACAATGTAAGATCAAGCACATAACACATAACATATGTGGGAAAACCTCTTTGGGGAGAAAAACCATTGGAACATAAAATTGGAATATTATCCTATAATAACAAGAATAAATTTATACCAGATGCAACTGATCAAGGAACCACCATCCCTTATTTTAGTGAGACTATAATTCCACAAGGAGATACAACACCTATATGGCTCATCTTCCATAATAACTAGACCTTTATAAAGTTTCACCTTAAAATGAGGATACAAACCCATTATATTTTGAGCTTCCACAACAACAGCTATGAAAACATCCACCTTTTAATTGATGTCTCCAGCCCCTAGTGATGGACCTCTAATTATCACTCTTCACCTTTGCTCATAATCTATAAGATCACTATTTTGCCAATAGAATTATGACCTAAAAGTCATATAAAATATCCTAAATATTTTATATTCCTCAAAACATATACTAGGAACCCACACATTCCTTTTATTAAAAAAACTATGCTCTCAAAATGCAAATTCCACACACAAGTCTCTCTCAAAGTCTAGAAATCAGTTTTTTTTTAATTTACTATTTATAGAGCATTGATGATTGCAAAAACCTTGGTTAGCCATTAGGCATGCCTTAAAAATTAAGTCATGTATTAAATATAAATATAATACTCAATGCCATCCACATAGGTCAGCCATATCATCCGTGGGTCACCCTTAAGTAGCTACACCTATCAAATAGGCCCTTATAGCTCTTATAGGTCTCATGAAGACCCATTCACTCTTTTAGCAATCCGTTGAGGAAAATAAGAACACATGAATAATTAAAAATGTAGAGGTATACTCCAAATTACCCCTTAGTCATCCTCAAATGATCATGATCATCACTACTCACCTTTGAATATGTTGAATGATCTCAAATACTAACCTTGTACATAGGAACATGATGAATGAACACACAATCAATTGCTTAAAAATTATTAATAATCAATATATATCTATAAAACCTCCAAAATGAATATATATTATCGTCATGGAGTCTTAAACACTCTCCAATATCTAATTCATCATGAAACATAAAAAAAACTTAATTATCCTTCTTGGGTCACTTACAATCCATGTACGAACACATAGTCAAATTTGAATCACAATATATTTTTATACACACTTTTATACCTTAAAAATTATATTGATAGATGATCCTTGGATTCCTCTATAATTTGGCTTTATACACCATGAGCAAATTCAGCATGTATCCAAAGTTATAGCTAAAATATAGAGCACTAGTTTTAACTTCATTAAATTCAAATAGTTGAATTCAAAGGGTCATAGTTAAACTTCATATAATATGATTTCATTCATTTCCTCACCTATTTAGATTGATCATGCACCATCGATCTTATTTGAGATTTAATGCATAGTACACCAATTCCCAAATGTTAAACCTCTAACAGTTGACCTCATCTCATGTAATCTTAAAACTATGACCTTGTATATTCCTTCAATATATTTGAGACTGTCCTCACTTCAGTAATGCTATAAAAATATCACTTTCACCTCTTTAATTTAATGCACACCATTGATCTCTATTTGTAGATCACCTAATCACCATTTATCCTTGGAATAAGATTGATTTTTATCTCTACTCAGTATTAAACATTTAACACTTGGCACCATATTGCTACTTCTTGACATCTTGGAGTAACGTGCTCTATTGATGTTACTCAAACTTTAACTTGTACAAAAATGACAAAGTATAGGAACCATTGAAATCTACCTAGAAGGCCAAATTTTTACAATAATATCTTTTACCTCACTCACTTGCATGTTCTCAAACTTAGACCATATGATATCCTCACATAGGATAATCCAACCTTGTGTCAAACTACTCCTAAAATATACACACATACAATATATAACTCCATTAATCTGGTTACTCATATTTTTCTTCCACATAACCAATAATGTCAAGAATTACCTCAAAGGCTAACTTTACACATGCATATATTTTGATGTGCTTCAGTACATGATCTCAAATTTAGTGAAAATAAACTAGACATAAAACTTAAAAAAACCCATAGGATCAATTTATCCTAAAAAATATACATGTGTGAGATATGCCATCCCCAAATTGCTTACTTAACTCTTTCTTGCCTCATGCAAATTGGCTAAGTATGGGAAAACACTGTCAAACTACTTGAGAACCCAAATTTACACTTGCATATCACATGACCTAAGATTTATAAGATAAAATCTTAGGACTAATGTGATTATAACCATATGACCAACTCACCTTGACTCATCCACACATGGCAATTATGACATCATCAAAATACTTAATTAGATTTTCTATTATTGGAACCAAATGTCTAGATGAGAATAATGATGAACCAAGTGAATTTCACTCATGTACAAAAGTTACTCAATCATATTTAACCACTAATATTACCCCTTTCACATGACAAATACTTTATACTCATTCCCAATCATCTCAAACCATTACAAAAATTGAAGATCAACTAAGCATCATTTAGGCATATTAGGACAAGCACATTACACACTTTATCATTGTTACTTAAACTATCAAGGCACTTCATCCACTCCCCAAGATACCTCCATAACATCACCATGACATCATTGATAAATCTCCATCACTATAGTACTATGAATCAATTTATGTTGAGCATGAGCCCAACAAGGAACACCAACCCCTAAATTTATCAAGCACCAACTTTCTAGGATGATACAACCCCCTTAGTGATCAAGCACCCACTCAATAAAAACTATAAATATTTACACTTTGATATTTTTTTCCTCTCACAACTGATGGTGGTCTTATTTTTCTCTATCACACTCAAAACTACCTCTCATACAACTAAAACCATCTTTTACTTTGCTCTCTCAATTAGCCCTTTTATGGCTTGAAATTGTCATAAAAAAACACATGAAACATTGTATATGTATATGAATTATTTATATAATTTATACAATTGGTTTAAATACCTATTTAAGCTAATATAATCCTCTTCTTATCTTACCATATATAACCTCTCTTCACATTTTTAGGATGCAAATGCCTAGTATATATACAAGGATTTTCTTGTTCATATCCTTATTAGTCAGCGAAGAATTATTATTCTCTTAGGTAAAACATGGAATTAATCTTATATCACCTCAAATAAATGGATAAAACATGATTTTATTCCTTTTAGGTCTACCCTTTCTCAAATAGGCCTTATCTCTCTTTTAAGTCTCATGGAGACCTAATCCTATTATGTTTATTTTATAACATGTTACACATTACCTTATTTGAAACACTTAAAAACACATAATAAATAAGTAAAATATAATAAAACACTTAAATATATCCTTTTTAATATTATCTAGGTTTCATAGCACCTTTTGGTTCAAACCACTACTTGGAGCACATCATTAGCACTGTTCATATTAACCATGTGTATACCCAAAATGTCTATCTAAGACAATTAAATAAAAAAAAAACATTTACAAAAAACCATGAAAAATAATGTTTAAATATAATTCTTATAACCTTAGGTTCATCATCATGTTTATTAAGTTTCATAACTTAAGGTAAATTTTCTCAAACCCTTCTCTATAAGTATCTTATTCAGAGTTGCCAAGAGGTCTCAAAACATAGTCACAAAGACCTAAACATAAATCCCTAAAAAAATACTTATTATAACTTATAAAAATTAAAGATATTATTTTAAATATCTATATAATTCTCAAATTCAAATATTTCAATGAAAAATGCCAAATATTGGTCTTGTAGACCAATCTCTTATCTTTAGTATACACAGTAAAATTAGAACCAATCAAATCATTTTGGCTTTACCAATTCAATCACTTTCATTGATTTCCAAAAAAATTAAAAGTTTTAATAGAAAATTTATGATATATAAAAACATCATGTGTATTTTATTCGTCATATAAGATTAGAGAGCCTCCAACTCAACACTCCCACTAGTTGCTTAGAATTACCAATATGCCTTGAAGACCAATTATGATGATCATGACTTTAAAAACCTGTGTGGACACTTATAGTAAGAATATGATATTATGAGATCATTAGGTAACTCTCATATAAATAGATACCATGTTTAAGTGACAACACTGGTCTTGCAAACCAATCTCACAATCTTACCTATTAACTATTCTATCTGCACAAGGTCAACTTATGAGTAACATTATCCACATATATAATGACATTCAAAACATATAAAAAAACATGAATTTTTAATATAGGTATTTAAAAATAACTCCATGCATTTGGATCCATTCCTAATTCATGACAACACATTCCTAATCTCATTCCCACTTCTACCTAGTTTTTGTCACTCTCTACCTTACTAGGCTCTTTTAACAATAGGCCAACTTGCATGAATGTCTCAGCACATATAAAGTATATAAATTGATAAAAAAAACCATTATGGTCACAATATATAATTCTAAATATTCAACCTCCATCCACTTACCAACTTTTAATTGGTCACCTTTACCTGATACAACAAATTTATGAGAAACATGGCTTTTCCAATAGGATCTACTTGCTCACTTGACAGACCAATGCCACCTAGAGGTACCTAGGAGATTCATATACATGTTTCAATCATCAAATTGTGTCATCCAATCCATTCTGAGCTACTTCTATCAATATATTTGATATCAGGTGAAAAGTTAGGGTTTTAGAGAGGTTTAAAACACATTACAATCTTAACAATCATTCATAAAGCTTAGGCCTTTAAACCAAAAAAAAATTCTTGGAACTTTGAGATAGGACCCTTACCCATATAACATAAATGGCACTCATTTAGATTTTATATGTTCCAATGAACACATGAAAGTTCTTCTCAGGTTGAGAACCCTTCATTCTGTGACCTTAGACTTGGTAAATACAATTGGAAAAACATGGGAAAAGTATTTCAATACTACTTTTTACATTCTTACATTATAAATTGATCTTGATACCCCATTAGGCCACCATTTCTATCTTTGCTCTTTAGCCTTTTAATCTGTAGGACATATAAGACCTTGAAATAGGCCTTCTAGCTACTATTCCTACACTCTCCACCTCATTTACATGCTTAAAAAACATATCATATTCTCTAACACTAATTTTCATCCTATATAGGTCTTGAAAACACCTAATGACCCTTCATTAGGTCAATTAGAGTCTAGGAATTATAAAGTTATATGATAGGTCTATAGGTATTACCATTTTAGGCACACTTTAAAGCTTCCCTAAGTGATTCAATGCTTCATATACGTGCTAAAGTGTCTTAAAACATTCTATTATGCCTCTACAATTCATCTCACTGATTCACCATGCCCCTTCATGCATTAGATTAGGCATCCTATGCACAAGCCTTCTCAAGAACCTTATACTCAAAAACTAATACAAAAACATGCTTACCTTGTACTGAACCTTTACATCAACCTCATAATAATCATCAATTTTCCTTCAAATTGTCTCTAGTCACATGACTTGTTTATCATATACCACCTCACCATACATATTTTCTAGATGCTCCTTGACATCAATGACATTAATCTTGACTTTGACATTAATGATATTTATCTTGTACTTGACATCAATGACAACACTTCTCAAAAAACTCCCCCTTTGTCATTGATGGAAAAATATTCTTCAATTTTCTCACTTTTATCTCCCCAATATGGTCAAGCTCTCTTCTTGAACTTTTCTTCCCCTTTGACATTAATGAGAAAGGGTACTGCATAGACTGCCATATGGAACCATACATTCTTTATATAGGAGCTCATTACACAAAATATGAAAAATTAAGAAAACATACTCCCCCTTACTATAATCATAAAATCATACCTATTTTAGATGAATTATATTAACAAGCTTTATTCTCAATGTAGAATAATCTTAGTCACAAAACTGAATAGATCCCCCTCAAACCATGCATCCATCATGCATCTGTTGCCTAAATAGTGCCTCCATGAAGTTTAATGGAGTCACTACTTATTATAAGACACTAAAACATTAGAATTTCAAGAGATTCCTATATCTCCATTCTCTCATATAACTTAATGTCCATCAATACCCTTTTAGGCTTGATTTGCATTATAGTTTTGATCTCTTCATCATTCATTTGATCATCAATGTGGGTTGATAATAGGCATTATTGACTTATTTTATCATTTGAACCATGCTCTATCATAGTAAGTAGTCCAATTAAGATTGTAGACTGATCATGACTCATTCTCATTTGTCTTCTTTCTAGCATTCTAGAGGCTTCAAACCTCCTATTTTGAGTTGATGAACATTTTACCTTATTAGGATAAAATATTGAAATGTGTCCTACATCATAACAACTGTAGAAAACCATCTTATACATACCTTTTTATTGATGTGAGCTATGATTAATTTCATAGTCCCACAAATACTAATTCTTGGAGGGTCTTCTACACTATCTTATTTTATTACCAAACTGATTGCACACATAATAGTACCCATTGAATGAGTTGGTATACCTTATAGCATTTGGCTATTTGATAGGTCTTTTCATGTTGACCTTATTATATTCAATAGTCTTTTCTTTGACTTGAGGTTCCTCCTTTTATTTTTATTTGAAACCAATTCCTATTTTATCACTTACAAACTTCTAACTACTTAAGATATCATCTAATCCCTTAGTGATCTTTTATAACTTCACAAAGCTCCTCACCTTGCTTGATTCAACTCAAATTTTAAGGATTCCACTTAAGTTTCATACCTAATGCATTTTTATCCTTATATTTTAAGCTTGTATTGACTACCTCTATCTATGCCTCAAATTAATTGATGATCTTATCATACTCCTTGGAAGCGTTACTCCGCTTTTCCTAAAATAAGTGAATCTACTCCTCATAGTCTTTAACAAGTGCTCTTAGTTTTCTATTATTTTTCCTTTGGAAATTCAATTCCTCTAGTAAACCTACCAATTATACCTTAAGATCCACTTAAAATTCTTCTTCATCTAATTCTACATCAATCATAATACCTTTCCCACTTGAACAATCCTCATTCTCTGATTTTATAGCCATAAACAAAGTTTCATTGTTGTCATGTTCAGGTTCATGACTACCATTATCACTATTAGAGTCACTTGAGTGAATTCTATCATTTGCCTTCATAATTTTTTAACTCCTTATTTTTATAGGTTTTATTGTCATCTTCATGAATTTCATCATGTTCTTCATCATGGTCAAACTTATCCTTGTTGGGGTACTTGGATGAAAAGTAACCAATGTTACCACAGTTGAAACATTTGAATGTCAACTTACCTTTATAATTACAAGATACAAATCTCAAATTTATGTCTATTATTTTATCATCATCAACATTTGAGCCTTTTTCATCCTTTACTTTCTTGTATTTTTACTTATTCTAAGCTTTGAAAACTGATTCTTTCTTGGGAGGTCTACCTTCATTGGTTCTCATCTCATAGGCAATCAAGATGCCATGAAACCCATCCATATATATCTTATCCAAGTATTTCATCACTTCATCTAAAGATAACTTATATTTAGAATTATAAGTTAGTGATCTCAACATTTTTTGAACAATAGTAGAATCTTTGACTTCTTCACGCAATCCTCTAATGATTCATCAACCTTCAATAGGTCTGATGTAATGGTTTCATCTTCATTCATTTTTAGGATTTCAAACTATCTTCTATGGGTATAAAACTTAGATATTTTTACCTTGGTTTCAACTTTATATATGGTCTTCAATTTGTCTCATATCTCTTTGGTTGAATCATAATGCATCACCTTCACTATCTCTACCTCTGATAGACCACAAAGAATGGCATTCATTGCCTTGAAGTTATTTTCACTGGCCTTATTACCTACTACATCTATTAGAGGAATAAGAAGAGTTGTATAACCATCCATAAATTATTTACAAATATATAGTCCTTGTGACATGAAATATATATTAATTTTGACACTCCAAAAGGCATAGTTATATCCATTAAATAATGGAGCCTTACTGGTAGAGAAACCACCTTGAGGTTGATGACTAGCCATCATTTCTTCTATGATATCAATTTAAGCCTTTATAACTGATTCAAAGGATTGGGATTTCATACAAAATTTTGGAATAAAATTGACTGAGGGGGGGGGGGGGGAGGAATCAGTCTTCAGACTTTTATATACAAAATTACTTAACTAATCATAGAAAAATTAGACAAGAATGTACATCTTTAGCAAGCATAGGCATCAATCCATAATAGCATGAAACATAAGAACACAAATTATATATGGGAAACCATAAATGGGAATAAAACCCACTTAAACATAGCTTTTATAACTTTTCCTATAAGACTATAAATCAATTTTAGTTGATCACCAACCATACAAGGAACACCAACCCCTAAATTTATCAAGTACCAACTTGCTAGGAGGCTATAACCCCTTTGATAATCAAGAACCCACTCAATCAACACCTATAATTATATTAATATTGATATTTTTTTCCTATAAAAATTGATGATGGTATTATTTTGCTCTATCACACTCAAAACTACCTCTCACACAAGTAAAACTATTATTTACCTTGTTCACTCAATTAGCCCTTTATGGCTTGAAACTATCATGAAAGCACTCATGAAACATTATAGATGTATATGAATAATTTATATAATGTATTTAAATACCTCATTAATCTCACAAAATCCTCTTCTTCTTCGCTTACCATGTACAACCTCTCTTTACACTTTTAGGCCTAAAAATGCCTAGTATATTTACAAGGCTTTTGTTGTTCATATCCTTCTTAGTTAGCCAATAATTTTTATTCTATCAGGTCATCCATGGAATGAATATTATAATACCTAAAATACATGGATAAAATTTTATTTTATTCCTTTTAGGTTTGTCCTTTCTTAAATAAGCCTTATCTCTCTTTTAAATCTCATGGACACCTAATCCTATTAGGTTTGTTTTACAACACATTACACATTGCCTTGTTTTAAACACTTAAAAACATGCCATATAGTAGGAAAACATAATAAAACATTAAAATAGATCATGATAATATTATATAGGTTCCATAACACCTTTTATTACAAACCACTACTTAGAGCACATCATTAGCACTATTCATATTACCCCTATGTATACCTATAAAGTCTATTTAAGACAACTGAAGTAAAAATAAAAAATGTCCTAAAAACCATAAAAAAAATGTATAAATAGAATATTTTTATCCTTAGGGTCATTATAATGTTTATTATACTTCATAAATAAATTCAAAAGTGATCAAACCCTTCTCTGTAAGTAGCTTACTTAGAGCTACCAAGAGGTCTCAAAACACAGTCATGAAAACTTGAACTTCAATCCATAAAAGAATACATATTTAATCCAAAAATCAGAAGTTCTAGTTGATAAATATTTCAATAACATATAAATAACATAGTAACAATGAATTCTCTGAGAAGAGATTTATTATTACTCAGGATCGTAATACAACTATACTCTTATCTCTGGAAAGAGATGTCTAATTTTACATTTGGGGTTACATATTAATTTATACCCATTTTTAAATCAAGGGGAAGATGTGTAAGGTCACAAATATTGAGGTAGATTAAGTGGTTTGACTTCCATGCTTAAAAATAATACAGAATTTGAGGAATTACTATTTTTAGAAACTTACTATTTTTAGACTGCACTAATAAAATTGAAATTTGGGGCACTTCTATTGGGTTTTTGGGGTAAAAATTCATAAAGTAGAGATATATTCCAAGTCATATCATTATAATCATTATCATCTTTCTAAAATTTCAAACAATGAGTCAATTGGAGCTACGATGCAAAAGTTATGGCCCCCAGAAGTTTTGTCATCAATTGGGGTGGAACTGTCACCCAAATTATCACCTAAATTAATACCTAGATCATTCCTCCCCCCTTGAAAAGTAATGGTACCCATTCCATCAATGTTTCTCATTAGGTGTGGTAGTTTTTTCTTTATTTTATTCTCTATGAGCCACTCACCTTGGTGGTTAAGATGGCCCCTTTTGACCACTCAATAAAGAGGAATAGAGCATCCTCTTGTTGTCTTCATCCAGGTGTCCACAATTTGATCCTCCTCCATTGGAGAAAAACTATATGGATCAAGCTCATCAATGTTTAGTTGTTATGCTATGATTGAAGTGTCTAATATATGTGGATGATATGGTTTGAGTAGCTCCACATTAAATATTAGATGCAGACCAAGGTAGGCTAGTAGGTTTAACTCAAAAGCATTTTATCCAAATTTTTTGGTGATGGTGTAGGGACCATATTACAGAGGCCAAATTTTTCTATGTGGGCCTACAAGTCATTCCCTATAAATACACAAAAAAACCTTATCACCCATAGGAAAATGGTGTGTAATCCTATGTTTGTCATGGCGTTGCTTATACTTTTGATTCATCTTCTCCAAGATGTCATGAACTTTCTGCTAGATGTGTTGCATTTGTTCAATGAACTTTGTTGCTTTTTCTACCTTAGATCTTCCATGAGGTGTGTATTCCATTGTGGATAATGGAATAACTATATCAATTAGAGCTATGGGTTGAAACCCAAAGCATACTTGGAATGGACTGTGTTTGGTCAAGTTGTGCAGGGCCCGATTGTATCCATGTTGTATGAAAAGAAGCCCCTCATCCCATGTACATGGATGTTTGGAGTGATACATCCAAATCATGTGAAAAATAAAGTGGTTCACCACCTCTGTCTGACCAGAAATCTATGGATGGAAGGCTATGGAATTCATCAGCATGGTATCCATCATCTTCCATAGAGTGGACCAAAAGATGCTCAGGAACCTGCTATCTGGATCTAAGACAATGGACTTGGGTAGACCAAAATGGAGCCATACATGACTGAAATATAGTTGAGTAGTTTATTTAGTAGATATATTTTTCTTATAAGAAATCATGATATCCATTTTTGAAAAATGATCAACTACCACAAAAATATAGTCCTTACCATGTTTTGAAGTGGGAAAACCTGAGATAAAATCCATTGAGATAGATTCTAAAGGCTTGGTTGGTTCTGGCAATAATGTGTGCAATCTTTGCTTCTTATCTATTGGTTTGGCTATCACACATGGAGTGCAAGATTTGAGATATCTTTCCACATCCTTTCACATATAAGGCTAGTAGAAGTGTTTTTGAAGAACTACAAATGTCTTCTCTATACCAAAGTGTCCAGTTGTCCTACTGAAATGTGCTTCCCATATCATCTTCTATTACTCTATATCTAGAACATAGATGTGACCCATATGACAAAGGACATTATCTTTCAAATATAAATAAAAAACATGTTTACCTTTTTGAAGCACCTAATATGTATTAGCAAAGGTAGGATATGCTTCATACAAAGCACCTCAAGTGGTAGTCTCATGTCTATACAAGTCAAGAACTATTGTGAGTGCAGTAATTAGTAGATGGCTTAGATAATCTAAAGCTATATTTAAGCTCCCATTTTTTTTTTATTATTATATAGAATTACTAAATATGTGTGGCCCACTTTTGGTTCCTCTCATTTCATAGTTTGCTCTATGTCTAGATGAATTCCAATGTTCTGTGGTCAGTGTGGATGACCATCTCTTTTCCCAAGATGTAGTGTTTCCATTATTTTCAGGATTATATAATGACATAGAACTCCTTATCATATGTTGGATATTTCCTGACTATATCAGTAAAAGTTTCACTATGATATGTAATAGGATGGCCATGTTGCACGATGATAGCTCCCATGGCATATTTAGATCCATCTGTCATCAACTCAAACGGTTGATGCAAATCTGGCAAGGCAAGAACATGGGCTGAGCAATGTCTATTCTTCAAAATATTAAATTCCCTTTGTTGTATTTCACCCCACTAAAATGTAGCTTTATCTCCTCCTTTAGTCACTTGGGTTAGTGACCAAGCAACATGTGAAATCCAAGAATAAACCTGTGATAAAAATTTGCAAGACCCAAGAATCTATGAAGTTCTATGAGGATCCTTGGTGTGGGACATTATTCAATAACCCAAATCTTTTTTGGATCAACATAGACCCCTTCCTCATTCACAACATACCTAAGGTACTGAATTTTTATCATCTCAAATGTACATTTGTCAAGATTTGCATACAGCTTGTGCTCCCAAAGAGTTTAAAGCACCTTACAAACATGTTGTGAATGTTCCTCCTATGTTATGTTGTAGATGAGTATGTCATCTAGGTAGACAACCACAAATGAGTTAGTGAAGGGTCATAGGATTCCACCCATCATCCTCATAAAGGTTTTATGTGCATTAGTTAAGCCAAAAGGCATAACCAACCATTCAAAGAGCCCCTCCTTAGATTTGAATATAGTCTTATAGACATCGGTGGGATTGATGGGAATTTGGTGATAGCTAGATTTGAGATCAATTTTGGTGAAGAATTTATCATGATAGAGTTAGTCCAGTAGGCCATCAATCCTAGGGAGAGGGTAGCGATTCTTCATAGTGATTTTATTCAAGGTTCGGTAGTTAATGTAAAGCCTTCATGTTCCATCTTTCTTTGGTACCAAGATAATTGGGCTGCCATAGGGTGAAGACCTTGGCCTGATGTGACCCTTTTGGATTAATTCTTGAATCTATATTTTTATCTCATCATTCTCCAAAACTGATACATGATACACATGATTGTTAGACAAAGGTTATCCTAAGATCAAATTAATAGAATGTTTTACTTGGCAATGCAGTGGAACTCCTATGGGTGACTTGAATAAGTCATCATATTCTCCTATGATTTGTCTTATCTACTTTTTTGTTGTGTTGATTGTGTAGTCAGGACTACAACATTAACCTTCTTATATTTCTATGGTTTGACCACCATGAGAATAAATTACTTTGTCTTCTTGACCAATCTCTTACATTGATTATTACTGATTAGGGAGACAAATGTAGGAGGTGGTACCTATGGTACCCTGTAGCATCATGTTCCAAGAGTGAGGGTGATTATTTTGGTTGATGATTCATAGATGCCATATCACTCATACATGAATGACTAACTAAGGAGTACATCATAAACATCTAGATTAACCACATCACACAAGACTTTATCTTGGAAAGGTTTTATTGCATATGAAAGAAGACACTGATGGGTGACATGGAGGTCTCTCCTTGGGCTCAACCATCCAATACTATTTGGATCTGGATGAGGCTTCATGGATATATTTAGACTTTTCACAACTTTGTTAGAGATTTAATTCTTTTGACTTCCACTATCAAGAATGAAATGCAGAGGCTTACCTTTTACCCATAATTTGGACTAAAATAATCTTTCCTTGTCAGTTATCCTTTCTTCATGGGTCTGTGATGAAGCAACAATCATGTTAGGCTTAACATATACAATTTATTCTTCATCCTCTTTAACTGTGGGTTATGTATGAGACAGAGTAGTAGATGTTGAGTATTGTGACTCAAAAAGTAGTGACTTGATGGCTCGACATTCTTCTTTTGAGTGAGTTTTAGTTTTGTGGTAATCACACTATTTTCCATCCTTCCACTTCTAGGGTTTATTATCTTGAAACTCCTTTTGCTTCCAATTTTGGCCTCATGTTTGAGCTTCCTTATCACTTTTCCATTTTGACGGTTGACTCTTTGTATTCTTTCTGCCATGCTTCTGTTCAATATTCACAGTAAATTTGTATGCGTCACCGAGGGTTTCCAAATTTAAAAGTTCCATTTCTCCCCATATGTACCATTGTAGTCCACCATGATATTTGAGAGTCTTATGTTTCTCACTTTCTTGGATGCCTAATCTTTCAGATAAAGAATGAAAAATATCTATGTAATCTTGAACAAATTGGTCCTTACCTTAGCGAAGTTGTTGCCACTATATGTATAGATCATCATATGCTCCAATAGGATAGTATTCTTCTTTCACCACTTCCACAAAATCATCCCAGGTAGGTTCCACCTCAAGGCCAATGTCATCTATACCGAACCTCTTTTTTTACACTTCCCACCAGTTTTTCATGGGTAATGATGTTTTCAAAAGAGCAAAAATGATCTTTTTTCCATCGATAAATTTTTTTATAGAAAAGTAGGAAGATAATTGATCTAATAAATTTTATACTACATCAACATTGATTTTGCCTTCAAATTTAGGAATATCAAAAGTCACCTGAACCTTGAAGGGTGTTGGGGTACTGAAAGGATGTTCCATGGATGAGGAGATAGGAAGTGTAACTAAGGAGCCAAAATTTCCCATCAAGAGTTGTTGAAGAATTAGTAAAAATTGTTATAGCATCTATTCTTATTGCCATTATAGGGCTTAATACACCATTTCCTTGAAAGGATTGTATGTATTGGTGTCTTCCACCATTTGAAGTTGTTTAGAGTGAATATGTGGATAGTTTGGAAGCTCTGTTGTTTTCCACCCAAACTTCTTGTAGCCTGACCTCATCCTCAGGATCATACACTCTCAAGACAAAATGATCTGATACCATGGATCCAAAACTTAGAGTTTTTGGTTGATAAATATTTCAAGAACATATAAATAACATAGTAACAATGAATTCTCTGATAAGAGATGTATTATTACTCAAGATCACAATACAACTATATGATTATCTCTAGGAAGAGATGTCTGATTTTTCATTTTGGGTTACATCTTAATTTATACCCATTTTGAAAGTATGGGGAGGATTTGGAAGGTCACAAATCTCTAGGTATATTAATTGGTTTGACTTCCATGCTTTAAAATAATATAGAATTTGAGGAATTACTATTTTTAGAAACTTACTGTTTTTAGACTGCACTACTAAAATTGAAATTTGGGGCACTTCCATTGGGTTTTTGGGGGTCAAAATTCATTAATAAAATATCCATGCCATCTTATGGCATTCTCCTCATTCTTATCTTTCAAAAATTTCAAATCATGAGTCAATTGGAGCTATGGCGCAAAAGTTATGGCTCCCAGAAGTTCTGTCATCAATTGGGGTGGAATTGTCACCCAAATTGTCACCTAAATTGCTGCCCAGATCAATATTATCACTTATGACACATTAATTATATTAGTTTACATTTATATATCACTCTAAAATACAAATATTAAGATTTTAAATTCCAAATATTGTTCTTACAGACCAATCTCTTGTCTTTAGTATACACAGTCAAATGAGAACTAGTCCACTCATTTTGGCTTTACTAGTTCAATCATTTTCATTGATTTTGAATATTATGAAGATAATTAATATAAAATTAATTACCTAAAAAAAATCATATTAATTTTATTATTCATATAATATCATAGAACCTCCAACTCAAGAATCCCACTTGCTTACTTGGAACTGCTAATCTACCTTGAAGACCCGTTATGATGATTATGAATTTCAACACCTATGTGGACACTTATAGGAACTATTGATGAATTTATATGATCATATGTGATAATTAGGTAAATATTATATATATATATATATATATATATATATATATATATATATATATATATATATATATACCATGTTCAAGTTACAACACTGGTGTTGCAGACCAATCTCATAATCTTACCTATTCATTGTCTTATCTACACAAGAGAGGTCAACTTATGAGCAACATTATCAACATATCCAATAACCTTAAAAATATATAAGAAACATTAATTTGTAATATATTTCATTAAAAATAATCCCATTCATTTTGATCCATTCTTAATTCATGACAACACATCCCTAACTCATTCCCACTTCTACTTGGTTTTTTTCACTGTCTGCCTTACTAGGCCCTTTTAGTGATAGGTCAAATTACATGATTAGTTTAAAAAATATAATGTATATAAATTGCTTATAAATCATTATGGTCACAAGATATAAGTCTAAATATTCAACCTCCATCCACTTTGTAACTTTAACTTGGTCAACTCTACCTGGTAGAATAAATTTCCTAGAAACATGGTTTTTCCTAAAGGATCCATTCACTCACTTGATAGACCAATGACACATGGAGGTACCTATGAGAGTCCTATACATATTAAAATCATTAAAATATTTCATCCAATCAAATTTTATCCATTTATATCAATTTATTTCATATCAAGTGAAAGTTAGGGTTTTAGAGAGGTTCAAACTAAGTTACAGTCTTCATGATCATTCATAAAGGTTAGGGCTTTACAATAGAAACCAATGTATGAAACTTTGATCTAGGATCCTTACCAAGTTACCATAAATCGAATATTTTCTCATGTAGAGGTTACACATTCCAATTAACACATGAAAGTTCTTATTGGGTTGAGAACCCTTCATTCTGTACATATAAGAAACCTTAAAACATCACGTCATTCATTCCCTTGAAAATTTTGACCTCAAAATTCGTAAATACACTTAAAAAATAATTTAAAACCTCTTCAAATACTAATTTTTCCATGATTACCTTATAAAATTATCTTTATACCCCATTAGGCCACCATTTCTCTCTTTGCTCTTAAGGCTTTTGATATGTAGGTCACATTAATCCTATAAATAGACTTTATAGTTGTTATTCCTAAACTCTCCACCTCAATCACATGTTTAATTAACTTCTCACATGATATAGCACTTATTTTATTCCTTCATATGTCTTTATAACACCTCATGACCCCTAATTACGTCAAGCAAATTTTAGGACTAGTCTAGTTGTATGATAGGTCTATAGGTCTTACCTCTGTAGGCACACTTTAAATATTCCTCGAGTGTTTCAATGATTCATATACACTATCAAGTGTCTTAAAACATCCTCTTATGACTTTGTACATTCATCCCATTGATTCACCATTATCCTTCATTTATTAGATTAGGCATCTTATGCACAAGCCTTATCAATAACCTTGTACTCAAGAACTAGTACACAAACATGCTTACCTTATATTGAACCTTGACATCAACATCAGAAGATTCATTAGTTTGAATTCAAATTCTATCTATTTACATGAATTACTTTTCACATATCACCTCACCATGAGTATTTACCAGATGTTTATTGACATCAATGGCATCAATCTTGGCTTTGACATTAATGATATTCATCTTGTCCTTGACATCAATGACAACACTTCTCAATAATAATTTGATATAATCCATTACAAAAACTGGATCATGGGTAGGGATTATATTCTTTACAAAATATGATAACCTCAGTCTCTAGTCATTGTGCATCATTTTCACCCAAAATAACAACATCATAAAGTACGAGGTGCTCCTTGTAGGTATCTAACTAACCATCCAATGAAAAATCAAACACTTTTTTTTTTGTTGATTCTAAATTAATCATCAATCATGTCAATGATCAATAATAAAGTAAAGATAATAAACTTATATATTATAAGAACATGGTGGAAAATTTTTAAAAATACTTTAAAACAAGTCTATGAGTGCAATTCATAATACTAGGTAGCTACTTGAAAGTCTACTAAATATTCAACATAATCATTTATTTGTTTAACTTATAGTCCTAGCGTATGACCATCCAAAATTTGAGATGGTATGTGATATTGTTGGTCCCCATTCCCCATGGTCTCACTATATTTACATGTACCTCCATGGTCATACCATTCCCACTAATCTATCACGTGCCCAACTAAAGCCATTATTCAAAAAACTTCATTCTCTACCCCCTTCACAACATGATTTATCATAAAGGCTATGAGGTAAGCCTTATTCATTGTTTAAATTTGGAAGAGGATGATTTGGATGTAAAATATTTACAAAACAAAATATGTGGGCCATACACACTAGTGGAAAGGTCTTTACTAATAAACATATCCACATAGGGTGGTATTACTTGATTATGGAATCAGATGCATGGTAATATGTTAGGAAATATCTTTCTTCTCATAAACATCATGATCTCATTCACACACCATATCAAGATCTAAAACCAATAAATAATCCATGACCCTTATCTACATGGGGGCTTGATATCTTTGGGAAGATTACACCCACCTCTTCTTATGGACACAAGCATATCCTTACTTCTATTGATTACTTCACTAAGTGGGTAGCGGTCATCCATCTCATTTATGTAACTAAAAAGAAGATATCAAAACTCATATTAAAATATATCATCTTCCATTATGGAATTTCATACACCATCATTAAGAATAATGGTAAGTAATTTAATAATAATAATGTCAAAGCCATTTTTACTCAATTTCATATCTGAAATAGATGGTCCACACTTCACTATCTATAAGGAAATGACCAAGCTGAGGTATATAACAAAACTATTGTCAAAATATTTAATAATATCCCACCTTGTTGGCTTACCTCACTAGCATATACATATACATATCAATCACTTGATATTATATATACACATACTGATGTACAGACATCTATCCAACAGGCTAAACTAGATGTTTTGAACAAAAATTTAGTGATGGACAGAAATCTCTTGTAAATAGGGATAAAACATATGTCTTGACAAAAGAAAAGCAAGAGGAGTTCAAGAAAGGAATATTTTGATCACCAGTTGGAGGACGACCATTGCTCTAATATATATATATATATATATATATATATATATATATATATTTTAATGGTCTACAAACTCAAATTGTAAAACAGGGCTAGCCTATATGTCTTGACAAAAGATTTTTTTTTAACATAAAATATTACCTGGATTCTTTTCATTTTTGGACAATATCTTGCATGCTGAGTCCTGAATGGTAATGTGAAGTTTCTATTGTGTTTTAGCTAGGTGACTCTCCTAAGTTAGAACCAGTGCCAGACTTCACTACAACCCGCACTTTAAAATGACTCAGCAGTGATATGGAACTAGCGCCAGATGCCACTACAATCTGCACTTTAAAACAACTCAACAGTGAAATGCGACCCAACAGGAAACTGACCCAAACATTGGAATGACCCAGCAGCAAAATCTCACGAGTTTATTATAGACCAAATAACAGCCAACAACAACGGTTCATTCAAATCTTGGCGTATCAACAACCAACAACAATAGTCCTTTCAATGTTCGGTCTTAGAAAACAATTCTACTCAAAGGAACACACATTTTATTAATAGAACAAGAAGATATACATGCGTTTGTCTGTAAATTGTAGGTACCTCTTCCATTGTGCCCTTCATTGAAGTGCCAACATACATATCCCATGTTTTACACAAAAATCCCCTTACAACAACCATATTTCTCAATTTAGATACTGAATCCTATCCTAGGAATCACACAACAACCTCCAAAAATGAATAAAATAGTTCTTCTATCACAAGAAAACTCAAACCACTGAATAATTCACCTAATAGAATCGATTTCATACCTAAAGGGTACTTAGTCAAATTTAAAAATTTAAAACTAAATAAATGGAGGGAAATCAACATGATAAATTCATTCCATAATGATGCTCCTGCATCATTCTTCCAAGGAACAGAAGAAGTATTCTTCACTTGTTGTTTTTCTGCATCAATTCTTCTATGCATGTGCCCAGCTTAAGGATGTCATTTATAGTCAACCATGTTGCATCTTCAGCTGGTAGATTCTTCCACTTAGTTAGATACTAGAAATATTCTTTGTTCCTTGTCTTTTTAATCACTTTCTTGTCTAAAATACTCTCAATCTCCTTTGGCACTTCCTTTGGTAGTTGTTGCTCCCATTGGATAACTTCATCTACCCCTGTTTGAGTTTCTTTGGCTGGTTGTCCTTCATCTTTGTATAGATATAGATCTGCAACATTAAAGATTGGAGAGATTCCAATCCCCTTTGGCAATTCTATTTCATATGCATTATTTGAAAACTTCCTTATTACCTTGCATGGTCCTATTTTATTTACCTTTAGCTTGTTGTATTCCCTTTTTGGGAACCTCTCTTTATTGAGGTGAGCAAGGACAAAGTCTCCAACACTAAAACTGACCTCTCTTTTCTTTTGATCTGCCCTTAGCTTGTACTAGATGGTGTTTTCTTCAAGCTTCTTCTTTACCTGTTCATGCAAATTTTGCATGGCATTGGAAAATTCTTCTGCATCAGCACTCCTTGTCTCCATGCTACTCAAATTTCTTAACTCATACACACCTCTTAGATGCATTCCATATATAATTTGAAATGGACTCAATCCTGTACTTCTGTTAGGAGAATCATTATAGGCAAATTCAGCTTGTGTAAGTGCAAGATCCCATTATTTTGGATGCATACTTACCAAGCTTCTCAGGATGTCGCCCAATCTCCTATTGACAACCTCTATTTGGCCATCAGTTTGGGGATGATAGGCTGAACTAAAACTCAATTGTGTTCCCAATTTCTTCCATAGGGTTCTCCAAAAATGTCCAACAAATTTGGTATCCCTGTTAGAAACAATGCTTCTAGGAAATCCATGCAATCTAATAACATCTTGAATGAATAGATTAGCTATGTGAGTAGCATCACTTGTTTTTGAACATGGAATAAAATGAGCCATCTTTGAGAACCTATTTACCACTACAAATATGGAATCATGGCCTTTTTGATTTCTTGGCAAACCAAGTACAAAATCCATGCTTATTGAATCCCAAGGCCTATTTTGAATGGGTAGTGGCTTGTACAAACTTGCATTTTCACTACTTCCCTTGGCATATTGGCATGTTTTACATCTTTCAACAAATTTCTTGACATTAGTACCCATACCTGGCCAATAGTAATCAACACTCAATTGTGCTAATATCTTATTCTGCCCAAAATGTCTTGATAAGCTGCCACTATGCTTTTCCTTCAACAAATTCTCTCTCATGGAACTCTTGGGAATGCAAAGCTGGCTACCTTTGAACAACAAACCCTATTGAACCATGAAATATATTGAAGGACTTCTATCAACCCCCACTAGATTCATGCAATCTTCATATGGTTCCTTAAAGTCTGGATCTTCCTTATATAGCTCCTTCAAATCTTCAAATCCCAAAATACTTACTTGAGATTCCTACATGATCAGATTCCTCCTGCTTAGAGCATCTACAACCTTGTTAGATTGTCCTTTCTTGTGCTTAATAGTGAATGTGGAGCTTTGTAAAAATTCAACCCATTTAACATGCTTTTGACTCAACTTATTCTGATTGCTAATGAACTGTAAAGCATAATTATCAGTGAACAAAACAAATTCTTTAGGCAAAAGATAGTGCCTCCATTTCTTCAAAGCCTATACAAGTGCATAGAATTCGTGTTCATAGGCTGAATACTTCTTCTTAGCATCACTTAACTTCTCACTAAAGTATGCTATAGGCTTCCCATCTTGGCTTAAAACAACGCCTATTGCAGTTCCACTAGCATCACATTCTACTTGAAAAAGCTTATTGAAATTAGGCAAGGTTAAGATTGGTTCTTTAGTTACCTTCATTTTCAATAATCTAAAACTCTTATCAGTAGTTTCAGTCCAATAAAAACTTATTTTATCAACTTTGATTGTATCTATCATTGGAGCAACAATCCCACTAGAATTTCTTATGAATTTCCTATATTAGCTAGCCAAACCGTGAAAGATTCTTACCTCATATGTGCTCCTAGGTGTAGGCCACTCAAGTATAGCCTTAATCTTCTCCTTATCCATCTTCAATCCTTCTTTTGAAATCACAAACCCCAAATATATCAATTCTATTTTCAGAAAACTACACTTTTTAACATTGATTAGCAATTTCTCCTCATGTAGCTTACTCAATACCATCCTCAAATATTTCAAATGATCTTCCTTAGTTTGAATAAACACCAAAATATCATCCAAATACACTATCACAAACTTACCAGTGAACTCCTTCAGCACTTCATTCATCATCCTCATGAAGGTGCTTGGTGCATTGGTTAGTCCAAATGGCATAACTAACCACTCATAGAGTCCATCATTGGTGTTGAAGGCTGTTTTCCATTCATCCCCTTCTCTTATCATAATCTGATGGTAACCACTTTTCAAGTCTATCTTAGAGAAATATGTAGCTCCACTTAAACAATCAAGTAAATCATCAATTTTAGGCAATGGAAATCTATACCTAATAGTAATCTTGTTGATTGCTCTGGAGTCTGTACACATTCTCCAACTCCCATCCTTCTTAGGACTCAACACTATGGGGACAGCACAAGGACTTAAAATCTCTCTCACCAATCCTTTGTCTAACAATTCTTGAACTTGGTGCTTGATCTCTTCATTTTCCTTTGGTGTCAACCTATAGGCAGCCTTGTTTGGAAGATTTGCTCCTAGAATCAAGTCTATGTGATGGCTAATGATTCTCAATGGTGGTAACTCATTAGGTAAATCATCTACCACAATGTCAATGTACTCATTCAACATATCTTGAATCTCTAATGGCAAATCAATCAACTTAGTAGTAGTGACTACACTCTTTGGCTTACCAATCACATCAAAGTTTGCCTTTTCCTTCTTCATTTGATGTAGAAACTCTTTACCACTCACTATCAATACTTTATAATTATGTCCTACAATAGCATCAGCCTCTTCTTTTAATGGTGTGAGTGTATGCTTGATCCCATCCTTTTCAAACATATATGTATTCTGCCTTCCATTATGCATGGCCTTCCTGTCAAACTGCCAAGGCCTTCCAAGCAAGATATGACATACATCCATGGGCATGACATCACATAAAATCTGATCCTTATATTTTCCTATCTAAATATCTAATTTACATTGTTCACTTACTAGGAGTTTGTGTCCTTTTTGTAGCCAAGAGACTTGATAAGGTGTAGGATGTACCTCCTTCTTCAAGCCTAGTTTCTCCACCATCTCAGTTGACACAAGATTGTCAGTACTCCCACTATCTATGATGACCTTGCAGCATTTCCCCTTACTTTTACATGTGGTTCTAAATAAATTTTTTCTTTGAGGTGGTTCTACAACTTATTTATTTGGCTTTAACAAGATTTTTTTCATCGAAAGAGGCTCACCTTCTTCTGGGGTATCTTCATAAGCTGCTACAACTTCTTCATTTTTTTCTTCACCTTGGATCACATGTAGACCCCTCTCATGGCTGGTAGAAGGGTTCTCTAGACACTCATATGCCCTGTGTCCTGCATACTTGTTGCACCTAAAGCATTTGCCCATGAATCTTCCTCTTCCTCTTTGATATCCTTGGTATGGCCTTCTTCCTCTTGGTGTATAGCTACCTCTTGAGCTTTGTGAGCTACTGGCCTCTTCTTGAGATGTTTGCAACTATCTTCTACATCCTTGAAATCCTCTACCTCTATTGGATCTACCCCTTCCTCTTGAGAAGGATGTTTGTTTTCTTGCAATCTTCTCCTCAGCTTTCAAGGCAAAATGATATGCCTCCTCAACTATCTTAGGAATGAGAAGACTAATCTCATCTTGAATAGAAAATTTTAAACCATTGGTGTATCTAGCTACCTTCTCTGTGTCATCCTCAATATGACCTGATCTTATAGTCAACCTATAAAACTCTTCAATGTATTGTTTTACAGACATTTCTTTTTGCTTCAAATTTTGTAATTACTTGAAAAGATTGGCTTGATAATATTTAGGCATAAACTTACCTTTCATTTTTGCTACCATTCTGTCCCAGCTTCTGATCTTTGGCTTCCCTTTCCTCCTTCTTTCTTCTTGCACTCCATCCCACCACAGGGATGCATGGTTCTTTAGCCTTGTCATGGCATATTTGACTTTCTTATCATCTTCTTCAATTCCTTCATATTCAAAGTATTTGTCTAATGCATTAATCCAATCAATTAATTCTTCCACATTCAAATTACCTTCATACATTGGAACCTCCATTTTTGGCTTTGTGTTCACCTTCATAATGGATTTAATCAACCTATCTTCAGCTATTTATTCTTCCAACACCAATTCATCTTCTGGTGGCTCCTTTTCTTTATCACTAACCTCACCCATGTCAATGCCTCTTCTTTGATTCATCTCTAGGTCTTGTAGCCTAGCTGTCAGGTTCCTAATTTCTTCTACCAGTACAACCTGTCCTCCAGGTCTCCTTCCTCTAGCTCTACCTCTATTCCTAATTCTCATGGCCATCTTGCTTCTTCTTCACAAATCATGTTCTTATTCTCTTGGATCTTTAGATTGTGCACAATCCCTTGAGCTCTGATACCAAATGATGTACAAACATCTATCCAATAGGCTAAACTAGATGTTTTGAACAAAAATTTAGTGATGGACAAAAATCTCTTGTAAATAGGGATAAAACATATGTCTTGACAAAAGAAAAGCAAGAGGGGTTCAAGAAAGGAATATTATGATGACCAGTTGGGGATGACCATTGCTCTAATATTTTTTTTTAATGGTGTACAAACTCAAATTTCAAAATAGGGCTAGCCTATATGTCTTGACAAAAGATTTTTTTTAACATAAAATATTACCTGGATTCTTTTCATCTCTGGATAGTATCCTGCATGCTGAGTCCTGAATGGTAGTGTGACGTTTCTATTGTGTTTTAGCTGGGTGACTCTCCTAAGTCAAAACTAGTGCCAGACTCCACTACAACCCACACTTTAAAATGACTCAGCAGTGATATGGAACCAGCGCCAGACTCCACTACAATATGCACTTTAAAATGACTCAGTAGTGAAATGCGACCCAACAAGAAACTGACCCAAACATTGGAATGACCCAGCAGTGAAATCTCATGGGTTCATTGCAGACCAAATAATAGCCAACATCAACAGTTCATTCAAATCTTGGCATATCAATAGCCAACCACAACAATCTTTTCAATGTTCGGTCTCAGAAAACAATTTTACTCAAAGGAACACACATTTTATTAATAGAACAAGAAGATATACATGTGTTTGTCTGGAAATTGCAGGTACTTCTTCCACTACACCCTTCATTGAAGTGCCAACATACATATCCCCTTACAACAACCATATTTCTCAATTTAGATACTGAATCCTATCCTAGGTGTCACACAACAACCTCCAAAAATGAATAAAACAGTTCTTCTATCAGAAGAAAACTCAAACCACTGAATAATTCGCCCAACAAAATTGATTTCATACCTAAAGGGTACTTAGCCAAATTTAAAAATTTAAAACTAAACAAATGGAGGGAAATCAACATGATAAATTCATTCCATAATGATGCTCCTGCATCACATACACATCAACCACTTGATATTTCTTGGTATTTTGATCTAAATACATCATTTATATTGAGATTGAACTACCCTCCCTACACATCTCATTGTTAGACATCATTGACAATGAAAAGTATAAATTCATGTTCTTATAAGAGCTAAAAATTATTGATAAATTACTTGCCACATTAAATAATCCCAAAGATTATTAAAACAAGTTATGCTACAACTATGAAATGCATATCAAATCTATGGAATTTAAAATTAGAAACCTAGTTCTAGAGTAAAATGAAAGAAACACCAAAACATATATTGTAATAAAGAAGGGAAATTTGAACTTAATACATTGATTCCGTATATCATCATCATTAAATATGGATAAAAATATTATAATTTATTTTTATAATATGGGCATAAACTTGATGAACTAATGAATGTTTTTCATCTCAAAGATTTTTATGCTTAAAAAAATAATTATTGTTGATGAGTACCCCTAGGTTTGTGGGAAGATCCAATTCCATATACCCATTTATATCTCACTTCCACTCCATCATCCATAATTTAATTTCCCATTTTGACCTTGATTAGGATGTATAAAAACTATATGTAACATACATTTTGATGTGATCAGTGTGTCATTAACCTCTTGTAGTTGGACATCAAAATGATATAAGGATAAGTAGTTATCGAGGGTGAATAATCCTTGAATATTTCAAATTAAATCCATTTATCCATTTACCTTCCATCTAATAACACTTTCATCCCTATTACTAGAGTCAATTTTCACATATATTAGTATCCCTTGTATATATATTCATAAAAATCCTAAAAATAAAAAAATCTATAAAATAACAAAAATAATTGAAAAGACAAAAATATAAATACTTAGTTATCTTGTCATTCATCTTGTTATAGATCCTTGACCAATATTAAAAATACACCTCTCATACATTATTTTTGAGGGCACATCACAAAATATCAACATCATCGTTATTCACACATTGGATTGATAACTCAAGTTATGACAAAAATATTTTTTCTTTGTTAATTCTTTTTGAAAGCTTGTGTATGTTTAGTTTATAGTAATTTTTTTATTTTTTTCCTTGTTTATCATGTCTTAATCATTCCTATCACATCCTACATGAATCTCATCATGGTTTTTATATATCATGGCATATAATATGGTGTGATTTATAAAAAATAAAGTTTATCAAACATTAAAAATTATGCAAAAGCATTATTAGCATGCACCATAATCTACATCACCAACCATATAATTAAAAAAAAATACTTTCATATATCCATGTATACTTCTATCCATATCAAATGACTAAGTATGCAAACACAAATATCAAAACTAGAAATGCCTATTTCAACATAACATTATATCACATATAATATATCTTATAACATCTAAAATCATTAATAAAATGTGATTAACACATGATATCCATAGAATCATACACATAATAAAATATCCATATGCATCACATCATAATAAAAAAAGAAATAATGTGTCAACTCATGATCAAGTCATCATAAGACATAATAATTAAATGTATGTATACACAAATGTCCATATAATCAATGCATGCATCCATCTCTATTTTTAAATATCATATACATCTCTCACTATATAAAAAATAGAGGTCATGTCTTACTCTGTCCCTCTAGTGGTGGATTCTTCCTGGGAGAAACATTCACTAATGCACGTATCTATACTAAGGATTCCCCTATCCATCTACTAGTTGTATATGAAGTTTATCTCTACCCTGAATGAATAACCTAATAATATAAAATATTATAATATTGGGCCTATCTTACTAATTTTTGTTAGTATAAATATACCTAATCTAACTCTTAGGTAGTTATGACCAATCATGCAATCTTTTTATTAGTATAGAGTCTTTGTACCTCTATATCCATCACCTCCATAGTACCATCATACCTTGGTAACTTAACTATCAGTCAAGTTACCCCTTGTGTGAGCCCTACCACATCATTGTCTAAATCAAATTAAAGCATCTATAAGTTTTTAGTCATCCATGTGACTTATTTTATGAGAAATACTACCTTCACATATTTTCATATAATGTGTGCCTCATGGTTATCCATTATATGTTGCAATACTACTATCTAAATCTCCCTATAAGATATCTCTTGATAGAGGTTATAAATCAATGTTATATCCTCAAGACACTATGTTGGTTGTGATTTCCATATCACCATCTCAATAATAAATTTATATAATCATTGTCATGTATGTGTCCCAACCTATATACCTTTGAATAGGTGATTTTTGTAGTGACTCCACAATATGAATCATGGGTTCACTTTATATACCTTGACCATCCTATTTATCCAATTCATACACATTATGTGTGCCTCTTCCCTCCTACTGGACATAAAATGACTCCCTGTATTTCTCCATTATACCACCTCCATTAGGGTAGGGATCTCAAAATATCCCTAATACTATATTATAGTGTCTTGGTTACTATGTGGGAGTCATGAGTCTATCTAGCCTCAACTATTACCACTATGAATCACACCCATGTAATATTATAGTATCTTCTACATACCTCCACTCATCCCATGGGATACTCTATAGAATCAAATAATTAACTAAAAATCTATATGATTCATTGTAGGTACCCATTGTAGTGAATCCCTAGACTCTTTAGAAAAAAAATGTGGTGTTTCTAGAATCCCTTGTTGAACATCAAACTATAGTAACACTTTATCCAACTTATATCTCTCTATAATAAACTCTTTTCAGTATATGAAATAATATATAATCTCTAAGAAGATAAAAAATTATGTATTATTTTCCTAGTCGAACAAAATCCCCATGTACATATGTTAAGTGAAATATGCTCTATAAATCTCATCCAAATCTCATATGTATAAATTTAGGTCTCATAAATTATGGTGATGACCGCAAGTACCTATTTTACATTCATAGGTTATAGGTTCATCTTGATCCCTATGATGTCATCTCACTAAATGCTTCTTTATTCTTATAAGCTCCATGCCTAGACCTACAGCAGTTTGATGATCAAATGTTATTCTCATCCTAGTATACTAATAGGTGAATATCCAAGTACAACATGGATAACACATAAGTCCCACATGGTGAAATTTTCACCTACATTATCATATCTACAATCATGTCATCTAAACCAATCTAAATGTATTGGATGGTCTTTTCAAGCATTAAAATTCCATTGATAATGGGCATGAAGACTATGGAAAACTGATCTGTCAAACCCCATAATAAACATGCATATAGATATAGACCCTACATAAATGATGGGATGTATGTCCTAATCTCTAGTCTCTCCATTGGTATCAATATATTCCCCTCAGTCTAGTATAATGGATTCTCATGTGTAAAATATTTAAGATCCTCCAAACATCCACTATCATCACTATCATCTTAGCCATCAGTAGGTGAAATGTACTAGTTTTAGAATGTCACCTATCTTCTTGTACTATTATCATCACCATAGTCACCCTAATAAAGGGAATTCTATCCACATCATATATTCCCACCACATCAAAAATATCAAACTCTAACTCATCAAACTATGTCACTAGTCTCACCACCCTTTATCGACACTCTTGAGGAATGATAATTATAAAACGCTCTTCAAAAAGTGTGAAAATGGTGATAGTCATTTTTATTAATTTTGATTGAAAATACATCTCTTTTCGTACAAATATAAAAATCATTTTAAATGTTATGGAGTCTATGTAGACATCAATATGTTTTCATAAATGCCATTATCACATAGATAAAAAACATTTTACACATCATAATTATATCACATAGATTTTGTGTCATTTATGGAAAATATGTTCATGTATAAAACATGAAATTAACATAGAAATGTTAAAATTATATACACAAACAATGTTTTCCATTATGTAGAAATCACAAGGAAAATTTTCTAGTGACATTTACATATCACACATGTTTTCAACCCTATTATGACGCAATAATATAAAATTTTAAAATTTTTAGGTAATTTATCAAAACCCACATTCATTTGGACATTGATATTCCTTCACTTGCTCACTTTGGTGGTTATCTTAAGCTACATAGTCCATTTTTCCAACAAGTCTAGAGCATAAATCATAGCTCTAATTTTTAAATGCTAGTGGTGAAAATTAATAATTTTTCACCCCTAAACTCCCATTTATCCTCCCTCATCCACCAAAATATCAACATTAGCCCCCCATTTACACCCATTTTTTAACCCTGTAAGCTCAATTTTCATCCCTTCCACTCAATTTCCTCCAATAAAGTAGCCATAATCAAATAATCAAGTCATCCACAAGGGGAAATGCTATCAACTTTTTCATGCATAATTGACTTGAGCATCCATATCCCATTTCATATTTTAATAGAATACACACATTAAGGGAATATTCCTTCATATTTGGTAAGTGAAGGTATACACACTTATCTCTTTTTATCATTTAAGGCAATTTTAAATTTGTTAGAATAGGAGTTCAATTGCTTTTATTTTGAATTTTAACTTGATTTGTTGATATTACACAAACATTTACACTTGCATACAACTTTTATAGGATCAACACTTAGTTTTGTAACATCATTTGGTTTAAAATAATTGTATGTATATGCCTAATCACCCTACCTATATTCCTTTATTCATCTCTATAAATACTACTTATGAGCATATAATTCTTTTCTCACAACCTATGTTATCTCAAATTGAGTAAACTCTTTATCATAATAGCCCCTCCATGGAATTATTTTCCTTATTATATATCCCTTTGGCATATGAACTTGCATCTTATCCTTTACCAATTAGATTTTTCTCTCCTAGATTCCTTTGTACAAAGCTAAATGTGATCTTGAATAACATTTTCATGCATCCCATGTAGATTCCTTAGACTATGTAGCTAATGAATTTTTTAAACAAAGTTATTTCCAAGAAGTTTAAAATAATATGATGTTTCAATGAATTTTTTCTCATTATTAGAAAAAGGAAAAGAAGAAACTATGGGTATGGTTTAAAAACGTGTTTAATTGTACATGAATTGAATCAGAATATTATGAAGAGCTCCTCTTTATCTTGGGAAGATGAGATACATATAAGAAAGCACTAAAGTAAATATTTTTATTAGACATATAGTTGAGTGGATTACCTAGTAATATCTAGATCCTAAAAGCAAGAGCTTCCTTGGGAGATATCAATCCACATGTTTTAACTAATAAAGCTTATAAAATAGAATAAAAGGTATTTATGTCAATAAATAAAAGGTACTAAAATTGAACACAAGAATGTTTACTTAAGAAATAGACTAGAAATGATTAAAATAGTGATAAAATAACTAATACTAGTGCTATATGGTTAGGGTATGCCTTAGAAAATAAAAAATGGGTATGTATATAGGCAGTGACATAAAAAAATTGGTTTGGTTAGGGTTAGATAGGTGGAAAAAACTTGGTAGATTTTACTGCCATAGTGATCATCGATAGTTGGGCTGACTGTCAGTGGTTAGGGTGATCATCGACAATTGGATAGACTACTAATGGTTACTATGTGTAGATCTAGGTTGATAACAAGTTGATTAATGAAATCTAAAAGTGAGATTTTAGGAATTAGGTGGGTACTAGACTAGATGCGAAAAGAAAATAAAGTAATTAAATACTAAAAATCAAAAACTTAGCTTACATTAAGCTAATTAGGTAGATGATTGAGGATATTGACTCATTTATGGAGTATAGCATGATTTTGATAGAGTAATGATATTTGATGCTTTAATAGAGCTACAACATAAAGTTGGATCTCTGATGTGGTAACTAGTTTATCAAATTCTTGATGATGATTGACCTACAAAAAAGGATAATTATAGATGCACAAGATCTTGATAACAATTAAAAATGGATTACACCTCTTTGCTCCTATCTTTTTATAGGTAAGGTAAGAGAGTTACAATAAAATGTGAACTAGGATTCCTAAATTTAACTTGCACATGTAATGTTTCACAATTAGATTTAGATGAGTTGCTTTTAGAAAAGTAACATGGGTGAGTTTTCATGTTAGTGGTCGAGGAGGTATACCCTAACCATCGATGGTCAAGGTGACTATTGACAGTCAACTTGATCATCGATGGTGAAGGGTGAAGGGTCAAAATAGGTAAACTATTGGGTTGAGCTATTTTGGTCAAACTAACTATGGGTTAGGTTAGGTTAGGGGTCAGAGGGTTATAATAGTCTTGAGAGGGTCCCAAATTGGTCAATGGATGCTATGACATTTGGAATCATAGTGTGCAAATTTTTGATGTCTATATTTTTCCCCTTTTTATTGTGCAACTTGAAATCAACTAACTATGATATGAAAATTGATTGCGAGTCAAAGGTATGGTTACCTTGAGTATGGAAGGAGGTTTTCCACCTCAAACTAAAAGCTGATAAGGTGGGTGAAGGAGATGATAAAGGTGGATGTCATGAAGGTGGATGATAGGTTGGGCACTAAAGTGAAAAAATCTGTGTAAAGTGTGATATCTAAGATTGTATACATATGAGGTTTTCATAGTTGATAAAAACAAAGGTATATGCTAGGAAGATGATGGATAAGTAGACCATGTGATTGTATTTAGGCATGATAGCTAGGTACACTTACAAGTCTTTGAAGTGATGTTTGTGTTTTGGTAGGTAGCCAAGGTAGGAAATGCTCCTAGTGAAAACACAAATGGGTCAATTTTCCATGGGTATCTGAGGTAAGAAGTGCTCCCAAAAATACAAAAATAGGTCAAGTAAGTGCAAGGTGGTGCAAGGTCAAAAAATGTCAACATGGCAATATTTTCATTGTAATCAAAAGGACTAGACAAAAAGTGTCACATAATATGCACTAGATGGGATGAAATGGATCAATGATTAGGTGATGAGGTGGTTGGGGTAGTTGAATAAATTAGTCTCCATGGGTGTGTAAAAATGGGTAACTTTTCCAAAAAAAGAGAATTTAAAAAATTAATTAAAAATTAGATAGTTAAAACAATTTTTCACTTTTTATTATACAGATTTAAATAGTTTCTTATTTTTCCTTTTCTCTTTCCCTTTTCCCATTGGGCATGCTAGAATGTTTCCATGAATTTATACTTATTATTGGAAAAGGGAAAAGAAAAAACTAAGTATGGGTATGTTTGAAAAACCTTTTTGATTATGGGTGTATTAAATCAAAAGATTATGAAGAGCTCCTCTTTGGCTTGGGAGGATGACTTGCGTATTAAAAAACACTAAAGCAAATTTGTTTGTTAGATAGATAGTTGATTGGATTGCCTAGTGATAGCTAGGTCCTAAAATCAAGAGCTTCCTTAGGGGATATCAAACCACATGTTTTAAACAATTAAGCTTATAAAATGGAATAAAAGGTACTTGCATAAATAATCAAAAGGCACTGAAATTGAACAAAAAAATGATTTCTTAAGAAATAAACTAGAAATTATTAAAATAACAATAAAATTATTAATAGTAGTAGGGTTAGATAGGTGAAAATAACTTGCTAAATTTTACTACCATAGTGACTATCGATAATTGGGCTGACCATCAGTGGTTAAGGTGATCATCATTGGTTAGGGTAATAATTAGTGGTTGGATAGACCATCAGTGGTTGAGACAATCATCATTGATTATTGTGTATATCTATGTTGATAACAGGATGATTAATAGGATCTCAAAGTGAGATTTTGGTAGTTGGGTTGGTGCTGAGATGGATGCAAAAATTAAATAAAGTAATTAAATAGTAAAAATCAAATAATTTACATGTATAAGCTGATAAGGTGATTGATTAAGGTGGTTAAATCGTTGATGGAGTTTGGATTGATTCTGATAGAGTAATGGTACTTGGCATTTTGGCAGAGCTATGGTGACAAGTTGGCTCTTGACATGGTAGCTAGTTCACTAGATTGTTGATGATGATTGATCTATAAAAAAGATAATTTTAGATGCATAAGCTCTTGATAAAAATTGTAAATGCATTTCACCTCTTTGTTCCTCTCTTCTTATAGTTAAGGTAAGAAAGTTTCAACAAGACATGAACTAGTCTTCCTAATTTTAACTCACAGATGCAATGGTTTGAAATTGGATTTAGACAAGTTATTTTTAGAAAATAAATATGGGTGAGTTTGCATGTTAGTGGTTGAGGAGGTGAAACCTGACCATCAATGGTCAAGGTGACCATTGACAGTCAACCCGACCATCAGTGGTTGAGGGTGAAGAGTCAAAATAGGTAAATGGATGGGTTAAGCCAATTTGGTCAAACTAACTACAAGTTAGGTTGGGTTAATGGTTGGAGGGTTAGATTGGTCTCAAGAGGGTTCTAAGGTGGTCAAGGGAAGCTATGATGTTTAGAATCATGATGTGTTGAATTTTTATGTCAACATTTTCCCCCTTTTTGTTGTGTGGCTCTTTGGCTTGGGAGGATGACCTACAAATAAGAAAGTACTAAAACAAATTTTTTCATTACATAGATAGTTGGGTAGATTTCCTAGAGATAGATAGGATGGATTCCCATGATCATTATCACCTCAAAATCTTTACACCTAATCAACCTTCTTGTGATTTTAGTTTTTCCTTCCTAAAAGTGAACCCTTAAGCCTATATAATCAAGTTGATTCCTATAAAAATTAAACAAGAAAAAATAAAAATCCATACCATTAGCAATCATGGGTTATTCCTTGTATTTTCAGACTATTCCTTTGAAGGATAGATATTGAAAATTTATTTAAAATTTTTAAAACATAAGGTGGAGTGCTCCCTTGAAAGACAATTATCAAAAGGCATTACACACAACAAATAAACTTAGATAATTTTGGCAAATATAATTAATAATAATGCTAGATGGTTGGGGTTTCTTCAAAAAATACTAGTATTAGATGGTTGGGGTATGCTTCAAAAAATTAGAAGGGGGTCTATGACTAGGTAGGAACATAGAAAATCAGGTTTGGTTGGGGGTAGATATGTGCAAATAGCTTACTATATTTTACTATCGTAATGATCATTAGTGGTTGGGATGACTATCAGTGGTTAAGGCCATCATCAGAGGTTAGGGTGACTATTGGTGGTTGAGACAATTGTTAACAATTATTATGTGTATATCTAGGTTGATAACAAGTTAATTGATGGGATATCAAAGTGAGATTTCAGGAGTTATGTAGGTACTAGACTAGATGCAAAAAGAAAATAAAGTAGTTAAATAATGAAAATTAAATACTTATCTTGCTAAAAGCTAATCATGTGGATGATTGAGGTGGTTGACTCATTGATGGATTCTAGTGTGATTTTCATAGAGTAATGATACTTATCACTTTGGCAAAGCTATATAGGTAATTTGCCTCTTTGATGTGGTAGATGTTTCACTAGATTGTTAATGATGATTGACCTAAAAAAAAGAGACTCTTGGATGCATAAGATCTTGATAACAATTACAAATAGATTTCACCTATTTTCTCCTCTCTTTTTATAGGTAAGGAAAGAGAGTTGTAACAATACATGAACTAGGCTTCCTAATTTTAACTCACACATGCAATGGTTCATAAATGGATTTAGATGAGTTATTTTTAGAAAATCAATGCAAGTGAGTTTGCATGTTAGTGGTTTAGGAGGTATACACTAACCATCGATGATCAAGATGACCATTAGAATTCAACCTGACCATCAAAAGTCAAGGGCGAAGGGTCAAAATAAGTTAAAGGTTGGGTTAAGTTAGTTTGGTCAAACTAACTATAGGTTAGGTTGGGTTAGGGGTTACAAGGTTAAATTGGTCCCAAGAGGGTCCCAAGGTGGTGAAGGGAAGCTATGACATTTTGAATCATGGTGTATGAATTTAAAGTGTCTACATATTATCTTAGATGGTTTTATGATCTTCTTCTTCAATTAGTAAAGGATTTTAATCATTTTTAAAATACATTTTTCTCAACAATTTCTATCAACATTGGTGAAAATATATCATATGCTCAAATTGAAAATCTCAAAAAAGGTCTTAATGAAATAATTGGTAAATGTGTTATATGATACAAGACTATGATAGAATTTTTTTTTAAAAAATGGCTAATAATGAGATTCAATTTATCTTCACTCAAAGTTTGCTATCTCCACTCCAAGATTCAATTATGCTTGATAACATCAAATATTTTGATGATTTATGCCATACAATCAAATATTATGAGGTCAAATTTATTACTTTGATTAATCTCAAATATAATTCAAATGCTCATTTTGATTCAAATGTTAAGTTTCAAATTAATCCAAATTATAAGATAAATCCAATGAAATAAATAATGAATCTAAGACTATAAATAATGATATGTAAACACCAAATAAAAGCTTAAATTATAAGATCCAATAAGGTGTTTAACCCTAAATTTAGATAAATGGGTATCTAGGGTTAAGAGGATTATATTAGGTTTTAAAAAAGGTTGGGAAACTAGTCTAATGAGCAACCCAATTAATATAAAAATATATAAATAATATTATCAATAAATACAACTAAGAATGTTAAAGATAATAAAGTAAAACTATTGATAGATATTGTAAAAATTAGAATAAATGATAGTTATTTGGTTCATTATGTGCATGTAGGTGTAGGCATAAATAAGATTGATGTGGACTAGAAGATGAACTCATTGAAGTTGTCAGATTCTAGGAATATCATTTTAGCGACCTTAAATAACTGCATCAAATTTAGATAATTACATTGATACAGGTATCCAAATCTATCATAGGTGTTATGTATAAAATAGTGAATGGATATAGATGCAACAAATTAGATCATTTTAGGTTTTTTGTCTTTATTTTAATGTTTTCATATCATGCACATAGTTATCGCTCTTTGTCAAATGATCAAACCAAAGCTATTCACCTTTGTAGTGACTATGGTAGAAATTGGTTTGTGGGTTCACAGAGTTGATCTAACCCCAAAGACCCCTATGTTAATGGGAACCACTTACATACCCAATAATCTGAAGAGGGCCTCAAGTTGATGTATTTTTCCCTACATGTTAGCTTATATGGGAACAAGTGTGTAATGTGTGATAATAAAGGACAAGTAGTGACCTAGCTTGTATCTTAGAAAATATATATTAAAAAATGCTCTTACAATTATTTAGACTTGTAGAAAGACTAATCCTATGAATAATATGGAAATAAGGAGAAATAGGGTATAGTTTCTCATTCTAATGTTTGATTGAATGTTTCTTGGTATATTGCATTGTGAGTTATATGTGATTTCAAGGTGAGATGAGGATTGATCTTATATATACCAATCCATTTTAGAATTATATTATAGTAAATAACTTAGGCTTACATTTTTAATACATTTAATTTGAAATTTTAATGAATTTTAGGCACTAGACACTTTGTAGGAAAATAGACACTTGCATCAATGCATGTGTTCACCTAGGATGTAGGTGTTCGAGGAGCTAGAAATTTGGTACAGGTCCATGACTAGAAGTGAAGGATAATAATCATGTTTAGATTTTTTATCATAGTATGGAAGGATTCAGACATTGAAATTACAATGGTTAGACTAAAATATAATAAATTAGACATAAAGAGATGATGAACATGAGCCTTTAAGTAGCCAAAAAAGTATAGAACTAAAAAGTACAACCATGATCTATATTTTCCAAGTGTACAAGGTTGAGGTACTATATAAATCAGGTTTTAATATATAAATTCATCCCTTTAATCTAGTATTAAAATTGATATTTTAAAGGAAATAAATGTATACATGTGTGTTTATAACACACCTTGCCTTTGCATGAGACCAACTTGAGTTCTTTGCTAGTGATTGACCTATATCCAAGAGCATATTATAGTATATAATCAATGTATAAAATATGAAATTTAAATGATCTAAAATTATTGAAAGGAGAGCAAAGTTAAGAGTACACCTATGTGTCAATGCAACTGTCTCGCCTTTTGGTTATTTGAATTGAAAGGATGCCTCATTATGTAGCATTGAAGCTAAGATTAGGATAATTATGAACATAAAAGTTCGCACGCACGTGCGCGCGCGTGTGCGCGCACACACACACACACACACACACACATTTCAAATACTATTATGGACTTTAATAATATAAATTTACTATTATTGGTTGCTATCAAGCTAATCTACTACAATAATTGGTTCACTTTTGGAAGGTTTAGCTGATTAAATCTCTCAATATTACAAAATTTATAAATTAGATTTGTTTAAATAATCTAAATTAACCATTATTATAGGTTGTATTTTATTAAATCACCAACCCTCACCATATATATAGTGTGAGTTTATTAAATCAATCACACTCACTAGATTATCCACATATTTAGGTTGCATGATTGAGATGAAGAAATATCAACGGTTGTGTTACAACTCACCTTTACACCAAGTTTGGGGGAATGTATCCTCCAATTATACATTGGATGACACATTCCCCCAACCTTGGTATAAAGGTGAGTTGTAACACAACCGTTGATATTTTTTCATCTCAATCATGCAACCTAAATATGTGGATAATCTAGTGAGTGTGATTGATTTAATAAACTCACACTATATATATGGTGAGGGTTGGTGATTAAATAAAATACAACCTATAATAATGGTTAATTTAGATGATTTAAACAAATCTAATTTATAAATTTGGTAAGATTGAGAGATTTAATCAACTCAACCTTTCAAAAGTGAATCAATTACTGTAGTATATTGGCTTGATAACAACCAATAATAATAAATTTGTATTATAAAAGTCCATAATAGTATTTGAAATCTATAAATTTATTTGATTTTGAAATTTTAGCTTCCATTTACATGGAAAATGCACCTCATATATATCTCAAGATGAATTATGGGTATAATAAAATTACTAATGTATAGAATGTTGCCATAAATGTGTATTTGAATCATGTAACTATGAATTTTGGTGAATTATAAATTGTTTCAAGTTTGGAGGACATGTTTCTATGACACTCCTCCATTGGGTATATAAAATTTCTATAGCATGCCCCCACTAAATCTAGAGATGTTGAGCACTGAATAAGTGTGGAAGTCATGCCTTTTTAACATGCCTTGATTCGAATATGAAAATTTGAAAATGTGGAATTCATGCCTCTATGACATGAAACCCCTGATTTTCCCCCCTTTTGAAGTGAGGTAAAGTATAATATAGTAGTTACCTTACCTCAAAAGGATAAGATAATTATATAAGTTATGTATGGATCATGTAACATATAGGAAGAACATGTCTAGCTAAATATATAATCAAGGTATGTATTATGTGATTATATAAATTCCTAATATGTATGATATATATCATGGTAACATCTAAAAAATAATATTACCATCTCAGGAAGCAATCAAACACACATATACACATAAGAGTAGTCAAAATAAAATTGAAAGGAAATGGTCCAAGGGGACATCAAACAAGAGGCATGTTCATATGTCACACAATAAAAGGTACATAACCTAGTCAATTGTCCAAATATCATATAAATTACATATTAAAATATCTACATACAATAACTAGTGACATATTTAAATGTCCAAATAGGTAACCAAAGGCATGGTGGCAAAAATAAATGAAGCATATTTAAATTATTAAACATGAAATATAATATAAGATAATAGAAATTAATTAACACACTAAATTAAGTACATAAATGAAATAAAATAATATATGCAATAAAAAATTAACAAAACATACTAGGTCCTAAACATATGTGTTTGCAAAAAATGTTAATTAAATAACATACCAAGTACAATATAAAAGGGATAGGTGTGGATATAGGATTTTGAAAGTATCTAAAATTAAACATGACAATGGAAAGTGATTATAGATTAATATATCTTAGTTGTATCATGATAAAATAATAACATGCTTCAAAGATAAAATGATAATAAGTAGAGGGAATGCCCAATATTTGTATGTGCATATATCATATATCTGGGTATGCATGTATCATTCTAAAATGAAGTGTGAAACATTTTTATGTAAGACAAAATATTATGTTATCTACTAACATGGATTAATATCTATCTATCTATCTATCTATCTATCTATCTATCTATCTATCTATCTATCTATCTATCTATCTATCTATCTATCTATCTATCTCTCTCTCTCTCTCTCTCTCTCTCTCTCTCTCTCTCTCTCTCTCTCTCTCTCTCTCTCTCTCTCTCTCTCTCTCGATATATATATATATATATATATATATATATATATATATATATATATATATATATATATAAGTAGGAACATACTAAATTATTATAATTATTTTTTAATTTTTTATATGTTTTTATATTTTTGGAGTGTTTTTTTAATTTTTTATAAGGAAAATTATAACCAGTTATCTCATCTAAGGGATGGTCATCTACAAGTGATCTAGACTCTAATATGGTATATCAAACTAGCAGTACTATCAAGGAACATGTATATGTATAATATCTGGCACTAGAGGATATTTTATGATTTACATATGTATCATAAGATTTTGTGGTCTTGAAGAGGTAATAAAAGGAGTATGGGTTCTTGTAACCCATAATTTTTTGATTTATATTTTATTATTAGTATAAATAATATAAATATGTTTAGTTTCTTTGGATAACTGAGTATGATACGTAATAGTAGATGAAGCTGTTTTGGAGTCAATTATGTAGCTATGATGTAGTGGTGTCTTGAGTATAGGCTGCCTAAGAAATGGGATTACCTATTGCTTATACTTTCATAGAGGATTAACCTTATTAACATTTACAACTAGTTATCATGGAATAAACTTCTTTAGTTTAAGTGGATGTTCATACGAAATTCTAGGAGGTATGGCTACTCTATTGGTATGAATGCATTTAATAAATCAATGCACTATGCAATATACTACCTGGAGTTTGTGTATCCAATTTTATCCCAATAACATATCAAATAATAATATGTATGGTATCACTGAGAAGGTAGTGACCACATGTGATGGAAAAACGTGTAAAGGTAAGTCAATCTCACCAAAAATGTGATGTGAGGTCCCAACAAATGCTCAGACCATTTTGGTAAAAGGATACAAATAATCATATGTATATTTTAAATGTTCAATTAATGTCATGGTGTAAACATTTTCACTAACACCATTATCAATCATAACACTGTGAATAAGCTAGTGATCAAGGTCTACTGGAAAAAATAATGAATGTAGATTTGAGTCATCATCCATAACATCACTATCATCAAAATTAGTATAGGGTATCTAAACAAAATGATGTATATGAGATATATATGTACCATAATCCAATCTAAATGGTGACCATCATGCGGTGGAAGAGTAGTGTGTATTACATTCTATTTATGCTTCTAGATTATTCTAAGAATAATCATATAATAGATCACTAACATCTTTTGGTTCTGATGGTCACTAAGTTTTGATCCTGAATCCTTTGGAGGATCATCAAAGGTAAGATGTTGGTTATCAAAAAGGTCTTCTATCTTGTTAGTTAAGGTAAAAAATTTATTATTAGAATAACCAGGGATATGGTGTAGTCACAATAAGTATTTTCATCATATATATGAGGTAGAGTAATATTCATATCAACCTCTATTGGAGGAAAGAAAGATATAAAATGAAAATCTACAAGCTTCTTAAGTAGAAAATATGGAGACTCAAAAGTATCTCCTTAGTGCATTGGATAATATAAATTAACTATGACATTGCATTAATAATTATAGTTGTTTATTTTTTAGGTTATGTAGGTTTGACCTTGTAACTTGGTTTGATATGAAATTTATTATTACATATTGTCAATTTAACTCCTACATACTTAAACTTGTTCAATTAAATAATTTTGGTTTGTAGGAATAAGTAATCAAAATATTTGATTTTTTAAAAAATAATAGATCCATTTAATGGGGAAATCAAAATTTTCTTGAAGATGTCTTGAATCTCTTTATCTACCATTTGATTTGTCATTTTATCTAACATTTTCTTGTACCTCATGACATATTCATTGATAGGTTAATTGATTCCTTGTTTTTTTGTAATTTGACCCTACAATACCATAATTTTGGTAACATTGATAGATAAGTGTGCAAAAAAATAATATGTAAGAGGTTTGAATTATTTTACTTTTTAGATTGGTAAATCATAGATGCATATTAAAGCATATTTCTTGAGGATCCTTAGAAATATTTTAATCAAAAATTTATCATTTGAGGCATAATAAAGTAATGCCACATAAAACAATCAAATATATTGTTGAGTATCACACTTTCCATCTTAAAAAGGGAACTTGGGTGCAAGGGGTGAAAATATGTATAAGGTACAAGAGGGTTATGTAACACCTCTTTTGAATTAATAACATAAGGTGACTTCATTTAATTTTTCTCAATATTACTAACCCCAGTTTTCAAAATTTTTATAGTTTGGATAAGATCTTGCACATTTTGATTACTAAGATTGGAAGTTTGACAAGTCACCAAAGGGGGTATACCCATAGTTTGAGTTGATATAGGCATTTAAAAAAATATTTGTATTGAAAAGAAAATGTTTTATATGGAGGATGTATAAATATTAGTACTTGGTTTAGGAAACAATGGTGTAAAAACATATTGTATGCTCAAGGTGAGAGAAACATGAATTTGGGGATGTCCCATTATGCTAATAACATGATCAATAGATGCAGCTGGTTATTTATCTAAGATTTTTTTTTACTTATTTTACAAAGTGATTTTTAGGATCTCATCAATGTATTAAGTGTTTTGATGGATATACTCTTCAAATAGAGCAATACCTTGCACTTGCCTTCATATATTTGTTCATGTTCATTATTTTCATTATTTGCATTATCATAATCTTATTCTATGATAAAATTGTTATGTTTTCGTTCATTATCATCATTGGAACTTTTATTAGGTGTAGGGTTTGATATTTTATGAGTTTGAGCCATCTTAGATGGTAAAATATGAATCTCCAAGTGTTCAATAGAAACACCACATAATATAATGATATCCCTAGGTTGCATACGTATAATAGAATAAATATAGAAAAAATAGTAAAGAAAAGCATCAGGAGGCTAAAGATCCTTTATAAATATAAGATTTTCATAAGGAGACACAAAATTTAACTTCACCAAGTGTTTATTCCTAAATTTAGACAAGGTGGTATCTAAGGTTAAGAGGATTAAATTAGATTTTACACAAGCATGGTGAAATAACATAATGAACATACCAATTTATAGAAAACTCAAAAAAAAATTATTCTAAATTTATATAACTAAGATATATAAATATACTAAAGTAAAACTATTAATGGATATTTCAATAAATTGTAATAAATTATACATAGTTTACTGTGTACGTTCAAGTCTACGTAAGAACATCATGAAACTAGACTAGAAGATTATTCTAAAATAGTCATCAGATTATGAGGATATCATTTTTTTCACCTCAAGAGATTTATTTAGATATAGATAGTTTCATCGATGCATGTCTTTAACTTTAATGTAGATATCTTATGTAGAATATTGAATAAATCTAAATATGACCACCTAGATCCTTTTAAGATTTATTTCAGATTTCTTTTAATTTATATAAATTATGCCCATAAGTTATCAATTTTTGTCAAATTATAAAACCCTATCTCTTCACCCTTGGTGTGACTTTGATAAAAATGGGTCTATGGGCTCATAGTGTCAATCTAACCCCAAATAACCTAATATCTATGTGTATTATTGTTGGTGTAGGTATTTTCCCCCTATGGGGTTTTACCTACACTTTGTTTAGTAGATTTCCTAGGTTTATTCTAGGTCATTAATGAAAGATAATTCCATACGCATGAGGATGTTGGGACATGTATATCTTTCACCTATAAATGTACCCTTCCTATTATTTTTATGGCTAATGTAAAATACTCCTTTTATAACTTCTCTTTGGTGAGATAAGTTTCTTTCTCTTTAGGGTTTTAAGATTTTATATAAGTTATTTATGTAAGATCTGTTGTTTAGTTGATATTGGCATCATTTGACATGGTATAAGAGTTATTCTAACATCTAATTGTTTTTTGGATCTTAGTGGGATCTGTTCATTGCATTCATGTTATTTTATTGATTTTAATTTTAAAAGGTTTGGTGGGGTTTCTCAAAAATACATGTAGATATTTATAGATGAGGTCTGCAAAATAAAAACAAATAGTTCCATTTGATTTAAAAGGTTTAAAAATCATAGGATTGGATATCAAAATGACCTAGATTAGTGACTGCCATTTTTGGCCAATTTTCTAAGTGTTTTAAATAGTTTTTTTATCTTTTGATAATTTATATATAATTAGAGTCTTTAATTAGAAAATGTTCTCTATGTTTTCCTAGGTTTTATAGATTACCAAGTGGGTATTTACCAATTTTGTGGAAGGTGAAACCAATTTTCCTAGACTTGGGTTTCTCTTGTAGGTATTTTAGCACTTGGGCCATCACATTAAAAATTTTGTACTAAGAGTTTTTTTTATGGAAATTTCATGACTTTATGACTTGCTTAGCCATCATGGTCCCATGATTCGATATCCTTGACCAAATAACCTTCTCTAGTGAAAATGCAAAAACACAAACCTATAGTCATGTATGAACATGAGTTCATGCATCTAAAAATTTGAGGGCCTTGTCAACTGATTCTAGATGATGTGAACACATGTCTGTGCATATGAAATTATGAGGGCCCTATTGGTTAACCTCGAGTGGTGCAAAATCATTGTATCAATACCTCCATCCATCAACAAAACATTCCCTATAGTGCTTCCACATGTGACAAACCACATTCACCCCTCTTGATGCCACAAGGTTTTACATACATGTGGTGACAATATAGAGGATGTCAAAATTAACACCATGAAGTCTGACACTATTCATTTCAAAAGTGGGTGCATTATTTAGATTATTTCACTCTCACATCAATTAAACTAATCAAAAGTAAGAGGGGTAGGGTACCCAGAATAAACCTTATCCCCTTGGTCATATTTTGTGGTCACATGAGGTAGTCACCCAACTTAGACCTTAGCCCTTGGTCATATAAAAATTTATCACATGGTCATTTCCAACCCAAAAATACATAACTTTTTCTCCATGGAGACATACTTGTTTTTTTTAGGAAATTGTTCACAAAAGTTTTGAATCTTTTTATCCAAAGGGCATCACATTTTTTTGAGCAAGTTTATCAAAAATACTTTCCACCATTTACACCCAAATTTTTCATGGGAGCTAATATTTTCAAAAATTCATAATATTTGATTGGTAATTAGAATCTGAGAGTTGTATTCTTTAAAAGTGCTCATTTTTTATGTTTAATGAAATAGTGACATTTTGGGCTCCATTTAAACTAACTATTGTGATCTCTTGGATGCATTAGCAGCTGAGTCTGACGTCCTTCTATTTATTTCATACTTATGCACAAATTAACCAAGACACATTTTTTGTTGTGTCCAACATCTATACAAGCAATGTTGTATTTACAACTTAAGGGGGATCATTTTGATAGTTTTAAGGGGGTATTGTGTGGTGTTATGTAATTTTAATTTATGTAGTTATTATTTACTTTATACCACTTCTTCAAGTTCTAATCCTAAAAAATATTGGATAAAATGTGGGTTTTACTTAAGAAAGAATGACAAAATGAAATGTTTGAAGAATTAGATTGATGAAGTGACTAAAATGCTCAAGAAGCACAACATCAATGTTCCTAATTCTACCATTCAAAATTCATCAACCCATGAATCCTATAAGGAAAATGACCATGGTAAATAAAAGGAAAAAGAGAATAGTAAGGTGAAAGTAAAGGGAAAGGCCTTGGTTACAATTGTACCTCTGAATCCTTTGTAGGTAATTGACTTTGGTGCTTCACATAACATGGCCTCTCCACATATAGATTCTAGTTCCTTAGAGCCATGTGACATGTCTTATATAAACTTGGGTGACAAAATTTCTAAAAATGTTATCAGGAGAGGGTCTATTAAAGTTAGTGGTATAATATCAAATAAAATTTAAAGTGTTCCCTCACTTTCAACTAATCCCCTATCTATTTACCAGATCACTCACCTTGGTCTAGGCATGCAAGTTTAGAGAACTCTAGATTTAATGTATGTTATAAAGATACACTATGATACTTTATTAGTAGAAGGAATTTTCAATCATTAGACTCAACTATATAACTTCACACACTTTTCCATTGAATCTCCTTTAAATTATTATTCTTATAACTCACCTGAACTTGATGAGATTTTTGATCACGATCACACCTCTGATATTGATGAATCTTATTCTAATACAGATGACTATAACAGTAATGGGGACACACCTACACCATCTCCTTATCACCTTATAGGTGTTGAGGAGTTATTCTCTAATCAACTTATCCCTAGTTTAATTTAGATGTTATAGGGAACATGTAAATTGATCAATGAGACATCATACATAAGGTAGTCTATACCATAGTTTTAGGGTATTTAGTAGTTCTTTGTTACCTCTATTCCCATTTCACCATCATTACATAGATTTATTGTGCCTCCTACCTTATATGAGGAGAATAGTTCCTTGGATAGTAATCATGCCTTGGTTTAATATTCATTAGTTTATTGGTAGATTCATTCACTATTCCATGGTTATCCACTCTTTTCTGAATCTACTTTTGATGCACATTCACCTTTGAGAACTTCATTTTAGGATACTAAATGGATTCAATGATTTGTAGTCTCTAGTGGGTATTTTTATCTCCCTTATCTTCTTTGATCTATTTTAGGAGAGGAGTTTTATCCTATGTGTTTTCTAATTTTCCTCAATTTATGAGAGTTTCATTATTATTGGGTACCTTGTCAGGCCTTTTTGTTGGGACCAAATTCCTTCACTCACCTTAAATATGCTTAAGGAGAGGGGGGGATGTTGGTATAGGATTTTTCTCACTATGGGATTTTATCTACACTTTATTATTCAGTTTTCTTAATTTTATTCTAGGTCATTAGTGAAAGATAATATCACATACATGAGGATGTTGGGACATGCATATATTTCACCTATAAATGTACCTTTCCTATTACTTTTATGGTTAATGAAAAATACTCTTTCTAAAACTTCTCTTTTGTGAGACAAGTTTCTTTCTCTTGAGGGTTTTAAAATTTTATGTTGGTTCTCCATATAGGTCCTCTATATAATATTAAATGTTTAGTTGATCTTGACATTATCCAATAGTTTCCTACATATACAACACTCTAAAGAGGGCCTCAAATTGTTGTAGTTCTCACTACATGTTGTTTTATATGTGCGCAAGGGTGAAATGTGTGATAAGAAAAGACATGTAGTGACCTAGCTTGTAACATGGAAAATATGGATTATTGGATACTCTTTAAATGATTCAAATCTATATAAAAATGCTTCTTATGATGTATATGTAAATAGGGACAAATAGGGAAGATTTTGTCACTTAAATACTTGATTGAATGCTTTCTCATATATTATCTTGTGACTTGTATGTGATTTATGGGTGAGGTATGAATGAGGGTTGGTATATTATATATTCCAATCCATTTTGTAATTATCTCACATTAAATAACTTAGGCTAAAGTTTTGGATATGTTTATTTTATAATTTCAAAAAAAATTGGGCACTGAAAACTTTGTATGAAAATTGACACTTGCTTCGATGCATTTGTCCACCTAAGACACATGTGTTTGGAGAGATATAAAATAGGTGCAATTCTAAGACTATCAATAAATAATAATAATAATCCAATTTATATATTTTTCATAATATATAAGTCTTGGTTTATCAAAAATAAAAATGGTTGGAATAGATTATTATTAGTTAGGGACAAAGAGGTAGTAAACGTGAGCCTTTTAACAATGTGAAATTATATAACTAAAAGGTACAAGCATGTTAGGTAGTTTCCAGTAATACAATATTGAGGTAATATATAAATTATATTTTAATATATATGAAAAGAGGTAATTATCAAGGTTACCATCACATCCTTATGTATTATTGTAAAAGATACTTTAATGCTATGATCTCTCTTCTTCCACCATCAGAAGTATATTTATATAAATCATAATTTAAAATATTTGATAACAATGCATATGGTGACTAACATTGATGTATTGGACATGTCAAAAATATATGTTTTATCAAACATAAGACTCAATATCTGATTGATGATAATATTATTGATATTAACACACATAATAAAGAGGCTCAGACATAATTAAATGAAAATTCAAAGCTAATAATGTTAAAAAATACTTTTAAATATAATAAGGCACCAAACAAGCCTAATTCTAAATTAAAATTATGCATATAATTCTCAAATTCCTCCTTATATGTATGAATATCCACTTGATAGTATCATCAATATATTTATAAGTTACCAAGCATCACATCCTATGATTACATTTAATGATGGTGAAGATTTTAGTGATGATTCAAACAAGAGTGCACTCTTTATTCATACATATGTTGATAAGAAATATGTAGAGTGTAATTATATATAATAGATAAATAAAAAATTTATGCACCTTAAATCTCCTCTACTCTCTTGGTTATACAAATTCATATTTATAATATAATTCTAGATATATCAAGTATTTGATGGTAATACTCTGGATACTCTTAGGAATCTAGTACTACCTTTACAAGTGAGGCATCTCATAATTAAAACCCCATTCTTATTTCTACCAAAAACATGGGAATTTTATATTATATTAGGATGACCTTTGCTAAATAAACTTCAATAAGTAACTTATATAGTGCATAAATGTCTCAAACCTCATTCATGGTAATTAAGTGGTCAAAATTTTAGGAATCTAGTATGAATATCATTTGGAACCAATTATATTTACTCCTCCCATATAATAGTGTTAGGGTGTGGAGCTAAAAGCTTCACCAAGGAGCATACAAATTAGGTTCGGCTCTACACAGACGCCGGCATCGGTCAAGAGTGACCGACGTCGGTCACAGGCAGTTGGAGAGACACCGACGTCGGCAGAAGGGTCGGCTGACGGCGGTCACAGACAAGCAGCAGGAACCGACGTCAGTTACCTGCGTGTCCAGAAAGCTATTTCCGTGGATAGAAGCGAGTGTTTGCATGATAAGTTTGAGTTGTGAACTCAAGCACGTGTCTCTATTGTTAGCATTACTATTTTTGGAGCCCTTGCTCAAGAGGCTTAACTGCTTGTTGGTTGTACATGCTCAAGTCTCCTAATTCTATATGTAGAATTAGATCTTCTTAGCTTAGTAAGTAATTTAGTAGTGAATTATTGGAATTCATTGTGTGTGAAGAATAGTACATAATTGAATCAATCCAGGCTTGTTGGAGTTGATTGTTCTTGAGAGAGAGATCTTGAGGAATTGAGATCTATTGAGAGATCTATACATCTAGGAGAGGTGTGGAAGAAAGAAGCTTTCTTCAATTGTATTCCTTTGTAAAGAGTTTTGTTAATACAAGTTTTCAGGGTGTTTTCTTGTATCTCTTGTTCTTGATATTATCATTCTAATTACTTGTCAATTTGGTTTAATTCTGCGTTTATTGCTGTCATAGTTGTAATCTATTGTTGGATTGATCCCCCAACAAGTGGTATCAGAGCTCAAGTTCACTAACAGGTGGTTTAGATCTGTGTAGTGTGTATTGATTACAGGTTGTTACAGAGATTTTTGTTTGAGTGGGAGAAGAAATGGTAGATGAAAGTAAATTGAGAATGGAAAAGTTCAATGGCAAAAATTACCAACACTGGAGAATGCAGATAGAGGATTATCTGTATCAGAAAGATCTCTACTTACCGTTAGGAGGTATTGCAAAGAAGCCCAAAGACATGGAGGATGAAGAATGGGAAGTTCTTGACAGAAAGGCTCAGGGGTCTATAAGACTGAGTCTAGCATCCACTGTGATATCCAATTTATCACAGGCAAATTCTACGGTAGAGTTGATGACTACGTTAGCTAATCTGTATGAAAAACCCTCAGCTTCAAATAAGGTATATTTAATGAAGCAGTTATTTAATTTGCATATGAATGAAGGCAGATCTGTGTCTACTCTTCTGAATGATTTCAATGGTATTGTGAATCAATTAAGTTCAGTGAATATAGTGTTTGATGATGAGATAAAAGCTCTTTTGATATTATGTTCTTTGCCTGAAAGTTGGCATGGCTTAGTAATGGCAGTAAGTAATACTGCATCTGCATCAAATATTTTGAAAGTAGAGGATGTTGTTAGTGTTATCTTGAATGAGGAAATACGTAGGAAAAGCACAAAAGAGGCATCTGGGAACGCTTTAAGTTTTGAGAGCAGGGGAAGGCAAAAAGAGAAGAGCAAGAAAGGCAGAGCAAGATCCAAGTCAAAGGGGAAAGGCAGATCTAAATCCAGAAATGGCAGGAAGCCACAATGCTGGAATTGTGGAAAGATGGGACACATAAGCAGAGATTGTTGGTCAAAGCCTAAGGAGGACAACCAGCATGAAGGAAAGGAAGAAGCCAAGATTGCAGGTATTGCACAGGATGCTTTAATTTTCTCTCTGCATAATAATATAGAATCTTGGGTATTAGATTCTGGTGCATCTTTTCATGCTACTCCTAACAGGGAATATTTCAGTGACTATATCCAAGGAGATTTTGGAATAGTGTACTTAGGGGATGATGAGCCCTGTAAAATAATTGGCAAAGGCAAAGTGCAACTGAAGATGTAGAATAGAAACACATGGGTGTTGAGAGATGTGATGCATGTTCCTAGTTTGAAGAGAAATTTGATCTCTGCAGGTAAGCTAGGTGATGAGGGTTGTACAGTAACTCTCACAGCAAAATCTTGGAAGGTAACCAAGGGTGCACTTGTTATGGCCAGAGGTAAGAGAGAAGGTACTCTCTATTTGTGTAATTGTGTTACTAACAAATCTCCTTCAGTTTTATCTACTTCAAATGTGGACGCTAAATTGTGGCACTCAAGGCTTGGCCACATGAGTGAGAAGGGGATGTCTATTCTTAAGTATAAAGGTATGCTTTCAAATTTAAAAGGCATAGATCTAGAGTTTTGTGAGCACTGTGTATTTGGAAAATAGAAAAGGGTTAGTTTTCTCAAAACTGGGTCTACTAAGAAGAGGCACAAGTTGGAGCTTGTTCACACAGACGTGTGGGGACCGGCTCAGGTTGCTTCCATTGGAGGATCACAGTACTATGTATCATTCATAGATGATGCCACAAGGAAGGTATGGATCTACTGTATTAGAAGAAAGTTTGATGTATTTAATACTTTTAAAGTTTGGAAAGCTATGGTTGAGAATGAAATAGGCAAAAGATTAAAGTGCCTGAGATCAGACAACGGTGGTGAGTTCTGCAGTCATAAGTTCAGAGATTATTGTTACATGCATGGAATCTGTAGGCAAAGGACGGTTCCAAAGACACCTCAGTAGAATGGTATTGCTGAAAGGATGAACAGGACAATAATGGAGCATGCAAGATGTATGAGATTACATGCCGGTTTGCCCTTACAGTTCTGGGCACAAGCTGTTGACACTGCAGTGTACCTGATTAACAGAGGACCCTCTACAGCTCTGGATGGTGGTATTCCAAAAGAGGCATGGACAGGTAAAAAGGTTGATCTCTCATATCTCAAAGTTTTTGGTTGTGAAGCCTTTGTGCATATAGATAAGGAAAATAGAAAGAAGCTTGATGCTAAGTCTATGAGATGCATGTTTATTGGCTATGGCTCAGATGATTTTGGTTACAGATTGTGGAATCTAGAAACTAACAAGGTAATCAGGAGCCGTGATGTTATTTTCAACGAAAGAGTGATGTATTGTGATCAGCTAAGGAAGTTGAATCAGCCTGAGCAGAGCAATGGTGAATTAGATGAGGTGAAAGTCCAAGGTGAGCTCATGGGAAAAAGAAATAATCACTTACAGGAAAACACAGAGACCAACGTCGGTAGGTTAGGAACCGGCGTCGGCAGGATAGAAACCAGCGTCAGCAATACAGAGACCGACATCAGCCGTACAGGTACCGAGGTCGGTCAGGCAGAACCGACGTCGACTAGTAGCAGGTCTACAGGTGACCGAGGTCGGTCACTGTCAGAAAATTTGGGTGGACAGCGTGTTGAGAACGAGTCCAAGACACCCATCAGGAGGTCAGAAAGGGTGAGTAAGCCTCCAATTAGATATTCTCCTTCTTTATATTATTTATTGCTAACTGATGGTGGAGAACCAGAAAGTTTTGAAGAAGCAATACAGTTGGAGTCCAAGAGTAAGTGGGAGCATGGCATGATTGAGGAGATGGAGTCCTTAAGTGAGAACCAAACATGGGATTTGGTTGAATTGCCAGCTAGTAAGAGAACACTTAAGAACAGATGGACCTATAGGTTGAAGGAAGGCAAGAATGGACAGATGAGATACAAGGCCAGATTAGTGGTAAAAGGATTCACACAAAAGCCAGGTATTGACTTTGGTGAGATTTTTTCTCCAGTTGTTAAAATGACTTCAATAAGGGTTGTATTGTCTTTGGTTGCTTTTGAGGATTTGCATCTTGAGCAGCTAGATGTTAAGACAGCATTTCTTCATGGAGATTTGGATGAGGAAATTTATATGGAACAACCAGAAGGATTCGAGGTCAAGGGTAAGGAGAAGTTTGTGTGCAGGTTGAAGAAAAGCTTGTATGGCCTCAAGCAAGCTCCTAGGCAATGGTACTTAAAATTTGACAGGTTTATGACTGAGCATGGCTACAGTAGGTGTCAATCAGACCATTGTGTGTATTTCAAGAGATTTGATAATGGTAGATATATTATTCTATTGTTGTATGTAGATGACATGCTGGTTGCAGGGTCTCACATGCAGGATATCTCAGAGCTTAAGGTAAAATTAGCTCAAGCGTTTGCTATGAAGGATTTGGGAGCAGCGAAGAAAATCCTTAGCATGAGCATTAGGAGAGACAGGAAAAATCACAGGTTGATATTGTCTCAAGAAGATTATGTGGACAAGGTGTTGAAACGGTTCAATATGCAGGATGCTAAACCGGTAAGCACACCTTTGGCTGGACATTTCAAGTTAAGTAAAGAACAATGTCCCAATTCATATGAAGAGGTAGATTACATGAGTAAGGTTCCATATTCTTCTGCGGTAGGAAGTTTGATGTATGCAATGGTATGTACTAGACCAGATATTGCCCAAGCAGTGGGAGTGGTAAGTAAGTATATGGCCAATCCAGGTAAGGAACATTGGAAAGCAGTTCAATCGATCCTTAGATATCTGAGAGGAACCAGCGGTAGACACTTGTGCTATGGAGGTTCAGATACTTCTCTACATGGCTATGTAGATTCAGATATGGCAGGGGATTTGGATGGCAGGAGAAGCACCACAGGTTATGTATTTACTATAGGTGGAACAGCGGTTAGTTGGATATCTAAGTTGCAGAAGGTTGTAGCCTTGTCAACTACAGAAGCAGAGTATATTACAGCTACAGAAGCTAGCAAGGAGATGATATGGATGACACGGTTCATGGAAGAGCTTGGAAGGGAGCATGGAAGTTGCAGATTGTACAGTGACAGTTAGAGTGCAATCCATTTGGCTAAGAACTCAGCTTTTCACTCAAGAACCAAGCACATACAACTAAGGTATCACTTCATACGACAGGTATTGGAAGATGGTGAGTTGAAGCTGGAGAAAATCCATGTAGATAGGAACCCTACTGATATGCTAACAAAGCCAGTTACTAAGGAGAAGTTGAATTTTCATTCAACTTCTATTGGTCTTCATGATTGAGTTGAAGATGGAGGAGCTAGAAGATGTTGCTGTACAGGTACTGGTGCAGCTTGTTTATCTCCAAGTGGGAGATTGTTAGGGTGTGGAGCTAAAAGCTTCACCAAGGAGCATACAAATCAGGTTCGGGTCTACACAGATGCCGGCGTCGGTCAGGAGCGACCGATGTTGGTCACAGGCAGTTGGAGAGACGCCGACGTCGGCAGAAGGGTCGGCCGATGGCGGTCACAGACAAGCAGCAGGAACCGACGTCGGTTACCTGCGTGTCTAGAAAGCTATTTTTGTGGACAGAAGCGAGTGTTTGCATGATAAGTTTGAGTTGTGAACTCAAGCACGCGTCTCTATTGTTAGCATTACTATTTTTGGAGCCCTTGATCAAGAGGCTTAACTGCTTGTTGGTTGTACATGCTCAAGTCTCCTAATTCTATATGTAGAATTAGATCTTCTTAGCTTAGTAAGTAATTTAGTAGTGAATTATTGGAATTCATTGTGTGTGAAGAACAGTAAAGAATTGAATCAATCCAGGCTTGTTGGAGTTGATTGTTCTTGAGAGAGAGCTCTTGAGGAATTGAGATCTATTGAGAGATCTATACATCTAGGAGAGGTGTGGAAGAAAGAAGCTTTCTTCAATTGTATTCCTTTGTAAAGAGTTTTGTTAATACAAGTTTTCAGGGTGTTTTCTTGTATCTCTTGTTCTTGATATTATCATTCTAATTACTTGTCAATCTGGTTTAATTCCACGTTTATTGCTGTCATAGTTGTAATCTATTGTTGGATTGATCCCCCAACAAATAGTTGGTTGGAACATATATGAAGTAGGATGGTAATGAAATAATCTATAAAAATATTCAAGAGCATGATAAATTTACATGTGAGCTTATTATAATATTAGTTTATCCATCTCTTTATGGGCATGATGTACTTACACATGAGTATATTACAAAATCAATTTTTCCATCTATTTGTGATATATAGTTACACATGATCATAATCAGTTAGTTATAAAAATCATGGAACATTATCATAAATATAAAGTGGCATATAAAAAGTAGTCTTTATCTCTTAAGGTACCTATTGATCATTTTTACTAGAAGTTAAAATGGATCAACCCCTTATAGGATAAATCTTAAATATGGGATGATTATAATGTCATATGGTGTTGCACAGTTTTATTTGATCTCATATCACATGGTTTTTAACTTAGGTCATGATTAATTTTAATCCTATTGTCATTTGATATCTTAGGGTCCATTTCAGAGTCATATATGAAAGTGACAGGTTTTTATAGTGTCCATTTCAGTCAGAGCATGGAACAAGTTTTCATAAGCCTATGTAAGTTCATTCAAGCTTTCCAAGGTCAAGCGGTTGTTGGTAAAACATATCTAGAGAACTTTTATACTTAAATACTTGTTTGGTACTTGGGAAATTTTCCCATTTTATTTGTCAATGTATAAATTCCTTTGGGTATTCAGGATAAGTGCTAATAATTATTTTGATGCAATTATTTTTATTTTTTTGGCTAAGTGTTGGGGAATTATTGAGTAAATTGGTTGAATCAAAAGTTTCAAAGACTTATTTCATTTAGGCAAAATTCCTTCTACAAAGTTTCATAAGTGCTATTTATTTCATGAAAATTATCTGAGTAATTTTCTCAAAGACAAAATTATTTAGAACATTTTGTCCATGAAAAAAGAGCTATGTCTGATTTATTTTAGATAAATTATTTGATACAAAAGGATAAGGACATATTATTCTATACAAAATGTCCAAAACATAAATCCTAATGACCCATATTGTTTCAATAAAATTGGTTGATGAAGAAAATCTGAAGCCATCATTCTTGTAGGTAAGTTTCCCTAAAGACAAAGAGCTCACGGAAATTACCTGAAACGAAATCTCTAATAGAATTGAATTATTTCAAGAAAGTTTATCTAGTAGAGTATGACATTTTTGCAAACATAAAAATGATCCCAAGAAAAAAATCATTGGCATTCAAAACATGATGGTCATAAAAACATCATTGATGGTCTCGTAGACATCATTGATGATCATGTAGATCTAAAATTTAATTAATTTAAAATAATCATTGGGGGTAAAATTTTAACGATCATGCAAACATAAAATACGATCATATGGACATCAAATGATGGGATCACAAATATCAAATTTCAGCCATGGTAAATAATTGATTATGTTCAAATAGAGTTAGATCTAATGATCAACATTCCATCATACAATGAGATCAATGGAGTGGATGATATGATATTATCAATGGGTCCCAAGTATCTATTGTGCACATTTTATCATGCAAAACTAGATCCAACGATGTGAGCAAAGTCAAAATGTCAATAGATCTTGGGATCAAATCATGTTCAAGAAACTAGATCATAATATATAAATAGATATAATGGTTTAAGTGAGAGACAAAGGTAAAGGAGATTATATCAATTACAACATTGACATATGTCATGATCTTAGGACCTCGGGTTAGTGATCGATGGCCAACATCAAAGTGAAAGTAAAGAAATTCTAGGTGGGGTCAACTAGGGAAATTCAATTAGACTCAAGATGGATAAGATTGGGTATGTTAAAATGATGACAGAGTAAATTATAAAACATAATGATAAATGTGGCAAGGAATAACCCATGGGTGATTACGTAGGATCAAAAGTGTCTCTATCAAAGTAGGCACTTCAAACTCATATGCCACCATGAAAACTCAGTCAAAGACTAAAGATGAACAATGACTACTAGATGTAAAGAATGAAGTCTAAGAAAGTAATGAATGAATTTAGATGGTAGATAAAAATGTCCAGAGGGTAGTTAGTAGTTAAGAAAACATCTGTGACTATCATAGCATATGTGTCAACTCTCCTAGCTTAGTTTCAAGTTCTCAAGAGATGATTCATGATGAAAATAGTTTCATGAAGGATAGCTAAATAATATCTGCACCATTTTAGAGAGTTTGTCATTATTTATATGAAAATTTGTCTTTAGAGGCATTCATGGTCTATTTCACACTTAGTTAAACTTGTAATATAACTAGTTCTTATGCTTGGAGATGTGTTCTAATGACTCTTGAACTTCTTTCTTTTCTCCTCTCTCTAAAGTTTTATAAATAGCTACCATTTTGGCCTTTGTAATAAAATTCAATTCCATGTATGGTGAATACCTACTATATTGATTTCATAATTTACCTTTGAATTTTAATACAAATCTAGTTTTGAGTTCTTGAATAATTTTCTAAGTGTGTAAGTGACATATGGTGATGCAAAGTGATAATTCTCTATCCTTTCTTCCCTTATCCTTTCATGTTTGTGCAAGAGTTCCAATTATAATAGGTCATATAAAATGCTGTCAAATTCATGAGCCTATCCATTAAGTGTAAAATGAGCCTTAGTGTCTGTAACTAGTCTATGTTTCACTTACCTCAAATAGCTTTTATGCATCTCACCTTCATATTGAAATACTTATGTTAGAATCCATAGGACTTAGAAGTTAGCTTATATGCCTTATTTCTTAGTTCAAGAAAGGATGATGGTCATATGGAAAACATATTGATATATAACCCACTTATATTAGGTTAATTTCATGTAACTTCTAACTCTTTTCCCTATAATCAACTAGTTAAGTAGGTGTGCACATTTTAGGATACGTTCAAGAAGCTAGCCCTTAAATCTAGAGGCTCACTTCCACTATAGGTACACCCACATACCTGGAAGTGTTCTCATGTTTCCAAAATATGTAAGAGGCTTGAACAACCTATTCTAAGATGAAATATTTGGTGACAACAATTCTAGCATGCCTAGTGGGATCAGGTTCAAGAGAGTGGAAATATTGTTGGTGTGTCTTTCCTCTATGAAATTTTGGAAGCAAGTAACCTAGCATAAATGGTGACTCCAAATGATAAATTATAGTTATAAGTAGTCCAAGTATCTTTAGTTAAATATTTTGATTAGTTTTTGTATTCCATCTAACATATGAGGTTGATATAAACAACTATGATGAATATTCTTATTATGAACCTCCCTATCAACCTTACTATGAACCACATTTTACTCCTCAATAGTTTTATCAAAATGGCTATCAATGCTATGAATAATGATATCCCTATAGTTCCCCATTCCCCTCTCCATATGGAAACCTTATTATTGAGCAACCCTATGATGAAGGTTACCAAGAAACTTATAATAAATACCTCCCTATCAGTCATAATATGATCCCTATCATTCATACGATGATCTTCAATTGTCCTATAGTCCATGAACCTCCCTATCATGAGCCTACCTATAAATCTTACTATGAACCACATTTTACTCCTCAATAGTCTTATCAAAATGGCTATCAATCCTATGATCCATGACAACCCTATAGTCCCCCATTCCCCTCTCAATATGGACTCCATGTTTTTAGGCCACCCTATGAGGAAGGCTACTGAGAAACCTATAAATAAATACCTCCATATTAGTCCCAATATGATACCTATCAACCCAAAGAGGATCCTTATGAGTCTTATCATGAGGAATCAAATGATTCTATGTTTTTTACTCAAAGATATTACAAGGCAAGATGTATATTCTTATAAGCTAGAATACAACAAGTTGAGGTTGGTCTTGATCCATATTATTACTCTCTTCCTCCTCAGTCAGCCCCACCTCATGTCCAATCCTTTTTGTTCTCCATACTAGAGTTACTATATAGTGAAGAAAATATGGGAACATCGGATGATGAGTTTCATGTTATTCTTAACCATATCATGGAGTGGTTAAGAATTTTTGTCTAGAGATGGATGAGTGCATGGGAGGTGGTTGGAGATGAAATTTAATGAGAGACCAAATAATAAATGGATTTGGAAAATAAGTGCCTTAAATTATCAATAGATCGGATGAGTATGTGGGAAGATAAATAGCTTAAAAATGAACATGATGCTATTCAAGAATTTTAAGAAAGTTATTGGCAAGATGTAACTCTTGCTTATATAGGTGTTTTTATTTCTAATCAGCCTTATGAGCTTACTAGTGAATTCCTCTTTTCTAAATCCACTCATAACCCTTTTCCTACCCCTCACACTCCATATCCAATTCACAAACCTTCTACTAGACCTCATATTCCATCTCCTTCACATGAGCCCATCCATCAACCTTCCACCTCATCCTTTCTTGAAGAAGATCCCATATTGAGGGAAGAAAGTGAAGATGAATGAATACAAGCCATGGTTAACCAATAATATGTCATGAATGACTATGAGGAATAAATCACCATAGGGACTCCCCTTAGTGAAAAAAAGGGTAATCCTACCTTTTGGAATGAAGAAAAAAATATTGAAGAATCTTTTTCAGCTTTTCATTGAAAATGTGGCCAAGACTTAAAGGAAGAGTTATTTGAAGAAGACTCCATGTCTAATCATGGAATTATTGATGAACATCTCCAGAATGAAGTGGAGTGTACTATCAAGGATGAATGTCAAATCATTCTTCAAAAAGTTACAGTCCTAAAATAATCTCATGAGACCAAGGTAGAAGACATAGTTCTTAGAGATGACTCAATAACTTTATCTAGTTTTTAATCATCCTTAGATGCATTTAAACATGAAGAAAATCAGCTTGATGACCTCATACATTAAGAAGAGAATATTGAATAAGTAGTGGATCCAGATAATAAAGAGGACAAATATGATTGATAACTACAAATGAAGCTCTTTCAATATCTTTTCCAAGTTGAAAGAGAAGTACTTAAAAAGGTAGTGAAATATTTTACCATGGATGGCAATGACTAAGATTAGGTGGATTATGTAGATCTCCTTGATGAGCTTGAAGAACTTATATCTAAAGAGAAACCCAACCTTATTGAGAACACCATGGAGACTAATAAGGTATGTTTGTTGAACTACCATTAGAGGTCATTATTGAGGAGCCTTATAAGAAAGTTAAGGCTATTCAAATGTAATAATAATTAATTTCCATAGCTAGCCTTTTTGGAGATGTTTGGTTCTCATTGGAAATCATGCCAATGAAGTTAGTAAACACCATGAAGAAGATGGAAACATCAATGACAAGGGTCAAAAGGCTACATGTCTCATTTAATCCTTCATGCCATGAGAAAATAGAAGTTTTAAATTTCCATTTTGTTATAGGAGGAGGTTTTCATCTTAGGCTAGTTTGTGTTTGAGGAGTTAGTTAGTTTAGATGGTATGTGTGTTCCATAAGTGCTCATGAAGCACAAGTGGGATTTTGATTAATTTCTTATCTTGTGTTCTGCTTCTTATTATTTGTATGTTGTTTGGTACATTTTCAAAGGCAATTTATGTGTCAAACTTGGTGTATATGTGAATCCATAGCCTAATAGATAGGATTAGGTACCTGGTCATGGCATAGTAAGCATGCCACCTTTGGGAAATCACCAAGAATGTTGACCATTTTTACCTCAAGTTAAAATAAATCAACCCCCTATAGTCAAAATATTAAATAGGGGCTGATTATAACTTCATAAGGGGTCACACAATTCTATTTGATGTCATATCACATGTTTTTTAACTTTGGTCATGATTTAGTTTAATCCTTATGTCATTTGATATCTTAGGGGTAATTTTATAGTCATATATAAAAGTGGCATGTTTTCACAATGTTCATTTTAGTCAGAGCATGGAACATGTTTTCATAAGACTTTAGAAGTTCATTCAAGATTTCAAAGATCAAATGGTAGTTGATAGAACAAATCCAAAATAACCTATAGACTTAAAGACTTGTTTAGTACTTGGGAATTTTTCCCATTTTATTTGGCAAAGTACAAATTTCTTTGGGTATTCAGGGTAAGTACTAATAATTATTTTGATGTAATTATTTTTGGTTTTCTAGCTAAGTATTAGGGACTTGTCAAGGAAATTGACTAATTCAAAAGTTCTAAATACTCATTTAAATCAAGAAAAACAACCACTACAAAGTTCCTAAAGCACTATTTATTTCAAAAAAAAATTCTGAGCAATTTTCCCAAAGAAAGAATTATTTTAAACATTTCATCCATAGAAAAAGAGCTAATTATAATTTCTTTTAGATAAACTATTTGATACAAAATTATAAGGACATATTATTTGGGATAAAATGTCTGGAACATAAATCCTAACAACCCATATTGTTTTAATAAAATATTCCTATGCAAAAAGTACGAAGCCATCATTCTTGTGGGGAAATTATTTGAAAGATAAAGAGCCTAAGGAAATTACTTGTAACAAAAGCTTTGATAGAATTAAATTGTTTTGGGAAATTTGATCTAAAAAAGTATGACATTCATGAAAATGTAAAAAATGAGCCCAAGTAAAAAAACATTGACATTCAAAAAGTGACAGCCATATAGATATCACTAATAGTCTCACAAACATAATTGATGGTCATATGGATGTCAAATTTAAGTCATGTTGTTGACCTTTTTTGCCCATCAGGCCACAAAAAATCGGTCCCCTCCTATCCCTATTTTTTGAGGCCATTTCTTTTTCGATTTTGCATGAATCTGTTCATTTCTACGGACTCTACAGGCTTGAAATCTACAGACTATGTAGGAAAAGGAAAATCTACGGACTCTACAGGCAATTTCATTTTTACAGGTTCAAAGGCTTTTGCAGGTGTTTTTCAGTTAAAAGAATCAGTTTTTCAATACTTAGTCATTTTTTGGGACTGTTTCAGTGCCTTGGTTCAAACAAAAATCTCCATTGGCAAACACCAACAGCGGGTTCAATGCTTCAAGTTCAGTCGGTTCAAGTTTAATCGAATGGTTCAAAGGCTAGGTTCAATGGTCTTGGTTCATCAGCTCTAGTTCATCAGTTCATCGGCCTTCCTAGGCTCATCAACATGCTTATTTGAACCGTTGAACCAAAAAAAATTGGTTCAACGGGTTTAGTTCAATGGCTTTGGTTCAATGTCAATGTTTCAATGTGAAGGTTCAATGGAAGGGTTTGTTGGCTTGGTTCATGAGGAAATCGACGTGCTTGGTTGAACCCTTGAACTGTTGAACCTTTTTTGGTTCAATGGCTTGGTTCAAGGGTATGCCCCAAGTGCAAAGGACAGTCAACAGTCAAATTGCCCTTCCAGAGGGCAAGCATTTATCTTTTGCCTTATGAAATAATCAGTTCGGTTCAAGCTTATGTTTTAAGAAAGACAGTCCCAAATTCCTTCAGACTTTTTACCTGAAGGAATTCCTTCGAAGAAAAAGTCTAAAGGAATTTGGGCGCGCTTCTATCAAGGCAAAGTGGCCCGATAGAGCAATTTTTGTGGACAATTTGTCTGCAGAATTTTGAAGCATAGTCACAGTCAAAAGGACCCAGGCTTTTTCACCTAAGAAAATTGTCCATAGACAATTTGTTCATGGTGAACCCGGGAGGAAAGTTCAAAGGACCAAACAAAGACTCGCTGAAGGACCTGAAGGGAAAGTGCCCTTGCAGGGGACTTTTGGCAAAATGGCCACAAGGACTTTTCAATGGCCGAAGGGGCACCTTCCCTTTCAGAAAGTGCCAAGGAAAATATAAAGGCAAAAGGGTAGCCTAAGGAGATAAATAAAGCCACAAAAAAGAAGTGAGGAGCCCGATGATGACTTGGAGGACGTCAAGTTTAGTTAGATAGAAGAGCCATTGGCTTTTAAACCAATGATGGCTGCGGGGATGTCAAATTTCATAAATGGAAATAGCCATTGGGTTTTCAATCCAGAAAGGCACCAAACATGAGGAAAAAGCTCAGAATCAAGTGACCTGCCAAGGAATTCGCATAAGGGAATGAGTAAGCAAAAAAGGAAAAATTCCAAGTAACCAGCAGAGATGACAAGGCAGGGAGTAGTCAAGTGGTACAAGTGGCATAGATAGAAGGAAATTTATTGCCTGATGGCATAAAGAACAAATTGAATAGAGCAATAAGCAAAGAAGGAGCAGGCAGTTATGTCCAAATGACATAGTTTGAAGAAGCAAATTCGACAGGTGAGATTGTGCCAACAAAAGTGATCATTTGGGATGTGAGCAGCTGACAAAGCAACAACCATTTTCTCCATTGGCATTAATTGAAAGTAAAACCATGTAAGTTACCTAAGCAAGAAATGTAGGTCTCAATAGTCAAAATGAATAGCTCATTAATATTTTAGTAACTTGTTTTCTTTCAAGGGGTGCACATATGCCACTTGTAAAAGTAGGAGCACCAAATGGGCCTCTTCATTTCTCATATAAATTACAAACTTAGTCATTTGTAACTATATTTTTCACAAATTTTACAAAGTGAAGCTTTGCTAAAATTACCACCTCAATCTACAACACAGTTTTTTACCTCTTTCTTGAATAGATATCCTGTGTATATCCTGAGTGTTAATCTGTGTTTAGTCACTATCTTTGATGTTGTCACAAGTTCAACATCAACACACCAGCTATCTATAAGGTGCCATCTACAGCTGACAGGAGAAGAGTTCTAATTTGGAGTGTAGAACAAAGGGGATCATCTACATAGTGCTTCTCACAACACCTTTAGTGAACCTCCCCTTTTATGTATCTTTCATTTTTACCTCCCTGTTAAGTTAGCAGATTGTTTCCTCTATCAAGGGTGAAGCGTATAAGTGTGTTACCTGTTTTTTAGAGTGGGTGTGAGAAGGTCACCTTGTTTTGGTGTATCACATCCCTAGAGTAGTTTGTTTTCCTATATTTTCTTCTCCCTTTTCATCCCCAGTTTATAGCTGTATATATATATATATATATATATATATATATATATATATATATATATATATATATATATATATATATATATATATATATATATATATATATATGCTTGTATTTTGCACTTGCTGAAAAAAACATGATACATCAAAGGGAGCTATCCCTTAACTAGAGACTCTCCTCTCCTACTTCATCATCCCACAGGCGAGAGAGGAGTTTCCATGTTACGAGGAGAAGGCAGGAACCTATTTTCTTGCCACTGGGTGCACTTTCTTGCATCAACACATGTAAAATAATCATTGGGGGTAAAATTTTAACGTTCATACAAATGCCAAATATAATCACATGGATGTCAAATGATGAGAGTATATATGTCAAATTTTAGCCATGGTAAATGGCCATTTAGGTTCAAATGGAGCTAGATCCAAGAGTTAGCATTACATAATACACCAAAATCAATAGATTAGATGATCTAATAGTATCAATGGGTCCTAAAGATCTATGGTTTGAAGTTTATTGTGAAAAATGAGATCCAATAGTATGATCAAAGTCAAAATGTCAATGAATCTTAAGATATAATCATGTTTGAGTAACTAGATCATGATCTATGACTTGAATTCAATCATATAAATAGATATAATGATGTGAGCAAGAGTCAAAGGTCAAGAATTTGATATCAAATTCAACATTGACAGATGTCATGATCTCAGGACCATGGTTTAATGATTGATGGCCAATGTCAAATGTCAAAGTAGATAAAGTCTAGGTAGGGTTGATTGGGAAAATTTGATTAGACTCTAGATGGATAAAATGGGCTATATGTTCAAATGATGAAAAAGAAAATTCTAAAATATAATGAGAAACGTGGTAAGGAAATCCACATGGGAGACTACATAGGATCAAAGGACTTTTTAGCAAAGCAAGCTCTTTGAGCTCATAGGCAACCATGAAATCTCAATCAAAGACTAAAGTTGAACAATGACTACCAAATGTAAAGAATAAAGTTTAGAAAATAAATGAGTGAATTTAGATGGTAAATTAAAATGTACAAAAGATGCTTAGTATTTAATAAAACATTTATGACTATCATAACATATATGTTGACTCTCCTAGCATAGTTTCAAGTGCCTGAGAGATTATCCATGATGAAAATAGTTCCACGAAGGATAGCTAAAGAATATCTACATGATTTTGGAGAGTTGTCATGATTTATATGGAAATATATCTTAAGAGGCATTCATGTTCTATTTCACACTCATTTACACCTACAACATAATTGGCTCTCATGCCTGGACATGTGTTCTAGTGACTCTTGAACTTATTTATTTTCTCCTCTCTCTGAAGTTCTATAAGTAGCTACCATTTTGGCCTTTGTAATAAAATTCAACTCCATGTATGGAAAATACCTACTAGAATGATGTTATTTTTTGCCTTAGACATTAATTCAAATCTAGTTTTGAGTTATTTAATAATTATCTAAGTGTGCAAGTGACGTGTGGTGATGCAAAGTGATAATTATATATCCTTTGTTACCTTATCCTTTCATGTTTGTGAAAGGGTTCCTATTTTAATAGGTCATATGAAGTGTTTCAAGTTTATGAGCCTATATTTTAAGTTTAAAATGAGCCTTAGTGTCTAAAACTATCCTATGGTTCACTTACCTTAGATAACTTTCATGCATGTCTAAAATACTCATGTTAGAATCCATAGGAATTGGAAGTTAGTTTGTGTGCCTTGTTTCTTAGTGCATGAAATTATGGTGTTCATATGGAAAACATCTTTGTGATCACCCCCTTAGACTAGGTTTGTGTGCCTTGTTTCTTAGTGCATGAAAGTATGGTGTTTATATGAAAAACATATTTGTGATTACCCCCTTAGACTAGGTTCATTTCATGAAAATTTTATCTATTTTCCCCATAATCAACTAGTGAAGTAGATGTGATTATTTTAAAATACATTCAGGGAGCTAGCCCTTAAATCTAGAGGTTCACTTCCACTATAGGTACACCCACATACCTAGAAGTGTTCCCATGTTGCCTAAATGTGTAAGAGGCTTGAACACCCACTTATAGGGTGAAATATTTAGTAAAAATAGTACCATATGTTATTTAGAGTGCTTCATGATACATAAAGGTAGTTACATCTTCTCGTATTACACATTAGGATACCTTTTCACATGGGTATATGAACAATGATTCAGATAGTTATATTACAACATATGATTCATATTCATATTTATATAAAATTGGCATTCCCATTTCATGAGAAGTCACTCCTTCATATCAAACTATAGGTTATGCATACATGCATCATATTTTAGACATAATAGGTTATCTACTAGAAATTTTTTTCATTTGTACCTAAATTCTTTACTTTTAATCATTGATAATTATTCTATCCCAAATCTAAATATTTCTTTTGTTGTGAGTAAATTTATGTATAAGAACATGAGAAACTCTGAAATATAGTCCACTTTTAGTGTAAAACCTCCAATAGTTATAAAAATAAGGAAATGAATTTAATGTTGAAACGTATGATGGTTATGGAGATCCATGCTCAACCATATTTATACCCACTTTTGGTAAGAGTCACACCCATGAATTAGAAGAGTCATGCTCATTATTCCAGGAATATAAACGTAACTAAATATTAAGAATTAATAAATTAAAAATAATGGTTATGATCTAAATTACATAACCTTTGTACTCATAGTGTTAGGAGTGTAACAAGCCATTTTCCATTAGAAAATCATTGCCCTCAATTATTAACAACTCTAGATGTTTTTTCATAAATTTTCATCCTCCCATGTTGCATCCTTAATGGGTAGATTCTTAAATTTGATGAGAAATTAATAAATGGCTTATTTACATAATTTATTCACTCTTGTCTTTATAACATCCTTGGGTACCGTAATAAACTTACCTTCTTCATCTAACTCAAGAAACTTATACTAGACTAGAAGCTAAGAACCAATTACTATCTTCAAGAATGAAACATGAAAAATAAGTTGAATGTTGGAAGAATATGGAAGTTATAACTTATAATATACACTTATGATTGTATGCATAACCTTATAAGGCCAATAAAATTTTGATGTGATCTTGATGTTATTATGCTATTCAAATAACATTTGTTTTTAAGGTTTCAATCAAAGGAACATTGAATATCCTTCCTCAAAATGCCTCTCATGATAGTGTTGGTAATCTTGTCATTTCATCCTATTTTTACCCAAAACCAAATTATCCTTAAGGACTTGAAATACTTCCTAGTGATATTGAATATGATCCTTAACTTCAAGAGCTTTAGGATGACCCTACAAATAATATGTAGTAGAAGGCAAAGGGTATTTATAAAGTGCTTCAAATGGTTTCATATTTTTAATTGTGTGAAATGACATGTTATACCACCATTATACATATGAAAGACACTTGGACCATTGTTATTGTTTTTCTAAGGTAAATAATCATAGGTATCCTTCAATACATTTATTCATAATTTAATTTTGGCAATATAATTGTGGATGATAAGATGAATTATGGCCATGTTTTATGACCCATGTGGAAAATAGTTCAGTCCAAAATATTCTAATGAAGATAAAATCATGATCACTCACAATGATTTTGGATATGCCACAGAGATTTTGTACCTTTTTGTGAATACTTCCACCATTGTACTATCTTAAAATGTATGATAAAGTCCACAAAAAACTATGTACTTAGTGAGTGAATCCATAACCAATAATATCAAGTCCATGTTATTCCATTTTGGTAGGCCTGTAATGAATCCCATTAATTTTTATTCCTAAAATTGTCTTTAAATTTATGATGATTGTAAGAGAGCCAAGTTATTAATCATTTTTCCTTTATTTTGTTGACATATCAAACATTATGCCACAATTTTTTGTACATAACTCTTCATGCCTTCCGGAGAAAAAAAAAACTTATTTATATGGTGATAGGTCATCAAGAATAAAAAATATCATTCAATGTGGAGTCATGCATTTAATACAAGATAATAGCTTTAAACTCTTAAATTTAGTGTAAAAAGAGTATGGTTGTGTACTATAGAGAGTCTCTTTATCAAACATACTTATCTACAAAATATGGGTTCTCTTGAAATTGCTATATGAGTTTCCTAGTTTGATTGTCTTGTTACCACTCTACCCACACTACTTCTACCAATTCAAGTTGTAATAAAGAAATATCACATATTTTATCTTCTTTTATTTCCTATCAACAAAGTGCATCAATTAAAATATTCTCCTTTACATTTTATAAAATTTGTATCCTATCATCTTTGTGAGTCATTTTTAAGCTTCCTCTAAATACATTAATTTTTCCACAAAAAAAATTTAGAATATCATGATATGTATTAGCTTTGAAAGGCATTTCCATGAAATATTGTCATCACTATTTGACTGTGTGATGTGAATTACTACTAACATTTTTTTCTTATGTTTGGGCCTTACCAAGTTCTTTCTTTTTAATTTTAGACTCTCAAATTATAAGGGAATCAATTATTACATTAGTATTTCCCTAATGCCATGGATAAAAGAATCACATTCTATAAAAATGTCTTAGATAAGTCTGGAGTAGCCACCATGGGCATGGAAGTAAGAGATTATTTAGGTTTTTAGAATGATTGGGTGGCCAATTCTAACCATTAAAATGAACCCTTATTCAATAATGTTGTTAAGGGTGATGCTATGAGAACATAGTTGTTAAAAAAAAATTCTATAATAGCCTATTAGACCAAATAATCTTAAACCTTTTATATTTTTATTTCTTGGTCAATTTTTGACAACTAAAATATTCTTTGTCAAATTAAGTGATATATGTATGTATGTATGTATGAATGTATATATATGCATTATATGTTAAGGATACACAAAATATCTACATGAGCATTAAATAAAAAAATGACATAGATATATATGGGAAAACCCCTAATAGAGGTTTAAAACCCATTTTTTATATACATATATGAGAAATTAGAACCAAATAAAATTCCTTCCCTTCTCACTTCCTCTCAATTAAAACTTCATACAACTCTTTGACTAATATCTTCCAAAAGCAAATATTAAAATGTCATAACATTTCATTACACAAAGCATTGTGCATGATCATGAGTGCATAAATTACCAAAGTTAAAATGTATCTATGTATTAGGGTGTGGAGGTGGACCATTATAACCAAGGGGTATAACCTCTCCCTAAGAATTATTTTTAAAATTGATAATAAATAAATTAAAATGTCTTATTATTTATTTACATGAGGTTTTAAACTCGTGTTGATAAATAATAAAATATTATTATTTAATTAAACCTATGTATGTAAAGGGTCCATAAGGGTAACCACTTAGACATTAAATGTTCTAACACTCACCCTTAATGCTAAGTAGGGATACAATCCATAGTCACCTAATAAAAAAATTATACTATGAAAATTTTGAACGATTTAAAAACCTTTATCATGCCAAAAACAGCCTTTGAAACAAAAGTGATTATAATGAGTATGTTAGGACTTGTTCCCAAGTCTTAACGTTAGGTTAGATTTTTGGTAGGTAATAAATAATTATTGTAAATGGGACATGCATCTTTTAGTAAAGACACCCCCATAAAATAAACTTACTTAATTTAATTATTAGGTAGTTTTAATGTTTTATATTTATTAATTAGAATTAATTTATGGGTTGTTTTCTCATATTTAGTTGGTTATAGGATTAGTTGTTTTTACTGGTCATTGGTAAAAACTATATAAATCCATGTTTGCATTGTAAAAGGGTTAACGGAGTAAATGCACCCTTATGTACTTGATTTTTTGAAATTAATAAAATACTTGTGCACTCGCACTAAGCAGGGACAAGGTTCAACCTATTTTGGTTCTGGAGTTATCAGTGGTATTAGAGCATGGTTATTTTGGAAGCTTGGTGAATTCAAAGGAGCAAGGTGAAAAATCAATTCATGTGATATTTTTTGGCATGAAATAAGGTATGCCATATAAAATGAAATTTTTTTATTGGTTTAATTGTTTGAAAAATTATTAAATTATTTTAATTTTTCAAATATTATTCACATTTAAACCTGTATTTTCCATATACCACAGTCTAGTCTTTTTTTATCATTAATACTCCATTTTCTTGTGTTCAACCTCCTCATTTGGCATAAAAATGAATTTTTAGCATTTTAATGTTATTAAATTCGTTGTTTTTTGGCCAAAACTAGATTTGTATGGCCTATTTATTTGAGAAAAACATCTGAAAGTTTTCATTCATGGCTGCCATTGTGATTTGCATTCATTTAAGCTCTTTTTAAATCCAAAACATCTGCAAATCTTGATCAAATGGCATTAAAACCTCTATTTTTTTCATTTTAAATGATAAATCTAGAAAAAATTGAGTTGTACGGCCTGTTATACGGCCTTCCAATGCCCAGGTTTCATTTTCAACTCATTCCCTGCAAAAAAATCTTTAAAAATCTACCAAAACTCAGTCAAAAACAATTTTATCCTCTTTGTATGGATTTGTACGGCCTATAGGAAAGAGAGTAGGTGAAAGAAAACATTTAGGAGTAGCCATGGCATCCCAGGGAAGAATGGCATAGTATAAAATTTAGAAATTTATTTTTTGATGTTTCTAAAGTTTTGTTTCAAATATTTGTTGTGGTTGGGTCCCATGGGAGAAGCTAGGAAGAGAACGCTGTAAAAAGGGAAAAAAAATTTGAATTTATTTACTCACATTTCACATGTATTTTTTTTTTTTAAAATTTCCCTCAAACACACAAATCTGGTATAAGTAGAAATTTCTGAGTGTAGTGTTCTGCAAATGCTCTTAGAGCAATTGGTTAAGCTTATTTTGTTAGAATCTTACAAAGGAGGAGGTTAAGGGTTCAAATCCCTTCTTTTTTGGAGAAAGTTTTTTTTTTTGCTTTGGAATATGCTTTTTTTGAAAAAGGAATATTCCCTTTTAAATCAAAATATTATAAAACACATACTTATTGTATTGTGTTATTTAGTTTTTTGAAAAAGGGGTAGAATTCAATCATATTTCTTTTGCATTGTTGTGGTGAGATAAGGGTGTAATTGGTGAAATAAGGTTGTAATTTGGCAAAATAAGGGTGTAATCATTGATTTTTGGTGAGGTTAAGTGCAAAACCCATCAAAAATACTTGTTTTTTTTCTTTTACGCTCTACACGGAGGTTAAGTGCAAAACCCCGTATAAGCAGTGTCTTGTGTAGTGAGTGTGATATTTGTTTCATTTCTTTTGCATTTTGTCACACGTTTCTCTACTGCACTTGCTTTCATTTCAAAATTTTGAAAATTCAATATTTGATTTTAGATGGTGATAGATTAACAATTTCCAATTATTCAGATTGGAAACGATTGATGGAAGCTTCACTAGTGTTTAATGAGTTATGGGATATTGTTAAGAATGAAAATCCCACATTGCCAACAAAGCAGGATAAATTAGATATTTTCAATTTGTGTGATTTTAAGGCCTTAGCTGTCGTTAAATGCTATTATACTCATGATACTTATGTTCATATTGAAAATTCTCATCATAGTTACACTGCATGGAAAACATTGTTAGATTTGTATGATAAGAAACCTAAGCATAAGAAGATAGATATTCATATGCATTTGTTTACTTTGTCATTAAATGAAGATGGGGATATGGGAGAATATATGTCTAAGTTGAAAACTATCACTACTGAGTACACTAAGGCTAGTTTTGGAAAACTAGATGATGACCTCATCGTTACTGCTACTTTGAAAGGACTACGAGGGTCCTATAGGAATTTTATTGAAATGTTGCATGTCTCTGACAAGATCACAGGCATCACCTTTGATAAGTTGGCTGAGTTGCTCATCCAACATGACCTCTCTCTACCCAATAAATCCAAGAAAACTGAAGAAGCCCATGTTTTAGAGTCAAATCCTAGTTCATCTTCATCTGGGCATCAAAACAATAGAGAAAACAATTATAAATGGGGTCAAGGTTACAGAGGAGGCATATATCAAAATAGAGGTAGGGTTCATTCAAATAATCAACAATCTAATCAATCACATTCACATGAAATAAGTGATCAAGGACATAGTCATAACTCATATAGGGGCAGAGGTCGAGGTAGATCAGACATTCAGTGTCATAGATGTGGAAAATTTGGTCACATTGCCTCACAATGTAGGATTCCTTTTGATAAAATTTAGAGACCACAAAAAGTGACTAAGACTAACTCTGCTCAGTATGCTGATCATGACTATGATGAATTTAGTAATGTTGCCCATGAATTTTCATTCACTTTTTTGGGGCACATTGATTATATTGAATATGAGGCTAGAGATGAGCTCACAGATGTATGGGTTTTAGACACAGGAGCAACCAAACACATGACATTTAGGAGAGATTTCTTTTGGTCTTATAAGGAAGCTTCTCTCTCTCTATTTGCCTTAGTAGATAAGTCTATGCATACACCACTAGGACTTAGATCTATTCAGATTCTTCTTCCTAATGGGTCTATAAAATACTTGGAGGATGTTTGGTATGTTCCCACATTGAAGAAACACTTACTTTCTTTAGTAACTATTCGAAAGAAAGGTTATCAAATTGTGCTTGAAAATGGACTCATTTACATCAATTCAGTGAAGGATAATTATAAACCAATGTATATAGGATATGAAGATGAAAACTTGGTTATATTGCATTGTAAGCTGCTTCCTCCCAATGTAGAACTTGTGACAGTTGTTGACACAAGTACAAGTACTATGTCTACACAATGGTTATGGCATCTCCACTATGGACATTTGAATATCCACTCTTTGGTGGATTTGTAGAGATATGGTATGGTGAATGGGTTTCCCACTTTTCACAAAGATAGTATTCTTTGTGAGTCATGTGTTTTGGGTAAACAAAATCAAGAAAAATTTCCTAAACAGTCATCTTGGAGAGCTAACAAATGTTTACAGTTAGTTCATAGTGATGTATGTGACATGAAAAAGTCATCCATTGGTGGGTGTAGATACTTTGTCTTGTTTATTGATGACTTTTCTAGGATGACTTGGGTATTCTTTATGAAAAACAAATCTGAAGTTTTTGCTAAGTTTGTTGATTGGTTACACTTAGTCGAAAAAGAAACAGGTTCACATTTGGCCACCCTTTGTTTAGATAATGGAGGTGAGTATACCTCTAATGAATTTTTAGACTATTGTTGAGAACATGGAATTCATCGACAATATATTAATGCTTATACTCCACAACAAAATGGAGTATCTGAACAAATGAATAGAACTTTAGAGGGCAAAACACATGCCATGTTGCACTATAAATAGCTTGATGATAAATTTTGGGCCGAAGCTATTGGTACTGTAGTGTATTTGAGAAACAGGTCCCCCATAGTTGCACTTTTTGGACAAACTCCATATGAGGCATGGTATGGGTTTAAACCCAAAGTTAAGCACTTGAAAGTGTTTGGATGTGTTTGTTTTGCTTTGGTTCCTATTAAACATAGAACTAAGTTGGAACCACGAAGTTGAAAATGCATCTTTCTTGGTTATTCTAAAGATAAAAAGGGGTTTTGTTTGCTTGCACAGGATTCAAGAAAATTCATAGTGAGTCGAGATGTAATATTTGATGAGTTTGGGACTATGAGCACTGTAAAAATTGATTCTCAAATTGATAGATTAGAGAGGAAAAATACAAAAAGAGATAAGGGTTTGAATAATGGGGATAACTCTATGAAGTTATGGTATGAGACTCAAATTCCTTCACTTTCCTCTCCTTCATCTACAAGTTCACAGGTTGATGACTTAGAAATTATTGAAAATTCTCTAAGTCCCCCATCGAATAATGCACCTAATGAGAATTCTGGAGTCCCTGATTTGAATAATTTGTCTAAGTATCCAAAATGGGCTCAAAGTACTTTTTCTGACTTGACAGTAAATGAAGTTGGTTTAACAGGGCCCAAGAATTCTCAAAAATAGGTGAACTATGCTATGGTTGTTACTACTTATTCCACTGAGCCATCCACTTTTGAGGAGGCATCTAATGAACATTTTTGGCAATAGGCAATGAAATGTGAGTATGATTCCATACTTAACAATAATACATGGGTTTTAGTTGATCCTCTTCCACATGTTAAACCCATTGGATGTAAATGGGTTTATAGGACTAAGTATAAATGATATGGCTCCATTGATAAACATAAGGCATGACTTGTTGTAAAAGGATATGCACAACAAGAAGGTATTGACTATGAGGAAACATTTACACCAACTACCAAATGGCACACTATTCATATGGTACTTGCCTTACCAGCATAAAATGGTTGGAAAGTACATCAATTAGATGTTAAAAGTTCTTTTCTAAATGGTGATTTATAGGAAGAAGTTTATATGAAATAACCTCAGGGTTTTGAATAGGTGGGTGCTGAACACAAAGTGTGTAAATTGACAAAAGCTTTGTATGGGCTCAAACAAGCACCCAGGGCTTGGTATGAGAAAATGGATTCATACTTGAAATCCATTGGTTTTCATCGTAGTGAATTAGATGATAATCTCTATTTTCAAATGCAGGGTAAGAAAATGGTGATACTAATTCTCTATGTTGATGACTTGTTTATTACAGGTAATGATGAAAACCATAACAAGTTTGTGAAGAAGGAATTAAAAGATGGGTTTGAGATGACAGATCTTGGACTTCTTCACTACTATCTAGGCATAGAGGTAACTCAAAAAGAGCATAGTATTTTCATTTCACAAACTAAGTATATTTCTGAGTTATTAGAGAGGTTTGGCATGAGTGATTGCAAACATGCCCTCACTCCCATGGAAAGTAACTTTAAATTGTCTAAGGATGATAGCAGTGCCTTTTTTGATGGCACCACATATAAACAATTGGTGGGAGGTTTGATATACTTGATGACTACCAGGCTTGATATTTCATTTTCAATTGGAATTTTATCTAGGTTTATGCATGAGCTTAGAGAAATTCATTGGCATGCAGAAAAATGAGTACTTCGTTACCTTCAAGGAATGAAAACATATGGCCTTGAATACTGCCACAACAAGAACATCAAACTTGTTGGATATTGTGATGCAAATTTTGGCAGATGTGTGGATGACAGAGTGTCAACCATAGGATACACTATGCATATGGGTTCATCTGTCATTGCTTGGTGTTGTAAGAAGTAGGATATAGTGGAAAATTCATCAGTAGAATTAGAGTATATTGTAGCATGGGATCCTTCCATAGAAATTGTTTACCTTCATCGTATTCTTGAAGATCTTCAGGTTTCTTAGTTTGCTCCTACACAATTATACATTGATAATCAGAGTGTAATCAAGATGTCCAAGAATCCAGTGTTTCATGCCAAAACAAAACATATGGATGTCAAATACAATTATCTATGCATTCTAGTGGCAAAGAAAACTCTTGATCTAATATATTGCCCAACTACCAATCAGACAGATGATATCTTCACAAAACCCCTTGATAGAATCAAATTTGAAAAATTTAAAAAAATGGTTGGTATGTGTCCAAAGACCTGACTTTGGATCATAGGGGGGTTTGTTAGGACTTGTTCCAAAGCCTTAACGTTAGGTTAGATTTTTGGTAGGTAATAAATAATTATTGTAAATGGGGCATGCATCTTTTAGTAAAGACACCCCCATAAAATAAACTTAGTTTAATTATTAGGTAGTTTTAATGTTTTACATTTATTAATTAGAATTACTTTACATGTTTCTTTCCCATATTTAGTTGGTTATAAGATTAGTTGTTTTTATTGGTCATTGGTAAAAACTATATAAATCCATGTTTGCATTGTAAAAGGGTTAACGGAGTAAAGGCACCCTTATGTACTTGATTTTTTGAAATTAATAAAATACTTGTGCACTCGCACTAAGTGGGGACAAGGTTCAACCTATTTTGGTTCTGGAGTTATCAGAGTAAACTACTTAAGGTAAAGTTTTAGGCTATCATGATCATCTCACATATTTCCATGAATAATCAACAAAACGTTATTGGATCCTTTTATAACATAAGGACCTCCATTATACTATATGATTCTAAGTATTAGATATAGATTAAAAATTAAAAAAAGAAATTTACCAAAATCACATAATGATATATATTACAATGATTTACAATAAGAATAAGTATAGAGAAAAAGAGGGAAAAACATGTCCATTAGGAAGAGACATTATCATGTACACTCACCCTTAATGGAAACTCTGAGAGGCCTAACATTGTATGAAATTATCAAAACTTGGTAGCATCCATTGGTTTTATGAAGATAACTATCATTTATTCATTTATAGGAAAAAATACAAATATATATCAACATTAAGGAATTTGTCTTTGATAAAATGCACATTAACTTAGATATTCTTAAATATTTGGTATTACACTAAATGTTTTACGATATATATATATAGTTAGTAGATAGAAGGGTGGTACTATGATAAACATCCAACTAAATTTATCCTAACCACCTTCACATCCACATGGGTTATTTAGTAGCTTCCATAGCACTTATGTACTCTATTTCAATAGAAGAGATAGATACATTATGATGTTTTTTAATACTACAAGCGATAACACATTCACCAAAATTAAACACATATTCCTAAGTAGATTTTTATCTATATTATCACTAAAATGGTTAACATCACAATAACCATATAATTTATCATTATCAAAGCAAGAATTGAAAAACAAGAATTTGATGTTCCTTTGATATAACAAAGTATATGTTTTTATAATTTCTAATGATCTAAATATGGATCATGCATGAATATGGAAGAAAAACCTATAAAAAATGAAATATCTATCCTAGTAATGGTTAGATAAATTAAACTACCAATAAGTTGCCTATAAAATGTGGGGTTAGATTTGTCACACGTAGGTATTGGATCCAGCTTAACATCAACTTTAATAGGAGTAGATTTAGGCTTATGATCAATAATATTAAATATAATAAGAAGATTATGTGCATAATAATATTGTGATACAACAATTGATTTGTTATTCTAAAATATATCCATTTCAAAAAAGTGATAGATAATGCCTAAATAATCCATTTCAAATATTTGACTTAGTTTATCTTTATATTTATGAAATAAACTCATTATATATCTAGTAATAATAATATCATCAATATATAATATAATTAATTTAATATGACCATTTTCAAAATTTTCAAAGAGATCATTATTAGAATAAAAGTTGTAGAAACTATATTATTTAAAATAAATATCGATTTTAGAATACCAAGATTGAGGAGTTTGTTTTAAACCATACATATATTTATTTAACTTGCAAACATAACATTATTTTTAGGGTTAGTAAACATTTAGACCAAGTAATATAGATTCTTTCTTTTAAATAACCATTTAGGAATGCATTTTCACATCCATTTGGTGTATAATTAAACCATTCTTGGCTAAAAGAGAAATGATTAGTCTAATAGTAATCATTTTTTCTATAGGACCAAATGTTTCAACATATTAAATTCTTATTTTTTTTATTAAAACCACAAGCAACTAATATTGTTTTAAATTTGTTAATTTTAGCAATTTAAAGACATTTGATTTTATAAATACACCTACATCCAACATATACCTTTTAGGTAAAGGTGAGATAAGATCCCAAGTCTGATTTTTTATTAAGTCATATACTCAAATTGCATATCAACATTCCATATATGATATTGGGTAAATTTCTGAAATTATTGAGGTTCACATTAATACATAACTATTAAAAAATGAAAAAAATGTTGACACTTATTTAATTTATTAATGTTATCAATATTATATGTCTAGATTTAGGGGTTTTACCTATTTCAATCTTTTACATTGAACATGAAAATAAAAAGGTTCCTTACAATCTAATTTATCCAAAATTAGATCATATTCCTCTAGGGTATTTGTTTCTTCATAAGGAGTAATAAGAGATCCAAGTTTATCAAATGAATAACTTTGAGGGGGTTTTGTATATGGTTCATATAAATTTTTTATAAGGATCAAAACATTCATATTTTCAATTATATATTTTTTAGATGGATCATATTCTTATTATCCTTTAGTTTTACCTCGATAACCTACAAGTATGAATAAAAAGGAGGTAGGATCATGTTTATTTATTTTTACTTTAGGAATAAAAATGGAAGCAAGATTAACCACACTAAGTTTTTTTTTAAACCACATTTGAAAAGGAGTAGAAAGAAGGAAAACTTTATTAGAAGTTCTATTCAAAATATGTACAATAGTATTCATGAATTTATCCTATAAAAACATAGGAACATTTATAGAATTCAACATTATTATATCCATTTCAATAATGCTACCGATTTTCTTTAAGAAATGTCATTTTGTTGTGGGGAATAAGGAATTGTTAGTTCCACTTGAATATAAAAAATAATAATGAAATACAATTCACTACAATATATTCACCACCATTATTATATCTTAGTCTCTTAATATGAAAATTAGAAGCATTTTCAATAATATCTTAAATTATTTGAACTTAGTTAATACATCATATTTATTATTTATAAAATATGAATAAATCATTTTAGTATGATCATCTATAAAAGTAACAACATATAAATAACTATTAAGAGATGTAACATCAATGGGTCCTGTAACATCACTATTAATTAACTATAAAAGATGTGAGGAATTTGCATCATGATTCTTGTGAAATGGACTAGTATGTGGCTTACCACATAAGCATCCTTCACAAGTTTCATGATGATAAGAGATATAATAAAAACAAAAACCAATATTATAAGAAGACATATTATATAAGATTATAAAACTAACATGTCCTTATATTTTAGACCATAATTGAGATTCATTCCTGCAATGTGATGAAAGACAACACCTAGAAGAAGTAGAAATATATATAAACCATTATGTTGAACACCTTCAATAATCAGATAACTAAATTGATTTATAATAGACCATTTATATTTAATAAATATTTAGATAAAATTATCATTCATAATATAAAAAAAATCATAATAGATTTTTATTAAGTTTAGGTACATAGAAAACATCTTTAATAAAAACATTTGTAAATTTTTATTTTTCTTTGCTTGCTAGATTCTAAAAATGAATTATGACCTCAATAAATATTTTTTAGATATATTTCTAGTTTTAGATAAAATATTGATTGAAAAATTAATATGATGTTATGCACCAATATCTAGTATACAATCATTTTTATTTGAAGTAAACAAGGAAACATATAAAGTAACAACATTAGAATTATGTTCGTGGTTTTTGTTCTAATTATGGTTTTGATACTTCTGATGGTTATAATTAAATTTATTTCCTTTTTTAGTTTTATAGGTTTTATGATTAGATCTACTTTTATTTTTACAAAAAATTTCCCTTATATGACCAAATTTACCACACATTATAATTCTCATTAAACTTAACTTAATGATTCTTATTACCAGACTTCTTTTTCCTATTTTAGCCATTTACAAAATTAGGGTTAGATTTATGTTTTATATTTTTTTCTAAAATACATTTGAGATTAATAGATTCCTTAGTGGATTTATATTTAGAATCAAAATTTTACATCACTTGTTCTCATTCAATTAAAATTTTTAGATAGAATAGAGAGGGTAGAGGTATCTTGCTCTACTTGGCATTTTGAATTCAAAATTATAATAAACTTTAATTTTTTTCATGAATATTTAACTAAATAATGAAATACAATAAGTGATCTTGAATAATATGATAATAAAAACCATATATAATTGATGTTTAATATTTTTAATTTTATCAATAAAATTAAAATTTTTTCATCACTTTTTATATATGTAGTAAGCAATTTAAGAGTTAACTTAATAATATTAAAGAGATGAGTGTTTTCATGCATAGACTCAAGGGATTTCCAATCATCATTTGCATATTATTAGTTTTTGATATGGAGTAGGAAACCATCCTTAACTCTCCTCATAATAATCAACATGGCTCCTAGTAACTTTTGTTGAAACACATTTGTAAGCTTAAGTGTAACATGTCATCATGATGGGGGTTTTTTCATCCCAAAAATAATGTTCTATAACTTTTAGGACATATCTTAGTTCCATAAATTTTAGGCCATAAATTATGTTTTAGTATGAATTTTACATATAATATAGTTAAATCCATTAAGTATTTGAGATTTATCAAGCCCAATGTTAGGAGAAGCCATAACTTCCCTTTAAAATTGGCATAATAATACTAGATAAAGATTTAAACGATAAATTATTTAAAATGTGATTTTGTACTCTATTTGATAATAAATGAAATTTATAGTGTAGAAAACAAAAATGTTTCAAATTTATGTGAATGCAATTTTTTTTAACAAATTGTAAGTGTCACATAAAGAACAACTATATAAACACTATTTTTAAAAATTTACAAAAAGTATAATATAAATTTTTAAAACAAAAAATGGACTACACCATTGTTTCTGTAATTCCCAAAAACATATAATTTGACTAGTCACATGACCATGGTCGACAAAGAATAGTTTCGGTCAAGTGTCCCAACATGTCTAAAAATGACCAGGGTTTTGAAAGTGACATACTAAGCCCACAAAACAATAAATATTTTTAAAATGATTATTTTCAAAAAAATGAAATATATTTGACTAATATGGACCAAAAATGCTAATGATAAATTTTTTTAAAATCTAGACCTTGTTTTCACAAATGCTTATCAAAATAACACCTAAGAACTCCTCTACACTAAAACTTGAATCAATACATGTACTATACTATATTTAAAGCTTATTTGAAACTTTTGAAAAATTATATTTATTCATGCATGAATGTATGTATGTATGTATGTATATATACATATATGTGTGTATATGTATACACACATGTGTATGTATGTATGTATGTATCTACACACATATATATGTATATATACAGACACACACACACACACACATGTGTGTGTGTGTGTGTGTGTGTGTGTGTGTGTGTGAGAGAGAGAGAGAGAGAGAGAGAGAGAGAGAGAGAGAGAGAGAGAGAGAGAGAGAGAGAGAGTATGTGTGGCCTAATGAGAGGTCATGATCATATTTTAGAGTGTTTGATATTATGTAATCATAATAAAAGCTATGGTATGTTATTTTAATTGTGTTAATGAAGTTTGAGGTCATGGTTTTCCATAAAACTCATAATAATTGGTTTTGAGGTCTCTTAAGTACACACAATGAAGGTATGCAAACCTGAGAAGGACTTTTAGGTGTTCATTAGCATGTGTAACCTATACATGGGAACATAATAATTGAGGATATATGGATAAGGGTCCTACAAAATAACTATAGTAATTATTTTTTGATTTTAGGAAAAATACTTAATGAATAATCGTTAATACCAAAATCTATGTTAAACCTGTCTAAAACCCTAACAAGGACCTGATGTGAAATATCTTATTCAAAACAACACAAAATTGTCTCAAATGACTAGACAAGATATTATAGGTTATAGTAAACTCTCCCAAGTACCTCTGAGTGTGATTGAGTTGTCAGGTGTGTGAGCTGATAGACCGTAAAGGAAACTGCACATTTCTCAAAGATTTTTTGTATCAGTTAGAGTTTACCAAGTCAAAGATTGAATATAAATGCAGGATAAAGTTTTGGACTCATGTTTCATTTCCACGAAGGTTTCTATATAGGTTATATCCCTCAATTATGTTAAAATGGTCATCCAAGTTAGCCAACTACTAACATTCCTAATGGTGAAAATAGTGAAAAACCTAAGCAGCAGTGAGAAGATGATTAAGAATGGGTGATCGTGATAAAGTGATGAAATCAAGTAAATGTAGTTTTTGTTTAGGACTTGTTGATGCACATAAATATATAAACTAGTTCACATAGTGTTTAAGAAACACTTCTCATTTTTGGATTTAAAGAATCCATTTCATGAGTTCTTGGTTGTGATAATCCTTTTATCCTTGGTGGAATAGAGGCATAATATGTTAACTATTTCCCAAATTTATATTAGTTGTTGGTTTGGAGCGATCGTGGCTTAATAGTTAATATTCAAATTTTAAGATGATTTATGCTATTTAAAGTGAATTATGATCAAAACTAAGTTTAAAATTAAACTAAGATGAATATTCACATTGAAGCTAATCTAAGGTGAATTGATAAAAAAAGATCAAACAGAATGGTAGGGAATAAAAGCGAGGTGTTGTTAATCTTTATTTCAAACATTATGATAAAGTTCCAATTTCTTTTGAAAATGCATTTAACCAATGTGCAATATGAAGTAGCATAATCTCAAATCCTACCACACACTAGGCAAACATCTAAGAAAAGTATGAAAATATGCAATTAAAAACAACATTTACCTTAAGAATTTTACCCTTGAAACTAAATAGAATTAACCCAGATGTAGGAAGAGCAAAAAAAAGTGAATTAAGCCTAATAAATTTCAGCTAATCTATCATTAACACAAATTAGCAACTCTGTATTTAAAGATGCACATCCATAATTAACAAGAACCATTCAAATATAAAGATAAGATTAAATAAATAATTAAGAGACTGTGATAGCAATTCACACAAGAAAATGTGGACAAACTTTATAGAAATCCTTCCTATTATTAATTTTCTCAAAAGATAAAAATAGTTTTTGGCTTCAAAAAATCTCTCCCCTTATAGAATTAGCAATACCTATTTATATAGACAATTCATAAGGTATGCCAGTTAATAATGACAAATTACATTTGTACATGTGTATAAGACAATTGTTCTTTCTATTACATTCTAGAATAAATGACCTTTTCAAATATACTAACCTATAGGCAATGTACTTTACAAGCTATACATGCATTTACAAAAATAATAATCAATTTCAAGAATATACAATGTTAGTTGTAAAAGAATTTTCCTAATCTAACTAACTTTTGGACCTTGGTGTTATTGGTGCCTTCTACCTTCCTTATAAGATCTTAATTATATATATTTTTCTTGATCTCCCAAGTTACTAAATTCTTTCTCAACTCTCTCCAAATCTTGTGTGATTCTCCCAACATTTCCTATCTTCTCCTTAGGTGATAATAGTAGGCCCATGATCTTCTTATTATAAGTACCTATCTTCCCTTGACTTTGGTTTCTCACCTCTTGCATTAATTGAGATTTTTTTTGATTTAGATCCTCATCAGTGATAATTTACAAAGGATAAATTGAGGTGGGGTATTTAATTATGTTGTCTAACACGTGTAGCATTTTATATTCATTTTATTTGAGGTCTTTGAAAATGTCCTCCATCTGCTTAGACTAATTACTCAGGGCTTTGAATTTATCAACCAATATAGCCATAGGCATATCTAAATGGGTTAGGTTATTTGTCCTCAAATAAGGGACTTAATTCTTGGTCAAGGATTTGATCAAGTATTTAAGTTGATAGCTTGACTCCTACCATTGGCCAACTTGGCCTGTAACCATGGAATTTTGTTTACTTATTACCTCTTGTTTGGTTCCAACTAACTTTAAGGAATTGAATAATTCAATCATAGAGTCCTCATATATCTTGAATTTGTCTTTTTGGGTTGACAAGATGGCTTCTCCTTTCAAATTTTGTTCTATTGCAAGATGCATTTGATCATTGTAGTAGATCCTCCTTGCAAACATGTTCTTCTCTTATGATGGGTTACTAATTCTTAATGATCCAAAATAAGCTTTCCCAATTGTTGTCCCTTATATTTAGAGTTGTGGCATCAAATTATATGTCTTTTAAAATCCTTTCTTCTATATCTAAGGCCAAATAAAGCTCTAGATCTTCCCTTAAAACACTATTTAAGGTTTCCATGGCTATGGGATTATCTAGATTGCTTGTTAGTGGTCTGTATTTCAATTCTAGATCAAATTATCCTTTCACAATTAATAATTCAAATTCCTTGGTTTGATTATAATGAGCATAAGGTCAAATTAGAGTTTTTATACTTTCCAGGGTTCTCCTAAAGACTTTTAGATTGCTTTAATGGTAGTAGTTATTTGAACTTATATGAGCTTTGTGACTTAGTTTTTAATTGGATTTTGTATTTAAACCCTTGCATTTCTTAGGTCTATAAAAAATTCAACTTGGCAATTATACTTATGTGGCTTTGATGTGGCATCCCTATGGCATTTTCATGGCACTTTGATTATTAATATTTTAAAAAGTGACCAATTTTTTTGAAAATTTCATCTTGATCTCACACTATTGGATTCTCTTCTTTTGGATCAATGTGGTTTATCGATCTCAATCCAAGAACTAGAATTATATTAGATTTTCTCTATGTTTCCCATGGTTATGACACTTGTCACTTCTACATTCACCTTAGGCTTTGTTGAAATGTCAATGTTGATATGACACCATTGATCTTGTTTGCATGGATTAATCACACTCTATCAATCTTGATCCACTTAATTATGCCTCCTGCTCTATGGAACATTTATTGGAATATGCACACTCATCTACATACCATCGATCTTTGAAAGATGCTTGATATTTAATTTGTGGCTTACAACTATCCTACATGTCATCTCTACATTCATTCTGAAGATTTTTAACTTTTCAATGTTTATTATGTGTTGTCTAATCCTCTTCACCTGAGCATATGCACTCTATTAGATCTTGATTTGTAAGTTTCAATGCCATTGGTTGTTGAATTTTATTTCTCTATTATTGTGACACTTTTCACTTTCTCACTTATCCTAGGGCTCCATTAAATTATTGACTCAATACATGTCATTAGATCAATCTTGCCTGAGAAAATACATACCGTTGGTCTTTGGAAGATGTTCAAACTTTAGCTTAGGTCCAATACTTTGAGTTTTAAACTTAAATCTTGTACCATTGGATTTCAATCACCCAAGCAAATGTGAACTATTGATCTTGTAGATGAAACTGATATTTAAGTCAGAACTTAGGTAATATATGGAACATAGGGTAAAGTCTTAAGATTAAGTTTTTTATTCATGTTAATAAACACTAATTAAAACCTTAGGATTAAATCTTAAGATAAGTGTAGAACATAGTGAAAGGGGACCATGTGATTGGCTAAGCCATGATAACAATAAAATAGACCAAGGGGGCATGGGACATAAAGGGAACAAGAATAACATTTTTAGACTAAGGTTTGGTGATGTTGAATAACACAACTAAGCCTTAGGGTAAAAAATAATATAAGTTTACGGTTCAATTAATTATTCTCACATAAATTCCTCTTGTGAAATTTTGAATTTGTTTCAAAAGAACCTGAGCTAGGGTAATTTAAATAAGGGTCTCAAGGTGCTTTTAGTTTGATTTTCAATATACCAAAGGCTAGTAAAAGGCCAAATTTGATATAAAAATTGTGAACAAATATTCAACTTTAGGAAATATTAAACTAGAATTATGAACAAATATGCTAACCAAATTAGGTGTGAATGATCTTCAAATAAAGAATATGTGCAATCATGATAGTGGTAATATGCTCATGTGATTTTTTAATTCTTAATACAAATTTGTACAATTTAAAACAAGGATCCACATTTTTTAGAGATGGGGGTATGTTGACCTCAAAAAATGGTGACTTATGGGGGAACATAGAAATATGTTAGAATTTAGAGACTCTGGTTCTTACTAATAACTATTTTATTCATTCTATTTGATTAAGTATCATTGACATAAATTCATGGTTGAAACAAGTATTGCACATATAAAATTAGGGTCAAGCATTAAGACCTAGTCATGTTGTGTGTGTGCTTTGATTCCACTTACTATTTATCATTAGATTTGGGGAAATAAATTCTAAATTTCTTGATTTTAATCATTAACATTAACTTTCAGCATGTTTGGATATTTATTAAGAACCATGATTTAGCTTAGGGAAGGCTTGGAAATTACTCTACTACCAGTCAAGCATCCATAACCCTAATAGAGATTCCTTTGGATCTACTCTAGGTCTTGCTTCACTACCATTTAGGTGTCCATAGCTTCGATGGAGGTTAACAAAATAACCTCTACTTAGAAATCTCTTTGATTTTGTAATAAGATCTCATTTTTTTAAAATTTTAGATCATTTTGACTTTCTATCAAAGGTTAGGAACCATGTTAGCCATGTTTAGGTATTTGGTCAAGTGTTAGATCTTCAAATAATCATCCTTGGTTATAGCCTTTTCCTAGGCAATAATGTTTATTAAGTATCAATATGATTTTATCTTAATAATTCAAGCTTTCACCTTATATGTGAAATGCTTTTCAAAACCAAGCTTATATCAAAATAATGTTCAAAATACCAAGGAATAATTATCCTAACAATCAGTCTTTACTAGTTTTTCCAAATTATAACATTAAGCTCATATTACAATAATCCATGATAAACCAATGCTGAGAAAACATATCTACATTCCTAAACTATGGAGTTCTTTTTTAGCATATAAATTTTTTTTGAGCTGAGGACTATCCAAAAGGACTAATTAAAAGTAAGAAATATAGCATAGAAAGTGAAAAAACCAAAGACAAAGAAAAGAATCAAACAAATATGTACAAACATTATGTATAAATAAGGGGGAAAAAAGGAAGAAGGAAACTAAACTAAGCCCTACCTACACTAACTCTAACTAGTAGTATAGTTCATTTCATGAAGACTCCATGTGAGATAACTGATAAATAGTGCTTGAGATATTGTTACCCATTGGTTTGCAATGTAAATTCTACTCCTTACATGTCTTTTAGTTTAAAGGTGTTATCCCTCAGGATCTCAGCAATCTGATAAAGACCAATCCATAAAGCTATGAACCTCTCATGCTTTCCTTTTGGTTTTGAGGCTTTGTCATAGAGAAAGACCAGGTCTCCTTGTCTAAACACCTTTATCTTTGAATGTTTTTCAAACCACATCTTGACTATGGTTAGGTGTCAACTAAGTTGGAAAAATCCTCTTCACTTTCATCTTCCGTCTATATGATGTCAAGTGGCCTTGAAATTACAAATGATTGGTCCTCCTCCGTGTACTCTTACATGCAATTTTAGGTTGGTAGCTTGAGTGCTATGGGAAATATAGGTTCTTGACGATATACCAACATGAATGATGATGGCTTAAGATCTTGTTTGATTATTGTTCTATCTACCCAAATGGCATACTTGAGTAACTTGTGGCATGTTCTTGGTTTATCATCTATAAAATTCTTTATGGCTTTCATCAAGTTCTTGTTTGTTGATTTTGAAACTCCATTACCTTGAGGATAATGGTTGGATGAGAACTTGATGAAAATGTTGTTGTCATATGCCCACTCAGCCATCTTAATAGATACAAAGGAAGATCCATTATCATAAAATATAGATACAGGTGTTCTAAACCTTGTGCATATATTCTCTTTTATAAAATTTATCACTTCTTTAGTCTTAAAATACTTAGTTGCCATTGCTTTAGTCCATATAGTGTAGTAGTCAGTAGGAGTCAGAACATACTTGTGACCATAAGAGGAATTAGGCTTAATGACCCCCATAAAATCTAATCCCCATTGGGTAAAGGATTTATCAATGATGATTGGATTTAATGGCATGGGAGATTTGGGCTCTTTATTGTTGAAGATTTGACATGAGTGGCATTATATCACATGGTTGTGATTATCCTTGAAGACAGTGGGCCAATTGTAACCAACCCTTAATATCTTATGGGTTGTTTTCCTTCTAGATGGATGTTTGCTTCCCATAATTTCATATAAAGTGCTCAAGATCCCAACTAACTCTTCCTTAGAAACACACCTTAGGAAAATGCCTTCGAAGTTCTTCCCATACAGCACTCCATCCTTGATTAAAAAAATGAGATAATTTGAGACTTAAATCTCTCTTTCACTCTCTACTTAACCTTGTAGGACAATATCCATTGATTATTAAATGAACAATAGGATCATACTAATCATTGGGCTAATTGTTTTGTTATTCTCCATGCATGACACTTAGTTTGGGATTGGTATTTTTAATCAACTTAATTAAACCTTGGCATCTTACCAACTTTGTAGACCTCATCTCTAGATCATATTCTTAGAGAACAAACATTGACTTACCTCTCATTTCTTCAATTTCACATTGACTAAGCATGAGCTTAGTGGCACGGTCCAATAGTATTTCATGTAACTTATTTCTAAGGATATAATTCCTAAATTTATTCACTACCTTGACTAAATAATATACTTATTTATCTATAAGAGAATAATTCAATTCTTCATTTTAAAAATTAGTATGCATGAAAGCAATAGGATAATTACATCCATCTATCTTCTGAGTTAGGGCTGCTGCAACTGTATGGTCAAAAGAAAAAGAGTAAAGATAAAAGTCTTTACTAAAGTCTAGACTCATCAGCACATGGGCTTGCCTAATTGCTTCTTTGATTTCCTTGAATGCCTTCTTAGTCTCTTCATTCCATGTGATTTAAGCATGTTTCTTTAACATGTCATTAAAAGGTCTCACTATTTCTACAAAACCACAAATAAAATTCCTCACAAAGTTGATTTTACCAAAGAATGACTTTAGTTCCTTCATATTATTAAGGTGTTCTATATTTGATATTGCATTTATTCTATCTAGATCTATAAAAATCCCATCCTCATTTATAATAGTCCTAACAATATCCCCTCAGTTACACAAAACATGCTCTTCTTTGGGTTGAGATAAATTTCATACCTTTTAAACCTTTCAAATACTTATTGCAAGTTCATGATGTGATCCTACTTATTCTTTGAATAGATAGTCAAGTCATCCATCTAAATAATATTGCACTTAGCTATGAGGTCTTGGAATGAATTATCCATTACTATTTGAAAGGTTACACCTACATTTATCAATCCAAAGGGCATTCTCTTGTAGGCAAAAGTGCCCCATTTAGTTGTAAATGTAGTCTTCATTCTATATTATTTGTTCACTAGCACTTGATTATACCCTAGAAATCTATCAAGAAAAGACATCATAATATATCTAGAAATTATTTGTATTACTTTTTCAAGAGAAGGTAAGGGGTAATTATCTTTTTTAGATGCTCTATTCAAATTTCTAAAATTAATACACAATTTGATTTCACCATTTTTATTCATAACTGGTACTAGGTTATCTACCCAAGTGGAGTGTCTAATGGCAAACACTACCTTAACATATAATAACTTCATGGACCTCTTTGTATATAATTGGTTCTAGGACTAGGTTGACTGGACTTTGTTTTTTTTCCTAAATGGCTTGCAGGCTTCCTTCAAAGGTATGGTATGAGTTATTACCTTAGGATCAAATATCTTCAAGTCATCATTGGACCATGATATTACATCCTTATACTTGGTCAACAAATCTTTGGCCCTCTTAGTTTCAATGATTGTGCAGGCTATACCAATGTTATCTATCTGAGGTTGACCTTTGGAACCTTTGTCTATTGTATATTAGTTTTTCCCATCAACATCAAGAATATTGGTAGTCTCATCTAGTTTGTCTGAATCAAACAATATCTCTAAGGATATCATCCCTTTGGGGATCTTATTTTCGTGTAGTTAAATGACCTTATCATCAATCTTACCTTCAATTTGATCATCATCAAGGGTATTATCACTAGCTTCATCAATGATGTGAACCTCAAATAATCCTGATCTAGCCATGAATTCTATGATCTATTGATCATTACTAAATAATTGCAAATGGTTGACATTATTTGGAACTAAGGGATATGGGACTAATTGAATGGTAAGGATTTATAACTTGGAACCTTGATGAGGCATAAGGTTGGCTACAATTGAAGCAAGTTCATTAGCAACCTTGTTTTCTTCCCTAGGGATTGACACAATGTTGAAAGCATCAAAACATTCAATTAAGTCCCACACTCTAAATTTATATTTCTTCAGATAATACAACTTGAATTGATATTTACTCTTGACCTAAGTAACCACTAGTGCAAAATCACTAAAAAATAATAGTTCCTTGACCTTGTGTTTGATTATAAATTGTAATCCAAGAATAAGTGCTTCATACTCTACAAGATTATTAGTGCATGGGAATTGGATTTCGTAAGAGGAATTGTATTCCTTCCCAATGGGATTGATTAATACCACTCCTACTCTAGAACCTGATTTGTATCTAGCACCATCAAAATATAGCTTCCATAATTTAGGCATAGCATGAGAAGTTTTGGAGTTACATACCTTTGTGTTGTGAATAGTATAAATACCTAGATCTAAGTTAGCCAAGTTGATCCTCTCATTTATTACATTATACTCAGTGATTATATGCTTCATCTTGGACTCCCTCTCTATCCTGATCTGATTTGGAACTCCTTTCTAAGGTAACTATGTGAATAGTCAATAAATATGTAACCATTTAGAGATCTAGTTCAGTCCCTACTTAACGACATTTCATAAGTGTCAAGGATACCCATGATTTAGATGACAATATATTATTGTATCCCTAGTTCACAAGCAATATTCATGTGAACATTCAATAGTTCACCAATAACTTTGACTCTTTATTTATCTAATTGAGTTACAACTCTATCAGATTGTGTGTCAAACCAAGTTGTTCACAAATACCTTTAGGCATAATATTTTTAGATGCACTTAAATATACCAAGATATTGTGTAAATTCTTGCCAAATACCCTGAGTATGAGTAGGAAAGGTGGAATGTCTACCTTTTTTTGTGTATTATAATGTTATCATATGCAACCTTTTAAGAATTACCAAGCTTCTTGGACAAAGATTGCAATAAAAAATCTCTTTGTTCTATAATCTAAGTCGACTCATGCAAGGAAATGTTATCTTTAATCTAGTTCATGTCTTCTACTATATTATATCTAGTCTTATTTGAATAATTATATATATCAACATTAGGTTTAAAGGTACTTCCCTTAAGAGGCTCTGGATTGTTATATGATGTAGTATCAAGAGGAGTGTCAAAATTATTAGGATGATTTTAGGTATTCAAATGTTATCTCTACTCCCTATTCCTTACAGGATAGGTCTTCTTCATGTATTAATAAAAAACATGGATCTCTTTAGGAATATCTTCAAGCTCATTCTCTTCTTAGAATGGGAACTAAAATGTTTCAACCATGAGATTTATATTAATAGATTTGGATGACTTTTAATAACTTGAGGTACATGCACCATTGTCTTTATTAGGGATGACTTCAAAGGTGTCTAATTCTTATTGAAGATCTTTAAAATCATTGAAAAATTATAGACATTCTAATTCACCATGCTTTGAATTACAATGCACTCTAGAATACTTAGGTAAAACTACATCACCAAGATTTATATCAGGTACATTCTTATTAGAGGATGACTCATTATTGTGGCTATTATTGTTATTATTTTAGAACCTATTTGAAGGCCTATTAAACTTTTAAAAAGAGAATTTCTTATTAGATATTTCCATTGTATGGCCAACTTTATTTTGTAATTGAAGGAAACCAGTGCTTATATTTTGAACCATCTTTAAGATAGAGTCATTATCATTATTTGGTGCCTTATAATTATGAACTTGAGTATTGTTATTGGCTATAGGCATCAAATATCTTTGGTCTTATGGATGAGACCCATTGGTATAATTGTTCAAGAATCCAAGGTTTTGAACAAGATGTGAATGATTCAAAGGTAATTAGTTCAGAACTAGAATCTTATTTAAGGTTGGTATATTTTGATTGGCATTGGGGATGACATTTAGAATAGGCAAATTTAGATTAATGTTAGGAATATTTTATGCCATTTGGCCTTGAAGTTGCATCTAATCATTAATGATCATAACTTCAACATAATCTAAGGCTAATATATTAATTATCAAAGAAAATATTTTGAAGAAACACATAAGTTATGGGATCGAAGGCATCTTTGTATATCTCTAAGGCTAAATCATCATTAGGACTATAAAGAGTTATGGTTCTATTAATTTTTTTATGAAATCTAGCATTAAAGGCTCTTTTAGGCTCATTTGAGTCTCTTTTGATTGTGGTAAACTATTGGTATAGGACACATGGACTAATGGTCTTGGCAAATGAATGAATAAAGTTATTAATAAAATCATTATAGCTAGATATGTGGTTTTGAGGAAGGTTAAGGAACAATTCATATGCAACATCTTTGAAAGTAAATGGAAATAGTTTGCATGCTACATCTTCATGAACAACATTTAGAAGTCTTAAAGTAGATTTTAAGCTTTTAATATGTTTTTCAGTAGTTACAACATCACTAAAAATAAAATTAGGTAAATACTTTTCAAGATTATGAGGAAGCTCATGTACCACACCTGGCACATTGATTAAAGAACCACCAAGCCAAACCATACCTTCATAGGGATTGAACACAAGAACACCCTGAATTGGTGAAGTTGGTTGAGATTTTAAAAGTCTATGTTGAACTTTGTCTTGCCTAACTCTCCTATGGACTTATAATGAAAGAAGGTGAATCCTTATCTCTAAATGTGACCTGGTCCTTGTCCTTGGTAATTCTATATTGAGAGCTTTGAACCCTATTTGAAATACTATGTATAAGTCTTATCTTTATGAAGAATGATGATTATTTTTATATATTAAGAAATTTTTGTGCAAATATGTATAAATAATGTGAAAGGACATCAATATTTAACTAAATTATCTCAAATATGTATCAAAACACATAAATATGAATGATCTTTACACGTTTCAAGCCCAAATGAACTCAAATTTGTAGAGATACAATCAATCTTTGAACAAAACAAATATTACTAACCTCAAATGCCTCAGATTCATGGATATTAAGTTATCTTTACCATAATTAAACATCAAACTTCAAATAACATCAATATTTATCTAAATAAGCACAAATACCAGTTTAAAACTATTAAGAGAAATGATCTTTACACAAATATGATAAAAGAAACACAAATATTCAAATAATACATCAATATTTGAATAGAATTCACCAAAATTAGAAAATATGTTACAAATTTTAAAATCTTTAGGTTTCCCTACTTATAGTGCCAATTTTTCCCCTTGCTGATGCACCTAAATGTATAAGCAAGTTCATATAGTGTTTAAGAAACACTTCTCATTTGTGTATTTAAAGAATCCATTTCATCAGTTACTAGTTGTGATAATTTTGTTATCCTTGGTGGAATAGAGGCATAATAGATTGACTATTTCATAAATTTATATTAGTTGGTGGTTGGGATCCATCGTGAATTAATAGTTAATCTTTAATTTTGAAGATGATCTATGCTATTTGAAGTGAATTATGCTCAACACTAAGTCTAAAATTAAACCAGTATGAATATTCATAATGAAGCTAATCTAAGGTGAATTGATAAAGAAAAAGAGTATAAGGAAGGGTAGAGAAGAAAAGGGAGATGGTGTTGATCTTTATTTCAAACATGATGAAAAAGTTCCAATTTCATCTAAACATGCATTTTACCAATGTGCACTATGAAGTAACATAAGCTCAAATCCTACCACACATTAGGCAAACATCTAAGGAAAATATGAAAAGATGTAAATAAGAACAAGATTTACCTTAAGAATTTTACTCTTACAAGAAAATAGCATTAGCCCGGATGCAATAAGAGAAAAGAAAGTAATTTAAACCTAAGAAATTTCAACTAATCTAGAATTAGAACAAATTATCAACTCTACATTTAAAGATGCACATCCAAAATTCACAATAACCATTCAAGTTTGAAGATAAGATCAAATAAATGAGAGAGAACATGATAACAATTCACACAAGTAAATGTGGATAAACATTATACCACTCCTTGTTTATATTAATTTCCTCAAAATGTATAAATAGTTTTTGGGCTCCAAAAACTCTCTCCCCTTTTACAACTTGCAATACCTCTCTATATATATAGTTCATGAGGTATACTAATTCGTAATGATAAATTACATTTGTACATGTGTATAAGACAATTGTCCTTTTTTTACATTCTAGAACAAATGACCTTTTATAATATACTAACCTATAGGCAATGTACTTTACAAGATATACATACCTTTACAAAAATAATATTCCACTTCAAAAATATACAATGCTAGTTACAAAATAATATTCCTAATTTAACTAAATTTGGGACCCTGGTGTTGCTAATGCCTTCTACCTTCCTTATAGGATCTTCATTATGGTTATTTTTCTTTATCTCCCAGGTATTGAGATATTTCTCATCTCTCTCCAAATCTTGTTTGATGTTCTCAAAATCTCCTATCTTCTCTTTAGATGACAATAGTAGGCCCATGATCTTCTTATTATCCACCCTTATCTTCCCTTGACCTTGATTCCTCACCCCCTACATGAATTGATAAGTTTTCTTCTTGAACTCCTCATCAGTGATAAGGTCCAAAGGAATAAGTGAGGTGGGATATTTGATTACACTGTACAACATGTGTAGCATTTTATATTCATATTGTTTGAGGTCCTTGGAAATGTCCTCCATCTACTTAGACCAACTACATAGGTCTTTGATTTTGTTCACTAATATAGCCATATCTATATATAAATGGGATAGGTTGACTCTCTTGAATTCAGGGACTTGATTCTTGGTCAAGGCTTTGATCAAGTCTTTTAATTGATATTTTTAAGCCTACCATTGGCTAACTTGGCCTGTAGCTATGAAAGATTTTTTTACCTATTACCTCTTGTTTGGTACTAACAGACTTTAAGGAATTGAATAAGTCAATCATGGTTTATATAGTTCGAATTTGTATTCTTAGATTGACAAGATGGCTTATTCTTTCAAAAAAAATTATATTGCAAGATTCCATTGATCACTGTAGTGGAGCCTCCTTGTAGACATGTTCTTCTCTTATGATAGGTTGTTGGTTCTCAATTATCTAAAATAAGCTCGACAAATTATTTTCCCCTATATTTAGTGAAATATCATCAAATTGTGTGTCTTTGAAAACCCTTTCTTCTATATCTAAAGCTAGATAGTGCTCTATTTCTTCTCTTGAAACACTTTTTTGGGCTGCCATGGCTGTGGGATTCTATATATTTTTTACTAGTGGTCTGGATTTCAATCTTGGATCAAATTATCCTTTAATAAATGATAATTCAACTTCCTTAGTTTTATTATAATGAGCATAGGGCCAAATTAGGGTTTCTATACTTGCAAAGGTTTTCCTAAAGGTTTTTATAGTGCTTTAATGGTGGTAATTATTTAAAATTATGTGATATTTATAACTTATATCATAATTAGACTATGTACATATATGCTTACATTTCATAGGTTTTTAAAATATTCAACTTGGCATATTATACTTATGTGGCTCTGATGTGGCATCCCCATAGCATCTCTACAACATTTTCATGGCACTTTGCTTATTGAATTTAAAAAGTGACTATTGTTTTTTGAAAATTTCATCTTGATCTCACACCATTGGATTCTCTTTTTTTTTATCAACATGGTTCATCAATCTCAATCTAATAACTTGAATTTCATTGACTAATTTTTATGTTCCTTATGGTTATGACACTTGTCACTTCCACATTCACCCTAGGCTTTATTGAAATGTCAACATTGATTTGGAACCATTGATCTTATTTTCATGGATCAATAGCACTCAATTGACCTTGATCCACATAATCATGCCTCCTGCTCCATGAACCATTGATTGGAATGTATACACTCATCAACATACCATTGATCTTTGAAAGATGGTCAAGATTTAATTTATGGATTGAAACTATGCCATATGTCATCTCTACATTCATCGTCAATATTCTTAAATTTTTAATGTTTACTATGCACCATTTGATCATCTTTTCTTGAACAAACATGCTCCATTGGATCTTGATCTATAATCTTGAATGCCGTTGACTGCTCAATTTTTTTCACTATGATTGTGACACTTCATCACTTTCTTTCTTATCTTGGAGCTTTGTTGAAGTATTGACTTAAGACATGTTATTAGATCAATATTTCTCAAATAAATGCATATTTTTGATCTTTGAAATATGTTCAAACTTTAGCTTAGGTCTAGGGCTTTGACTTCTTAAATTTAATCTTGTACCGTTAGATCTTAGTTGCCTGAGCAAATGTGGACCATTGATTCTAAAAATGAAAATGATATTTAATTCATAAATTAGGTAACATAAGGAACTTAGGGTATATTATTAAGACTAAGGTTTTTATTTGTGTTAAGAAACACTAATTAAAACCTTATGATTAAATTTTAAGCTAAGTTTAGAACACAGTGAAATGGGACCATATGATTGGCTAGACCATGCTAAAAATAAGATATACCAAGGGGACATGGAACATAAAGGGACTAAGAATAATATTTTTAGATGAAGGTTTAGTCATGTTGAAAAACACAACTAAGCCTGAGGATAAAAATTAAGCTAAGTCTATGGTTTAATTAATTATTCCCACATAAATTGCTCTTGTGCAAATTTGAATTTGATTCAAAAAAACATGAGATAGGTTATAATAAAGGAGGATTTTAGGGTGTTTTTAGTTTGATTTTCAATAGACTAAAGGCTATTAAAAGGCCAAATTGATATGAAAATCATGAAACTGAGGCATTGCCCATTCCAAATTGACTTCATTCGGGCCATGACCTAAAACATAAAGATCCAATGTTAGAAAATTTAGGTAAGATTAAATTAGAATTATGAACAAATATGTCAACCAAATCAGGTGTGAATGATCTTCAAATAAAGACTATGTGAAATCATGCTATTGGTAATTTGATCATGTGATTTTTCAATTCTTGACACAAATTTGCACAATTTGAAACAAGGGTCCCCATTTTTCAAAAATGGAGGTATGTTGACCTCAATAAATGGAAAATTATGGGGGAAACATAACAATATGTTATAATTTAAAGACTCTCAATTAGACTAATAACTAGTTTATTCATTCCATTTGATCAATTACTATTGAGATCAATTCATGGTTGAAATAAGTCTTGCACATGTAAAATTAGGGTCAAACATCAAGACCCAATCATGTTGTGTGTGTGATTTGATTCAACTTAATGTTTTCCATCAAATTTGGGGAAATAACATCCAAATTTCATGACTTTAATCATTAACACTAACTTTCAACATGTTTAGATATTCATTAAGAACTATGATTTAGCTCAAGAAAGGCTTGGGCATTGCTATACTACTAGCCAACCATTGATAGCCCAGATAGATATACCTTTGGCTCCACTCTAGGCTTAATCCACTACCAACTAGGCATTTATAGCCCTAACAGAGGTTACTAGAATCATTTTTACTTAGAAAGCTCTTTGATTTTATAATAAGCTCTTGTTTTTATAAAATTTTAGATCATTTTGAATTTATAGAAAAGGTGGGGAACCAAGTTAACTAGGTTTAGGGATTATTTCAAGTGTTTGATCTTCAGACAATCATCCTTGATTGTAGCCTTGTCCTAGGCAATAATGTTTATTAAGTTCAAGGATGACTATACACTAATAATTCAATCTTTCATCCTACGTATTAAATCCTTCTTAAAACCAAGCTTAGATCAAAACAATACTCAAAATGCCAAGGAATACTTATCCTAAACATCAGTCTTTACTAGTTTTTCCAAACTATAACATTAATCTCATATTCCAATAATCCACGATAAACCAATGCTAAGAAAACATACATGCATTCTTGAAATATGGAGTTTTTCTTAACATATAAATGTATTTTGAGTTAAGGAATATCAAAAAGGACCTATTTAAAGTGAGAAACAAAACATGGAAAGCAAACAAACCAAACACAAATAAAACAAGAAAATAAATATATACAAACATTATGTAAAAATAAGGGACATGAAGGAAAGAACAAGAAGGAAACTAAACTAAGCCCTACCTACACTAACTCTAACTAGTCTTACATTTCATTCCATGAAAACTCTATGTGGCATAATAGAGAAATAGTGCTTGAGATATTGCCCATTAGTTAGAAATGCAAACTTTTCTCCTTACAAGTCTTTTAGTTTGAAATTGTTATCCCCTAGGATCTAAACAATTTGATATTGGCCAATCCATAATGGTGTGAACTTCCCATGCTTTCATTTTTGATCTAAGGTTTTGTCCCTGAGAAAGGATTAGGTCTCTTTATCTAAACACCTTTATCTTTGAATGTTTATCAATCGACCCCTTGACTATGGTTTGGTGTCTACTAAATTTGGTAAAAGTTTCCTCTCTTATATCTTTCATCTATATGATGTCAATTAGATTTGAATTTTCAAATTCCTGATCCTCTACCATCTACTCTTACATCAACCTATAGGTTGGTAGCTAGAGTTTTATGGGAAATATAGGTTATTGACCATTTACCAATAAGAATGGTGATGCCTTCAAAGCTTGTTTGATTCTTGTTCTATCTACCCAAAGGGCACACTTGAGTATTTTTTACCATGTTATTGGTTTATCATTTTTAATATTATTTATGTCTTTCATCAAGTTCTTATTTGTTTATTATGACACTCCATTACCTTGAGGATAATGGTTGGATGAGAACTTAAGGACAATGTTATTGTCATATGCCCACTTAGTCATCTAAATGGATATAAAGGAAGATCCATTATCACATAATAGAGATATAAGTGTCATAAACCTTGTGCATATGTTATCTTCTAAAAAAATGATCACTTATTTAGTCCCATTTTTCTTGGTTTTCCACTACTTCAGTTCATCTAGTGTAGTAGTCAGTAGTAGTCAAAACATACTTGTGACCATAAGAGGGATTGGGGTTAATGACTTCCATAAAATCTAGTCCCCATTGGATAAAGGGTTTATAAATGAATTGGATTCAATAACATGGAAAGTTTGGGATAATTAGTGTTTACTATTTGACATGAGTCACATTCTCTCACGTGGTTATGAGTATCCTTGAAGATAGTGCACCAGTAGTAACTATCCCTAAGGATCTTAAGGGTTGTTGTCCTTCCAGATGGATGTCTATTTTCCTAATTTTAATGAAAAGTGCTCAATATCTCAGTCATCTCTTCCTTTAGAACACACCTTAGGCTAAGTAATTTGAATTTATTCCTATACAACACTCCATCCTTGATCAAAAAATGATTTGCTTTGAGCCTTAAATCTCTCTTTTCCTCTTTACTTAACCTTATAGGATAATATCCATTGATTAGCAAATGAGCAATAAGATGATACCAATAATTGGGCTAAATGTTTTTTACTTATATCCTTATTGGATTGTGTACTTATACCTTGTATTTCTCATGTCTAAAAAATCTTCAACTTAACATATTATACTTACATGACTCTGATGTGGCATCTCTATGGCATTTTCATAGAACTTTACTTATTGGTATTTAAAAAGTGACAATTTTTTTTGAAAATTTCATCTTGATCTCGCACTATAAGATTATGTTTTCTTGGATCAACATGGTTTGTCTATCTTGATCCACGAACTTGATCACCATTGGCTGCTTGCTATGTTCCCTATGGTTATGACACTTGTCACTACTGCATTCACCATAGGCTTTATTGAAATGTTGATGTTGATCTAGCATCATTGATCTCATATGTACAGATCAATTACACTCCATCAATCTTGATTCACTTAATTATCCCTCCTTATCCATAGACCATTGATCAGAATGTGTACACTCATCTATATAAAATCAATATTTCAAAGATTTTCCATCTTTAATTTGTGGATTGTGATTATGCCATGTGTCATCTCTACATTCATCCCTAAGATTCTTGACTTTTCAACATTTTTTATGCACTGTCTGATCATCTTCACCCAAGTAAATGTGCTCCATTAGATCTTCATATGTAAGGTCTAATGCCATTAGTTGCTCAATTTTATTTCACTATAATTGTGACAATTGTCACTTTATTGCTTTTCTTAGGGTTATATTGAAGTCTTGACTTAATACATGTCATTAGATCAATCTTTCCCAATCAAACACATACCATTTATCTTTATAAAATGTGTAAACTTTAGCTTAGGGTCAAGGCTTTAATTTTTCAACTTTAATCCTACACATCACCTAATCAAATGCAGACTATTGATCTTACAGATAAAAATGATAATTAAGTCTGAATTTAGCTAATATAAATAACTTAGGGTAAATTATTAAGACTAAGATTTTTATTTGTGTTAATAAACACTAATTAAACCTTATGATTAAATCTTAAGCTAAGTTTAGAACATAATAAAATGGGACCATGTGATTGGCTAGACCATGCTAACAATAAAATAGACCAAGGGGCCATGTGAAATAAAGGGACCAAACATAATATTTTTAGACTAAGGTTTGGTCATGTTGAAAAACATGACTAAGCCTTAGGAGAAAAATTAAGCTAAGTTTATGGTTCAATTAATTTTTCCCACATAAATTGCTCCTATATAAATTTGAATTTGATTCAAAATAACCTAAGCAAGGTTAATTTAAATGAGGGTTTCAATATGATTTTAGTTTGATTTTTAACATACCAAAGGCTAGTAAAAGGCCAAATTGATATTAGAATCATGAAATCTAGGCATTGCCCATTCTAAATGGACTCCATTGGGGGTATGAACTAAAACATAAAGATCCAATGTTAAAAAATTTAGGAAATATTAAATAATAATTATGAAAAAATATTCCAACCAAATCGGGTGTGAATGATCTTTAAATAAAGACTATGTGCATATTGGTAATCTGATCATATGATTTTTCAATTCTTAACACAAAATTGCATAATTTGAAACAAGGGTCCTAATTTTTTTTAAAATGGGGGTATGTTGAACTCAATATTACTTTTATTTCTTATTCATGCTTGGTAGAAAACTTTAAAGTTAGGTATAGTGGTGAAAATGATGAAGCCAAAATGGCTTGTCTGGCTTAGTGAGTCTATGTACAAAGAGGTCATAAGATTGATCTGTAAGACCAATATTTGTCATTTGAATATATGATATTTATATCTAATAATTTTATAATCATGTCATAGTATAATTTAATTTCATAATAAGTATTTTAAAATGGTCATACATGTGTTGAATGTTAATGTCATCATGATTGTGCTTTACGATAAATCGGTAGTTTTGGGTAACCAAGTTGTAGTGATGAGTTTGAGGATTTATGCCCAATTTTGTTTTTTGTGATTTTTATGTCCTATAAATGTTTTTTATAAGGTTTTATGGTCACTAAAAATGGTTGAAATGTTAAATCCAAAATGGCTTGACTGGTTTTGCTTTGATTGTGTGTACTGAGGTCAAAAGATTGGTCTGCAAGACCAATATTTGACATTAGATCTTATAATTTATATATACAATAGTTGTATATAGTCTATTAATATTTTTAAAGTATCATTGATCATGTTAAGTTTTATTTCATGTGTTGAAGATCAATTTGTTTATGACTAGGTTTTGGAGTGTTCTAGCAATTCTAAGTGGATTTTTTGCAAAAAAGTGTTTGAGTCCTTTTGCCTTAAGTTGTGAAGTCTAAATCACATGGTGATGTTTTAAAAGTCATGGGGTTTTTTTTCATAATATTTATTTTCATGGTTATGTGAATAAATTATGTACATGCTTTAGTTTTTTTTTGTAGACGTTTTATAGATTCATAGACCTAATTTTGAATAGTACTATTGGTGTGCTCCAAGTGGTAGTTGGAAATAAAAAGTGTCCTGGACATAAGATGAGATTAGTGGGGATATTTTTTATTTGTATATGATATTTTCTTACCTTTTTTGGAATTTGAATGTGTTTCAAGGAATGAAAAGTATAACTTATCCTAAAGTAGACCTAATGGGGTCTCCATGAGACCTAAAAGTGAGATGATGTCTAATAGAGTTATGAAAGACCAAAAGGGAATCAATATTAATTTTAATAATGTTTATTATATGTCATAATACCTATTACATGGCCAAAACAATAGGTTAAGGATGAGTTGAGGACTAAGTAGCATATACACAAAGAATGGTATAAATATAAGGCAGTTTTAGGCCTATTTGATGTGTGTGTGTGTGTGTGAATATGCAAAGGAAATAACACATTAAGAGTATAAAGAGGCATTTTATTCCATAAAAGGAGTGTAGGTTATCTATAATTAAGATTTGATAGTGTTTTTACATATGACCCAATCAGTCTTGAATAGACTTAGTTGAGTGAAGAAGCCTAGAAGGCAATTTGAGAGGGATAAAGTATGAAGAGATAAAGAAGGGGATCATCATCTATTATGTGATAAATATAATGTTATGAAGGTGATAAAAGTAATCAACTAGATGATTTAGTGTTGAGTCATCTAGGGGCTTGGTGTCTTCTTGTAGTTTGTGCTTGCTAAAGCCTATCTAGGTTGATGCTTAGCTAGTTGGGGTTGGTACTCCATGTGGATTTGGTGTTTCATTAAATTATAATATGTTAAGTTATATGAATATAGTCCATTTTTAGGGTGTAGTTTATTTTATTCCCATCGAGGGTTTCCCACATATATGATGTGTTGTCTTGTGTAAATTTATTTGTATAGTTGATTGCTTATGCATTACTTGATCTATATGTTGATGTGATGGTTCATGTATGCTAATGAATAATTGAAATAAAGTTTTAAGACACTAATTCACACCCCCTCTCAATGATTTTGATTCCAACATTAAGGTTTTACACCACCTCCTCAAGATAAAAAAAATTTTGAATTTGTTTGAATAGGTTCTAGATCCTCCAATAAATTATCTTTCAAAACAACACACATATCTACAGTTTGATGCCACTTCAAACTATGTGATATATATATATATATATATATATATATATATATATATATATATATATATATATATATAGACACACACACACACACAGACACACACACACACACACACACACACACACACACACACACACACACACACACACACACACACACACACACACACACTATCTAGATGAGAATTCAAAAATTAAGTGACACATATTAGTATATACCACATATATAGGTGGAAAAAAATTTAATAGATAAAAAACCCATAATTGATATTCATATATGAGAAATTAGAACCCAATATAGTTATGCAGTCATATAAAATGTCAAATTGGATGACTTAAGAATGGTTAATGACATCCAATCCATAATTATTCCTACTTAATTAAAAAACCCTTCTAGTGTATTCTTTCACTAATTCCTAATCATCCACAACCTTCTAGACTTTACCATCATAGATCCATGAAGATCTTTCAGGCCCATATCCATCCCCTAGGTCTCATTACCTCTAGACAATAGTGCCCAACTTGGATAGGAGTGTTGAAACACAATGTATCCTAATTTTGGTGTTATTTTCCAAGTGAAAAATTGGTCCTTCTGATCAGATTATTTTAGATCCTTATCTTTTTAATTATCGACTTAACATAAATTCATTTAATCCATGATCATTAATTTCTTGATAAAAGGCCATTCAAAAGTTCATTTATAAGGGTTGGCACTAATTGATAGGAAGAAATAAATAATACAAAAAATTACACTCAAGCACTCTTCCCTATTCTCTGAATATAGCCTTCCAAGATCATTTCAAGCTTATTCAAACCTTTGCAACAATCCCTAGCCATCTAAAGTACATCTAGTTTTACATCTAATTACATTTATCATACATAATTTCACCAAGTACTTCAATGGGAGAACTACATTAGCTTGATCCCTCCTCAGAGTATTGGTATGTAGGTAACATGCCCACACATGGGTGTGAAGTGCGTCTAGTGTATCATTTACACACCAACCCCTTCTCTATCTTTTCCAAGTATTCATTCAATTTCATGTACAAAGAGATCCTATGGATTTTAATATTAAAAATAGATACACAATAAGATCAATAGGATTCTAATATTTTATAATTCACTAACAAATAAACACAAACCTACCAAAGAAAACCCAAAAATATCAGACCACCTAGACAACAACACCAAACAATAGGTTGTCTGAATTTTGATGCTCCTATCCAATCTAGAAATGAACCTTATAATTTAGTTTCCAATAGTTTCCCAGTCTTTCTCCTCTAGTATCAGTCCATGTCTCAATCTGGATCATTTAAAATAAGCTAAGTTAGATTTCTCATTATTTATTACTATATTTAGAAAAGACAAAATACAAATCTATTTATAAAAGTTAGTAGCTTAATTCCTATATATTATTTACTAATTTACTTTGCTTAGACCTATTTATTTAATTATTAATAAAACCTCATTATTCTAAAAATAATAAAAACTTTTGGTGAACTTGACTTCAAATTTTGCACAAAACCTTAGAAACCCTAGGGTAAAATATTTCTAAAATTTTACCATAATTTATTGATTTTTCTTGTATTTAAAAATAAAAAATCTACAAATTAATTTAAAAATTCTCATATATTTTTATAAAAACCCTAGTTTGCACATATGAGGTCCTTTTTTATATAGAAAAGCATTCCAAACACTAGGAAAATATATTGCTAATTTTAGAAATATTTTCTAATTTTTTCCTATATTTTTCAAGAAAAATTTTACAAATTTTCTATAAATTCATATCAAATTTTTAAAATTATCATACTAATTTTAAAATTTCATTAAAAAATCCCTAGTTGCATTAACTAGCTCCTCATTATTTTCTAGTACTTTTCCAATCATTTTTAAACTTTTAGTTGCATGTCAAACTCAGAAAATCAATTTCAAATTTAAAAATTCATAGTATTTTGCACAAATATTTTTGAATAATCCTTAGTTGCATATATTAGCTCCTAATTTTCTTATTGATTTATCACCACCTTACATCCATGGTCAAATCACAAAAATGTTGCTCCTTTATTTACAAACTTTTCTTACATTTCTTGCAAATATTAAGGAAACCATAATAGGTCCTATCATGTACATGAATGATGAAGTATATCATATGTTATTAAAAAATTAAATCCTTTGCATTTCATGTTTATGTTTCATTATAAGGGATGATATTACAAAATTCATTTCTAAATATACACAAGATTCCAAAATTCCTTTTGCGTATTCTCTTTCACTCATATGGATAATTATTCAAATTCATCTTGCTAAATACATTCAAAATGTCATGTTGCATATCAAAAAATTATATTCTTTTATGCAAAGATTCATGTTCTCTATGCTTAAATCTCTATTCCTCATATGGAAAATTATTCAAATTTTTCTTTCTAAATGCTCAAAATGTCATGATTCAAGTCAAAGTTTTCTATGCATTAATGCATTTTTCCATGCTCTTTATCCCTTGTTTGCTATCTATCATGTGGATTGATCTTTATAAACATATTGTTATACATGGTTTATAATTAGATGTATCTAACTCTTTGGCTACTTTTAAGTATCTCCCTATCACTACTAGACACAAGCAAACACTAGTAGCTATATTTATCCCTCCTCTCTTCAAACTTGTTTCATCTAGATTTTATCCCTCACCTACTACAATCTCTATGCCTATAGTAAATTATGTGGTACATGTTATCACCCAAGTTTACAAAGATAGGGACATTGATTACACCCATGGTTATATCTTTGTCACTTAGGTTAGCACCCCTTTTGATCTATTTTTAGCTCCTCCACCTATTACAATTCTTCTTTTAGTCTAGATTCAGCCACAATCGAGACCTTCATCGCCATCATAGAGAGATCATACACCTACATAGCCTCAGGATTATAGATAACTCCTACCTACCATATTCACACCTAGAGCATTTTCATTGAGATCTCATGCATTTAAACATAGAGAACATGTTCAGAGAGATTCTCCTACTTATAGATGGGTCCCTAAGAGCCGTAAAATTGCATCCAATTCTTAGAGTTATAGAGGTACCCCACAATTGGTTTCTACTTTAGATATTTCAGAGCATTTATAACATATATAGATTTCATAGCCACAGTCTCAGTATTTCCATCATGCTTCATGATCATGAAAAATCCTTCTAAATGATACAGGATAACATGATAGGTAGTCTCTCATGAGACTCATCAATTAATATCATTTCTTTGTAATATTACTAGTACATAGTCTCTCTTTCTTGATTGTACATAGTTCAAATATTATAAAAACATAAAAAGTAATATTATAAATTTCAAAAATAAAAAACATTCAATTAAAAAAAACACAAAAAAACATTTTGATTATATGCATCATCCATGTTTTACATTACAAATATCATGATAGAACTTACATATTTTGTTTCATGCTATTGTATGTTGATTTATCTACATTACCTTACTTACCTTGATCTTCTTTGAGTGTGTGCAGTGAAATCTAGCTACTTAATTTCTTTACTCTACCCATTGAGGGGGCATTCCCAATTCTATGTTCAAGACACACATCGATATACATACCCACTGGGGTCATCTTCTACATGACTACACCATCTAGGTTATGTCATTCCTACACTACACACTCTAAGTTATCATACTAATATACATTACTTACTAGATTACACAGATTATTATATCAACATTTTAGTAGTATATAACACTTGTGTATCTCATAGCATAGACATAATATTTCACTAAACATGTATTGTATACTTTCACTCATGTTTTGATTAGTTGATGTGATTCTTCCTTTCTAGTTTAAATGTTTTCCATTTTTGCTTTGTGTAGCTAGATGTGTTTGCATTTCTAGTTCCACTTTTGTTTTTTATGTGTGCCTTAGGACATTTTCAAATGCCCTTTGATTCTATTCATGTGTGTATATCTTTGGACATTTGCCAATGTCCCTTGATTGTACTCTTATATGTTCTTCTGTCCCACATGACAATCTTTTCTTGTTTCAAATTATATGTTTATGTGACATTTGAACATGCCTTCTATGCTTTTTTTATAGTTTAAGTGACATGTGCCCATTCCCCATGATTGCATGGCCTCTTGGCCAACCTTGTATGCTTATTTCTTCTTGCTTCTTAATTTTTATGCTTGTTTCTTGATTGCTTGTTATTGTTTGCAATGTCATGATCCATATCATGTATTTACCTTTCTTTCTTGGATGCCATGATGGACATCATGATCCATCCCTCTAACTAACAACTAACAATTAGCAACTAACATCTAACATATCCAGTTCTAGTTTAATACATTACACATGATTTTACATTGTTATGTCTATCTAGGCATACCCCTATTAATCTAACAAATCTCTCAATACAAACATTTTTATATCTAGAGAAATCTTGTCAAATATCATGTATCTATGTAGCATAACACACTTGCAAGATTATTTTATTTTGAAGGCAATCACTGTAGGTTCATAATTCCTATGCTCAAAAGAGGAGGCAATAAAAAAGGGGTTTTTCATACAAATCAAAGCTCCTAGAATTCAAAATAGTAGAATTTAGATCACCCAGTTCAAAATCTAGAGGTCAAACAAGTTAGAATAGAGAAAAAAACATTGATAGTTCCAGATCAATAACTAGTTTTAGCACAAGATAACAAAACCATAAATGGTTAGTAGCACCAAACCTATGGGTGTCCTCATTTTGGTTCTCCTATATAGGTATAAAAATACTTAGGTTTTCTAAAAATAGGTAAAAATTTTAGTTTAGATACAGTTTTTGCACATTGAGATTAATCAAAATCAATAGTTTAGTACATTTTCTTAGAGAATCTAGATATAAGGGGTTATCATGTAAGACATGATTATTCCCACATTAATTTTTAGATTAGTTAGATGAAATAGCTTCTAGATTAAAATCCATGTTCCAAACACTAATGATTGGGGATTATGTGTGCATCACATTGGTCTTCTTTTATTTTTGAGTTTAATTTATTATCTAGGCATTCTCAGTAGTTACATGCCTTACTCCATCTATAGGTGGTTGGAATCACTTTCAAGTTGAAATTTCATACAATTTTAACTTTTTTTGAGTACCCAAGTTCTTAATTTATATTATATCTAAGCCTAGTACATCAGTTTTAGAGTGGCTTTCATACAAGCCTAATTTCTATCTTTTGAAATGGCCAAGAGTGGCCTAGTTTCTAACATACATTTAGGCTATCCATGCCACATTTTCAGATTTATATAACATAAATGGGATCCATGATCCATCTCATATGACATATATTCTATATTGATATCACTTCATAGCCTCACTTCATGGGGCAACGATGGAGCCAAAGGGCCAACCTTTGTTTTCTTGAGCCACCTATTTAGAGGGATTAGACACATAGTCCAAACATTAATTAGCACACACATGATTCATTAAATTCACTTAGTTTGTGATGATGGAGTTAAAGGGCCTACCTTTTCATTCTTGAGCTACCATTTAGGTAATTGATCGCTCATATCCATTCACGATATTAATTTTGGTAAAATACACACCCAACATAATCCAACATCACAATTTTTTTTGTATTAGTTCATATACCTGGTGAGGTGTATTCATTCCTTTCTCTTCCTCTTATTTATATTTTATGCATTCTTATTTTAGATACAATGTATCTAGTAAGAAATTATCTACTTTTATGCTTTCAGTATAGATTTCACACTTCACAATGCGTTCTCCTATACAAATCTAGCATCACATAGCTTCATGAACTTCTCCCTTATAGATAAGTTTAGGCATGATTTTTATTTATTTTTATCCTAGTATTTCACTTTACTACATCACTAGAATAAAGGATGGGGAAATTTAGTCATATAAAATATGAAATTGGATGACTTAAGCATGGCTAATGACACCCAATCCATAGGTATTTCTACTTGATTACACAACCATTCTAGGCTATTCATTCACTAATTCCTAGTCATCCACAACGTTTTGGAATTAACCATTATATACCTAGGCAACTCTTTCCAGCCTAGATCCATGCCCCTATGTCTCATTCCCTCTAGACAATAGTGACCAACTTAGACATGAGTGTTGAAACCTAGGGTGCCCTAATTTTGGTGCTATTGTCCAAGTATAAAATTATTCTTAATAGTTATATTCTTTAGATCTTTATCTATTTTATTTTTACTAATATGAATTAATTTATCCCATGATCATTAATTTACCTATAAAAGCCTATTCAAAAGTCTATTTAGAAAGAGTTGGTACTCATTGATAGGAAAGAATCAAGAATACAAAAAAGTACACTCAAGCATTCTTCCCTATTCTTTGCATATAACCTTCCAAGATAATTTTAAGCTTATTCAAACCTTTACACTAGTACCTATCTATTCAAAGCACATCCAGTTTTACCTCTAGTTGCATTTATCATACATAACTGCACCAATCACTTCAATGGGAGAAATAAATTAGCTTGATCCCTCCTCAGAGTATTGGTATGTAGGCAACATACCCACATACGGGGTGTGAATTAAGTCCAATGTATCCTTTACACACTAACCCCTTCTATATATTTTCCATGTCTCTATTCAATTTCAAGCACAAAGAGATCCTAAGGCTTTGAAGATTAAACATAGATGCATAACAAGCTCCACAAGATTCTAGGCTTTGATATTTCGTTGACATTGTAACATAGGCTTGTCAAACAAAACCTAGAAAGCTCAGACCACCTAGACAACAACACAAAAAAAGGACTATAGTGCCAGATAGCAAGGTGTCCCACTTTTGATTATCTTATAAAATGTAGAAACAAACCTTAGGATCTAGTTTTGATAGTTTCCCAATCCTGCTCCTCTAGTATCAGTTCTTGTCTCAGTCAAGATCATTTAGAATAAGCTAAGTTATATTTCTCATTATTTATTACTATATTTAGAAAAGGAAAAATATAAATCTATTTATACAAATTAGTATCTTAATTCATGTATATTATTTACTAATTTAATTTTCTCAAACCTATTTATTTAATTAGGAGTAAAACCTCATTATTCTAAAAACAATAAAAATAAGTTATTTCCCTTCTCACATCATCTCTCTCAAAACTTGTTAGAACTATTTGAGTAATATTTTTCAAATGTAGATATTCAAAAGTCATATAATTTAATCACACAAATAATTTTAAATGATCATGAGTGTGTAAATTACCAAAGGTAAAATGTATTTTTATATTAGGGTTTGGAGGTAGACCATTGTAACCAATGGGTCCAACCACTTCACAAGAACAATTTAAACCAATTGTAATAAAAAAATAAATATGTTTTGTTATTTAATTACATGATATTTTCAACCTATGTAAATTAATAACTCAAAATTATTATTTAATTAAACTTATGTATGCTAAGGTCCATACGGAAAAGCACTTAGACATTAAACCTTCTAACATTTTTAGGGTCTAGTTTAACACCTCCACATGACACCATATGTTCTAAGTACTCAACTTCCTTTACCTCAAGGGGACACTTATATTTATTTTCATAAATTTTATGGTCTTCTAATACTTATAATATATTTTATACATGTTAAAAATGTTCTTCCAGTGTTTTACTATAGATTAATATGTCATTTAAGAACACCAATACAAATTTATGAATAAATGGGTTGAAAAATGCATTTATGAGGATCTAAAAAGTAGACAGAACATTATAGATGTGAAATGGCATAAATAATAAATAATATTTACCTTAATATGTCTTGAATGAAATATTATGTACATCCTCCTCCTTTAACTAAATTTTATGATATTAGTAAAGAAAACAACACCACTCGATTCATCCAATAATTCATCAATGGTAGGAAACTATAAATTATCTTTTAGAGTGATACTATTGTGTTCCCTATAATCTAGGAATGTTATCCATGACTCATCAATTTTATAACCATAAACACTAGAGATGAATAATAATTTTCACTAAGATGAACAATACATCAATCTAGAATTTCCTTTATTAATTTTCCTATTACTGACTACTATTCATAGTAGTAGTAGTAAGGTGTAATATTAGGAGGGATATTCCTAGACTTAATTCAATTACGTGTTAATGGTCTCTAACTAGAGGTGGGCCCCTTTGTTCCTAATTTTTTTGATGTTATTCAATAATTACTTTAAGGTTTGGTAGGTCCTAATTTTATACATCATTTGATTTTAAGAAATGTAGTTGTAGCACAATGTTGTAAGATCATTTCATAAGAAAATTTTCCACCCTATGAGAGATAATAATTTGGATTGGTAGGAATTTAATCTCATTAAGTGTGTAATTTTTTCCATTTATACTAAAAACCTTGAATAATTCTTAAAAATTCAAATATATTATTCGCAATTTTTTAAGCCATTGCACTCCCAAAACTACATCTGCTCCCCCAAACCAATATGGAAAACATTTATTATTATAGATGATAGTATCCCATTTAGAGTTTTTTATGATGATAGTTACCCCCATAAGAGAGTTATTTCACATCATCATTACTAAATGGATAATTGGAGATTGGATATACAAAGTAATTGAGATCATTTTCTATTTTTTTTAATGAAGTTATGGGTACTCCCTATATCAGCTAAACCTCACTTTCATATTTTTAATATAATCCACCACTTTCAGTATTTGTGGCATGCTTATCCCATTTAATGCATGTATATATATATATATATATATATATATATATATATATATATATATATATATATATATATATATATATATATATATATATATATATATATATATATATAAAATAGGGAATTATTCCTCCTCATAATTTAGATGATCATGTTCTACTTTTAAATCCTTCACAACTAATTATTACTCCTCCAAAACCTCATTCTCAATAATCATTAGTCATTTATATCCATAGGCACACTTATGTAATCTATACCATTTACTATCATAATGCCAACATATACCCTTTTATATTTTTTCTTCTTCTTTTTATGGATAAATATTTTTGTTTTTACCTTGGGTTAAAATACTTGACCATAGTTATATCAATAGTATTATTCAAATTCATATCTCACCATTTGGAAGTTTGACCTTGTGTGAATATCTTGGTAGCATAGTTGTGTTACTCAATGTGTTGCATTTGGTGCATTTTTTTCCTAAATATACAAAATTATAAAAAAATAATAATTTGTTCATTTAGTCCATTGATGAAAATTTTAGTCTCTATTAAATTATTTATTATGGGGTCTAGATTACCAATTTTATATGCTTTGAATTATATTCAACTATAGATCCTACTTTTTTCAAAAAAATTAGTTAGGTGAAATAACTTAACCTCCATGGGTTATCATAGTGGGTTTCTAAGTCCTTATTAAATTCATGACAACTAATTACATTCCCTTTCTTGTCATTAATTATCCACTAGTACCATTGATAAGGTTAAGATTCCATATGTAGTGAGGTTGAATCAACCTTTACATTCTTAGGTATATTATGAAGCCTAAAATATTATTCCATGAGACTTATCCAATAATTTACATACATATAATCAAACTTATATATCCATATTTAAAAGGTGTAATTAAAATCTTTGGAACTGTTTCCCTATGTTTTATTTATTGTGCCCTCTAGTGTGGTTTTGTTGTGTATGAGTGACTATATGATGTTGATTAATAGTCACTTAATTTCAAACATTATATCTTATTTAATCCTATCTAAAACCTCACTCAAATATTTTGAAAATGGGAAAACAAATTATCATAAAAAAGTGACCACTACTCCACATCCCTCAAGTATGTTTCATTCAATTTTACTTGGTGGAAAATAAATGGAATCATTGGGATCAATGGTTCAAGACAAGGTTGTTCCAAAATGCATGGATACTAATTTTGTTGTAGCTCTATGTTTTTTGTCAATTCTTGGTTAAAAATATATTTAGTGAGTGGTAACAATAAATAATTAAATCATGTGATGTATCAGAGGCATATGTTCCACTATTGACCAAATTTGACCAAGAAATTCCAAAATATAAAATTCCTCAATCCTAAAAATAAAAATAAATGATCATATCTAAAATTTTATGATATTTCTTAAAATGTAAAAATTAATATAAATTTCAAAAACTATGATTTATAAAGTAGTTTAATGAAAAATAATAAATCCATAATAACTCTCTTGATAATGATCATCAAATCCCAATTTGTTTCCTTCAAACTTATTTTTTGATCATCCAACTTCAATAAAAAAATTGTATAAAATTTTACCCTGGTTTTAGAGACAGAGTGGAAAAAAAAATTCTTTGCTAAAATTTATTCTTTCATACCACTTGTTAGGATATTTATTTATAATAATGAAAGAAACATTGAAATATAATCTAATTCAATAGGAAAACCTCTAAAATCATTATATATGAGGAAATGAATTCAATAATGAAAATTTTGATTATTATGGGGAGTAATGATCAACCATATATATACCCATAATTGGGAAAATTCACACCTATAATTGGGAAGGGTCACACCCATTCATTCTAATTATGTCAGCCTAACTAAATATTAATAAATAATAAATAAAAGATAAAGGTTATTCTATCCATTCCATTACCTTAATACTCATAATGGTAGAGATGTAACATATATCCCTTGGATTATTTTCACTTTGGGAACTTACCCTCTTACATTAAAATTGATTCAAATAATACAAAATAAATACCTTACAATACACTCAATGAAAATTATTTATGGTAGTCCACTTGCTTACTATGTCATATATATCATGTTTCATCTTCCATTACACTTACATGACCATATATATACCTATAGCCTTGCTAAGATACAAGGATCTCTCTATTCTCCATGAACACTTAAACATGTTGTATATATCCACAACCTTTCTACCAAGATGAGTTATATATCACACAATTTGTTTTTTTTATTCACTCATAATTTACATTGTGTTACTTGTATATACTATTTGATAACATTACATTTATACATATGGTTGATGTAGAGTAGTTTCATTTGATATACGATTCTTTTCAAATTCTTACTTGACTACATGATAAGTTAGGTTTTTATTGATTATTTTGTGTGGCCTTTGTTTTTGTGTGTGAAACATATGTATTTTATTTATTATATGGTACCTTCATGCCATTTGAGAGTGGCCCTAAGACTTGTGTGTTTGTGTGATATTTGCATGTCCCTTGTATGTGGCCTTTGGGTCTTATGTGTGATATTATATGAAAATTATCTGATACATGTAGTTACGTGTTCCTATGGTGTTTTTGTTCCTATAATGCATCACTTCTATTTGAAAATTCTAATCTTGTGCCATGATACATATTGTGCATATGTTACTTATGCATGTTCATCCCATACATATCTAACAAATGATTTGTATTTAATTTGATGTCATATTAAATATTATGATCTAATACATTTCAAATGTTCACATACTACTACATAATTATAACTTTCACATGTTTTAAAAGTTTTATTTTGATTATAGTGAATTTCAACATACATTTCTCATTTAAAATGGGAGCATCACAATAGGATTTACTTCAAAATTTAAGCCCTCATGAGCAATAAATTTTAGACTTATGATAGTATACAATTTTTAGAATTACAATATGGTTCATATTTTTTAGATTATATGGGAATGCGACATGCATGTGCACTCATTATTTAATTTACTTGAGTAAAAATTCATGTATACTTTATGCATATGCATTGCAATGTGAATAATAATTATAAGTTACATGTTTCAAATAGTTAAAAGTTGAATTGTAATTATATATAAATTTAGTAAAGATGTAGGGGCCATGATATTATTTCATGTTTGTGCTGCTACATTTAAACCTTAAAATTCACTTCCTTACTAAAGTAAAAAGGTTTGAAAGGTAAAAAAGTTTTAAATAAAATCTAGATCTTCTTGTAGTGATGTTATTTATCTCATTTTGAAACTGGGTCATGTTATAGTCTAGTGACACTCAACATCTAACATTTCACTATAAATAACAACATTTGGTTATTTTGCCCCTTATTCTACTTTTTTTTTTTATATGATTAATATACATTCTTAGATGATGGATGTATCATAAAATATTTATAACTAAATTTATCTCATTCATATTAAAAAATTGAGACTTGATCACTCTCAATGTTCCACACCTTCAAAATATCTCCAAATGCCTCAATAATGAGACATATAATTTTGTACCTTAAATATAATGTGAAATTGGATTTCATAATATTTAATTTGTATTATTTTAATTTCTTTTTTTTTTCATTTCAATCTTCAATTTTTAAATTTTCAAATATGGATACTATCTACTTTTAGTGGAATTGTTGCATATTTTTTCATTGTGACATCTTGCACAATTAAGATACACATAAAAAATACAAAGCATGTTTAACACTTATGTATACATATATTTTAAATTAGTAACTCTATTCCATTTCATAAATATAATAAATGGTTTATATGAGTGTGTGTGTATGTGGTGGGGGGGGGGGGGAGGTGTAGACACTCATATTTGACCATTAAGTGATTGAAAATGATTAATATTGACATCCTTACCTTAATTAACATATTTTCCATTCCATTAACCTTAAATATCTATGAATCCCTTCAATAATCTAATTATTGAATGAAAATATGTAAAATTTCATTTAAACATACATAATGTGCTTAAAAACCCATGTCACCCAAGATATAATAGTATTTGTCCTTCTAGGAAACAACCATACTAGGTCGGACAAGGTTCCAGCCTAACCTTCTCCACTAATGTTTCCTTGTCTCCCATGCTCTAACGATTAGTTTTAAAATTTGAGATTTCTCATATCACCCATCATGTAAATTTATCAAATTATTCTAATAAATATATTTCAAATCTACCACTATATAAACACACGAAGGCCACTCTAGGCATGACTTAGAAACTAGGCAATTAAAAAATCACTCTCTATACAATTTTTTCACATTGAGAAATGAACTCATGTTATTCCAATTTCATGTTATAATTTATTAAAACAATCATAATCCTATTCTACATATATTTTAGTGTAGGTCAAGGTATTCATTGTCAATAATTCAACTTAGTTTACTAATTTCATCCATATAGTGCAAGTATCAAAATTCACATGCTCACTCAATGAGGGAGATATACATGACCTTAAGACTCCTTTGGGATATGTATGATACACTATTATTATGCATGGTTTTATGAGGATAAATTGAATATTCACCTTAAATAATCCCCCCTTTACATTTTATTTATATTTAGTTTATGTGCAAGAACTATGTTTTCAACATTAAAGATATTTTTGCATGACAAATCAACACCTAGACAATTAAAAAACCACCTATAATAGGTGTAGGTAATAAATTATGAAAATCATGAAAAAAATCAACACATTAATTTCTAGAGTCAAATAAACAAGGCCATAGTTCACCCTTGTCTACCCTAGCACATTCTTATCTTAGTACATTGTATTATTCTATTTTTAGGTGTGACATAATTTAGAGATCCTTAAATTTAGTTTAACATTAGTGATATACCTTCATAGATATAATAAGTCACATTTGAGATATATTTGAATATTTCATTGAAAGTTACTATTTATGTCTCATTAATTTTTTCTAATTTACTACATTTTACATTCAGATTCTATATATTCTATAAATATGAACCAAATTTTAATAGTTTAATGTTTATATAAATTATTGTGTTATATAAAAATAACCATTAGATAATTGTATATCAAGCTTGGATATTGTTATATGATAAACATATTTGATCTACATCTTCTCTAGGATAGAGCTCTTGGCAAAATGGAAAAAATTAGCACATTAGATAGAGACGGGGAGACTAACAACATGTGTAAGCCCATAATCAATAAAACATTATTATAACATAGTTATCTTTCCATATTTTATCCTCTCTAAAAAAACTCTATATTTACATGCTCTGCTTCACTCTCTATTATCTTAGAAATATTTCTCTCAAGAAAAAAATTGGTTCAATACTCATATATTTGGATTTCATTCTAGTAGAGGTGGATATACATAAGGAAGTCTTATAAATTTTCTAATGAAAATTTAAATATGTAAGAATTATTTGTATGGGAAATATTTATGGGTCACTAAGGTCATAAAAGTACTAAAAAATATCTCAAATACTTCCTAAAGGATATGTTTGGCCAAACTATATATTTCGAGTACCCACAACACCTTAAAAACATTAAATGTAGATTTTAACAAAATATAAAACCTAAATATTGTGGGAAAGATTTGAGTTGACTTAGGGGATGAAAAACCACATGTTAGCAACAAGGGATGGGATAAAAATCAGGAGAAATGAGTTAAATGAAGGGAAATGGAAAAAATAAAACACATGTAGAAAGACTTATGAAAAAAGATGGAAATTAATTAAACAAAGGAAAAAAGACAAAAAAAAATTTGATAAACTTTCCATGAATGAGAAAAAAATAATTTGAGCATAATCTAAGAGCTTGAAGTCTTAAAATCTATCACTTGCACTAGTAGAGCAATTTAGAGCTTTCACATGAAAAATTAAATTCCAACTTTATTTTATAGTGTTAAAAAATTCTTTTATTTCCTAAAAATGAACCATCCTTATAAAATAGTATTTTGAGATATTGACAATACTTGTTTAAAAACCTTTTAATTTTTTTAAAATATTAATAACATTTTTGGGTTTGTGAAGATATATGTATTTTTTTGGGTTTTAAGACATTCAGGGTACTATGGATACTTTATTTTTTCAATAAAATCCTAAGATACCAAAAAAATCAAAAATAGTACTGACATTTCTCAAATATTAGTATTTTCATGGTTCTCAGATACTTTAAATACTCGAATAAAATCTCAATGCTTCTTTAAATTATGAAGAACGTAAAAATTCTAACTTAAACATAATCTTATCCAAAATATTAACGTTTTATCTATTTCATATATTTCAAACATATGGAGGACTTAAGAAAGTTCCAAAAGTGTCCAAAAGTCTCAAAGTCATGTAAATTAAAATAAACCTTAAAATTTCACTAACCATAAATAATGAAAATTTCTTGCTTCAAGTTGGTATGCACAATGGTGTCAAAATTGGGGTGATTTAAAAAATCAATATCTATGACAAATATGTCCAACTAGGGAATTGAGTTGAGAGAGTCAATAAAGAATTTCAAAATTTATGGTTTCACAAATAGGTACATTATCCATTAGGCAACTAATTCCAAAATTTATATGAAAAATGTTTGACAACCAGACAAAAAGAAATAAAAAGGACAAAAAATAGAAAACATGAAACATAACAAAAGGAAATGAAAAGATAGAGTAAGAAAGGAAACAAACATAAAAATCAGAGCTAACCTATGTATGCTCAAGGGATAACTATATTTCATTGAAAATAGTATATCAAATATTTCTTATTGTAAGGAAATGGAATATGCCTACCATATTGATAAGACAAGAAGTATGTGTTATCTACATAGAAATGTCATATCCTAAAAGGACCTATCCACAAAGAATAAAAAAATCAATGGATTCCTGTAAGTTCCCTTCTTTAATCCTCAATCAGAAAAATATCATCAATTTAAAAATATTTATGTCTAGCCTTCTTATCAAATAACCTTTTTACTTTTATTTGTTGTTCAACATTCATGTCAATAAATGTTCGTTTCTCTTCTTCCAACTTGTTCAAATACATAATTATTTTATTCAAATATTTTTTGAAGTTTTCATCTTTAATTTTTATATCCAATTGAAGAGTTATCAATTCCACTGAAATAGGTACTACAATGTCCATATCATAATGAAAATGGAAATGAGACATTCCAAGAGACATTTTTATTTTGATACAATAAACCCAAAATGCAACATACCACATATTATATGAATTTCATTGATTCTCATCAATTGAATTTTGGATGATAGTGAAAATGTTTTATTGTTTGATTCAAATTTATCATACCCTTGTAGATAATAAATTTAAAACTGATTCATGGATATCCCATATCTATAATAAAATCCAATGAGCATGAAAGAGGAAAAAATTGATGCATTGTCTATTACTATTTTCTATGGCATGTCATGCATGATGAGGATATTCTCTTTTATGAAATTTCATATCTCTTTGGAAGTGTTTTGTTTGATAGGGATGAATTCATTTGAATTCATAAATTATTCAATTTACATGATAGCATGATTGTGTTCAACACTATATTGTGCATTTAGTGTGTCAATGAAGTATAGACCCCAGAGCTTAAAAATTGATTTGATCAAAATTAGTTTTAGTGGTAGTGTAGTATGCTTTGGTCTCCCATAGAAGTATTAAAAATATTCACAGTTTGAAACCCACTCTTGGGCATATTTAAAAAGTGTGGGTCAATAATAATGGGGTCTCAAAATATTATGTGTTGTAACAAGAGAATAAATAATGTTACCAAATTTTGAAGTATGAATAGATTCTAGTAATTTTTGTTTCTACTCTCTATCAACACACCTTAAGAATAAACCATTGCTACCTATTTTGAAAATAGTGTTATCACATATTACATATATATTAACTCTAAGCATACCTTTTATATTTTTCTTCGCACTAAGGTTTTGAAATAAATATGCATATGTGATAAATTATTATATATTTTAATGCCACTCTTCTATAGGTCTAATGAAAATAGTAAGAGGTAAATATTTGGTAATAAATTATCCTTATGATTTTTTATGGTATTTACTATTAGATATGATTTATGCTATGATTTAACATAAACCATGTCCTTAGATAAATTTGGTTATATTTATACCAAGGTCATATTATTAAAATTTTGTTATTCAATTCCTTCCCTTTTAATCAAGTTCTTGTTGAGTCAATATTTACTCAAAAATTGTATAAAGTATCAAAATCATAATGTGTGAATTTATAGTGTAATACCTAAATGTTTTCACAACCTTGACTACTATATAAGCATGTTTTTGATGTCTTTACACTTGATATCATGATTCTCAAGACCAAATTTCATGTAGGAAATATGAAATTCAACTCCTTAAATTTTTAGCACCAATATGGATGACAAAGTATGCTCTACATATAGTAGTGAATGATGAAATCTTTCTTGAAATCTGGGTACATAATAATTAGTGGTTTGGCAATGGAAATTTTTATTTTTTTCAAAAATATATTTTTCATATTTCCTCCATTTCAAATAAGTTTTTCCTTTCATCATATAAACTATTTTTATTGTCAATCCTAAAAAATAAGCCAACACTTTCTCAATAAGTTTAATTTTTTGAATAAATAATGAACACCAGAATACCATGGAGTATACATTTCTTAAATACTTTCTCCAATCAATCATAATTATTTTATCATCTCTTTAAAAAGATTCTAAAATTGTCAAGATACACAACTATTTTATTTTTATTAATTTCATGTAAATTGTTATCCATTCCTCTTTGAATATTACACTTGCATTGATTAGAACAAATGGAATTCTTATATACTAAATGGGGTTATGAATTTAGGATTGTTTTGATTTTATTTCACAACTTAAATTTTGATTATACCATGAGAAACCATCAAGCATTGATATCATATCAAAGCCTACTATAACTTGTACCACTGGATACATGATGGCTAATTGATTATTTTAGTTTAAATAATGTTTATTCAAATTTTGAAAATTGACATAAATCCTTACTTATCTATTTTTATTTCATACAGGGAAAATAATTTTAACCCATGTGGAATGATTAACAAGGAAAATTATTCTCACATTTACCATTTTTTGAACCTCTTAAAAAATAGCCATATCTATTTTTGGGTTATAATATCTCTACTTTTTTAAAGGAGTCCCATATGGAATGAGTGAGATGGTGTGTAGCATTTATTTAGGATGAAATGATTTTAAATCACAATATAAATATGCAAGGATTTTTATGTATTTTTTGAGTAATGAGACAAACTTGATATGTTATTTACAAAAAAAACACTTTCTAATGTTGACCATTGTGGGTTATTCTTCAGAACCATTGTTTATATTTTCATGATTTACTAATATAAAATAATCCTTTCCCATAGTTTTTAATTATAAATGTATCATGTTTATCAAAGAGTTCACACACACACACACACACACACACACACACACACACACACACACACACACACACACGTCCTTTGTGTATATTGTTTCATTTTAATTTAATCATGCCATATTCATGACATTAAATATTGATTCCCTCTTCATTATTTTTAGAAACATGTCCCTATAAGATGATTCACTACCTTTGAAATAACGTTTACTTGAACTTTTCATTTTCTCAATAAAGGTGATAATTTTTGGAACTTCATTGAAAACTTTCCAATTTTCAAAATTTTTAGAAACACCATTTTAATGATATATTTATTTGTAAAAAAAATAGGATAAATAATTATTAGTGAGGTAAATAATAATAAAAATAACCATTTATAATTATTATCCCTTGAGACTGTAGTGCTAGAGAAGCATTTAATATTATCCATGAAGTCCCAAACTATATTTCTGTACTGCCTCAAATGACCATTCCTCAATGGAAATTGATAATTTATTTGTTTTAAAATTAGCTTAGAATCACCTTGTGCAAATAATTTTTTGATCCCCATTTATTATACTACCTTGATGTCTAGAATCAATGATTCATACTTGGTTGTATTATTAGTATTTGAAAATTGAAACTTGTAGAAGGGAAACAATTCTTTGGTTGGTGATATGATACACACACCATCATTATAACATGAAGAAGAACATATACCATAAAAATCCAGAGTCAAAACATCATTTTGATTTATTTTTATTATTTTTGGAACACTTACATCATCTTCAAAAAACATCATATACTTTTCTAGTCTTACATTTCATACAAGATGTTTGCACGAGAATCATATATTTTTTTCATTGTGAATTTATTATTTAATTTAGGATATATCCTTACTTTAATTGATTTAATTTTTATAATGGAGTGATCCAAATCCATATGAATTTATCCACCCATTTATTTGAGTTAGTTTATTTCCAATAGCATTCCATACCTTGCTCAAATGTTTACAAATATAATGGTCATCTTAATTATTTTCCATGGAAAAGATGCCAATACTACTTGATTATATTTCATTTTTATAACCAAGGGTATTTGATTTATATCCATTGAATAAAAATGATCAAAATTTGGGATACATGCAAGACCTAATTCGTGAGTTAATTTCATAGATGTTACATTATTTTCAGCTTTGATATCAACTATATACTTACTAACCTTATAGGATTTTAGAAAGAGAGATGTAGAAGGATTCAAGATTACCCATATTTGAAATATAAGAAACCATAGATAATTACGATTTGACTCAATGGGTGTGGAAATAATTCTTTTGGATAAAGGTTTACTAGCATTAGGTTTTTTCCTTAGATAAATTTAGCTAGCTTATCTAATTGATTAGGATTATTCTTTAACTATTCTACTTTAGAAATTTTGATTTTAGAATTTTTCACATGGTCAATAATGTTGAAGGAATGAATATTAGTATAATAGGATGATTTTGAATTCACCATTGGTTGGGATATTCCTACATTTTTTTTTATTATAAAAATAGTATTTAAATTTAAAATAGTAGAAGTTTGAGGTGAGTTACTTACCTTTGTTTTAGGTTACTTATTTTTTTCCCAATTGGGTACTTTAGATATACAAGGAAGGATAACACTCAAATGAGATATGTTTATATTATATTTAAATTTAGTTTGATCCTTATATTTTAATTTTTATCTTATTTATTAATTTTAAGATATTCCTTTTCATTTTGTGATCTAGTAAAAATGGAAAAATAATGACCATTCATATCATAAACTGTGCAATTATAATCATCTTATTTAGATTCATATTCCATGTATGAATTATATGACCCACCATTGGGTTATTCCATTTCAAATTCATGAAAACCCAATATATTTCCCTCATTTTATTCTTGTTCATATTCATATAACTCTTCTATTTCAAGTAACACATTCACAACTAGATTTGATTTGATAAAAAGATTTTATCATGGAACTTTAAGATGGGAACAATAAATATTATGAGATACAAAATTATTTCTTGGAATATAAATATGTTGGGGATAATTCCTTTTAAGGTAATTGATCTCTTAAGGCAATGATTTCATTTTCTATTTTATGGCATACCTAATTATTTAAACTTTAACTTGAATTCTATGATTTTTCCTTCACTGAATATTTCATCAGTTTACTATTTATAATAAAGTCGTCTTACACATATATGGCTAGTATTTAACCATATTTCAAATTATCAACTCTAATTCTTCTAAGAAAAAACCTACTTCAGGGAATTATGAGTTTATGAAAAAAGATGAGATTTTATTTTATGGGCTTAGCTGCAACAGGAATTTTGTTTTGTAATTTGGTGAAATTTATAACAAACTCTCTCATTATTTGATGTAATTATTTATTCATCTATGTCAATTTATAAAGGAATTTTTGTGCCTATTTTATTGGATTTAATATATGTTCAAATTTGGTTTTCATTGTTTCCAAACTACAAATATAACCATGAGTGAGATGGTAGATTTTTTTTATTTTTCCTCGTAAAATTTCAAAGAATAATTTAACTAACCCATCCTCATATTGGACACCCAAAATTATTTAAACATTAGTAAATGTATAAAATGTTCATCTAAATGTTTTTTAACCTTTGCAATGAACTCAAGGAAGATAGTTTTTGACCATTTTGGAAAGTTAGGAATTTTTCCACTGAGAGAAAGTGGACCTATGGAACCATGAAAAAGTACTCAAACCATGTTTTTAAAATTTATATTTGAAATAAAAAATTTTAAAAAAATAAAAGGGATCGAATTTTTATAGTACCAATTTATTGTCATTTCTTTTCAATGCTTGAAGGAATAATTATATATTTATTGATTATTAGTTTTTGTATTGAAAAATTTTATAGACTTAAAATAAAATAAAAAATTAATTTTAATTTAAGTAAAGGATCAAAATTACTTTATTTCTTACTAGACCTAGTAACCTTTATCTCAGCCAACATGAAATAAAACTTTTGATGTCTTGGCACATGGGGTGGTTAGATGGATCTTTGACCAAAACTTTTGGGTTGCATTATTTTAATGGAAAGTGATAAAACTCTTTGTGCAAGGTAAAAATGATATTCCTCTTATTATTACATAACTACTACCTTATGGAATTAAATAGCACTGATTTTTATATCCCACATAATACATCAAATATCGAAGGAGATACTTCCTATGTATCTCAAACCCAATAAATATTTGTTTTGTAGATGGTGTTTTGAACTCTATAAATGATCACATAGAGAAAACTAAAACCTATTTTTTAGATTGCATGGAAAATAAATAAATTTGCTCCATGGTGAATGTCAAAAATAGTTGGTATAATATTTTCTATGGAGTAAAAAATATATATTTAATGACAACAATGTATGTTAAAATAATTCCCCTCTCTTTATGTAGGAGAGGCTCCATTTTTTTAAAATAGGAAAAATGCACAAAAATTGAATATGTAGTTAAATTATTTTCTAGATGTGTTTTAAAAATATCAAAATGAATGTGTAGTTAATAGAATATTGAAAAGGACATTTATAAATGAAATATATAAAATTAGAACATATAAATAACAAGCATAAATAAATTCACTTTTCTATCAAAATTTTACACTAAAATTTGTGATCAACATGAATGATTTAACATTATAAATATTTTGTGAAGAAGATACAAAGATTGACATAAATTTGAACATAAGGAAAAACATCATTCAAAAAGAAGATAAAGATTAAAAATTATTGTTGAAGCTTCTCGTATTAATCCTTGCAAAAGAATAAAAAGTTTTCTTCTTTACTTCTCTACTAGTTTTTTTTATTTCTTATCAAAAATTCATAATTTCATGTAACTACCTTTTCTAAAAAAAGGTTTTTATTTCTTCATTAAATTTTTGAAACTATTTCATAAAGTGAAAATATAAATATTCCAAATTAAGATAAATCTATTAAAAAGTGTAATGAATAAATAGAAAAATAAGAGAGATATCAAGGAGAAAGAGAAAAAGCAAAATGTTTGTTTGAATGAATTGTTGGTTGTTCCAATGTGATAATTTATCATTTCCCTTCCATTTACACTAATTTAAAAAATAATGCCATGAATTTTTAAACCACCACAATAATTACTTTTTGTTTTAGAATTATCATATTTGATAATATTTTCAACCAAGTAATGGTTATCTCATTCATTTATTTGTTCTTATTAAAAAATTTAGGAAGATTTATGCTACATTTGGTGAGGGCACTATCAATATCATTCAATATACTCATAGCCTCTAGATTTAAATTATCTTGACTAAATAATTATCCCTTAATCATATTTCAGAATTGTTGTTTCATTTTAGTGGCTAAAAATTGTTTAATATATCCATTTTTCATTAGTTCACATTACAATAACATGGATTTTAGTTATGAGTTTGTTTAATCCTTTTCTATTATTGTTTGTATTAGATTAAACAAAGAGATTGAGAAAATCTAATTAACCATCATACTAAACAATACATGAGAGGTCTATTAAATAGGCAAAAGAGTCACATGAGAAAATAAGGGGTGGGAATAACCACAAGCATTGGGTAGCATAAAATAGCTAAGCCCATAAAAACAAACTAGCCTATTAACCCAAGTGGTTAAAATAACTAACCAAGGTGGACAGATAATATACTTTAGTAAATAACACAAGATATTTACAATAATATGCTAACACCTTCCCTTAATGACTAAACAAAAAACAAGACCAAGTTTATCTATAAATATAGTGAACTTGTTTGTGCCAGGTAGTTTGGTCATTATACTAGCTGGTTGTTCTATAGTGGGGTAGTAAAAGATATTTATGTGTAATTAACCATCATACTCAATAATAAATAAGAGGCCTATTAAATAATAAAAAGAACCACCTGAGAAAATAGGTGGTGGGAACAACCACAAGCATTGAGTAGCATAAAATAGCCAAGCCCATAAAAATAAACTAACCTATTAACCCAAGTGGTTAGAACAACTAACCAGGGTGGATAGATAATATTCCTTAGTCAATAACATAAGGTATCTAATATAATATGCTAACACCCTCCCTTAATGACTAAAATAGAAACAAGACCAAGTTTATCTCTAAATATTATAAAATTGTCTCTACCAAGTGTTTTGGTCATTATATCAACTGGTTACTCTATAGTGGGGCAGTAGAAGAGACTGATGTCTTCATTTGTAACCAACTATCATATGTAATGATGGTAAACCTCAATGTGTTTGGTCTTGGCATAAAATACTAGATTGTTCACCATCTTTAAAATACTAGTTATCATATAAAATCAAATTAGGATTTGATGACTCTAACTAAAGATCCTCTAATATTTTCTTTATCCACATAGTTTCACAACTTGCACTGACCACAACTTTATACTCTACTTCTATTGAAGATAATGTCACTATAGTTTATAGTTTTATCTACCATGAGAAAAATCTTAAAACAAGAGTGAATACATAGCCTATTATAGATTTTATTAAATCCACTAAACCTACCCAATCAGAGTCAAAATATCTTGAAAGCTCAAAATCTATAGACTTCTCATATAGTATGTCAAACTCAAGAGTAACTTTGACATATCTTAATACCAATTTTGATCTAACCAATGTACTTCATGTGGTTTATTAATTAAGTGAGATAGAACACTTACTATAAAATAAATATCTAGTCTAGTGGTAGTGAGGTAAATGAGACTACCCACTAGCTGCCAACACATTATTTCATTGACTGAAGGTGAAGTAGTGTCAGTTGAAATTTTAGCTCCAACTTCCATAGGTGTGTGATTTGGATTACAATCCATCATTCTAAAACTTTCTATCAATGATTTGACATATCATGTGACATGAATACAACATAATCACCTTAACAAAACACAACACCTTAATAATATTTCAATAGTCCTAAGTTTGTCATCTCAAAAGTATAATAAATGTCAGCATTCATCTCCTGAATGAGAATAAAACTAATCCTAATGATGGATATATCATAAATATATACAATGAGAATCAATATATCATCACTAGATACCTTTACATAGAGATTTGGTTCATAGTTACACCTTTTGAAACTAGAATCCTGAAGGCATGAATCGCTCTTCATATACTAGGATCAATGAGCCTTCTTACGCCCATACAAGGACTTGATCAACTTGCAAATAAGATGTTCCTTACCAAGATCTTGAAAACCCTATGCCTAAACCATTTAGACTTCATCTTCCAAATCCCCATTTAATAAATCACTCTTGACATCCATTTAGTTCACCTACAATCTAAACTAAGCAGCAATAGCGACAATTAAATGAAAATTTACCATATTTGTCATAGGAGCAAAACTATCCTCATAATCAACCCCTTCCTCTTGTGTATAATCTTTTGCAACAAGTCTAGCTTTGTGTTTGGCCAAGGAACCATATATTTTTCATTTTACCTTGTAAATCCATTTACATCTAATGGATTTATTTCTTGTTAGTAGCTCCATGAGCTCATAAGTCTTATTTTTCATCAAGGAATCATATTCCAATTACATGGATGATTCCTACTCATGATTCCCTTTGGCTTCTAGAAAAATAATTAGGCTCAAATACATGTGAAATAATAGTATTTATATAAAAATTATCATGCTCACCTCTATTACCAAAATACTCTCCTAATCTCAATCTTATTCCTTCCATACCCTATGGCAAGTCTCCTTCCTTTAGTGCTTCCATAATAACATAATACCACTTGGCTTCTTTGGTTGTTCTATTGGAAACTCACAATGACCTACATCAATTCCCTCCCTATATTGTGATTCCACTAATTAACTATAATCTTGATAAAAAATCACACCATAAATTATAATGAAATCATTAGAATAAAATAATTACTCAATATCTAAAACTCTACCAATTGTTGTGAATTATGGCATCTATTCATTTACTATGACATCTCTATTTACCACAACTTTATTAGTAGAAACATAAAGTAAATTTTAGGCCTTTTACTACTCATTATACTAAATAAACATGTATACTTTGCTTTTTACATCTAGGTTAATTTTATTTTGACTAGGAATAACTTTAAAAGCTACACAACCAAAAATTTATAAAACACTTACATTTGGAGTTTGACATGACCAAGCCTTCTCTAGAGTCATATTATCCAATGTTTTTTTAGGACTTTTACTAAGGATTTACACTGTCATATTCACTACTTCTACCCAATATCGATATGGGACATTTTTTATTTGGACCATATAGTGAGCCATCTCCATCACCATCCTATTTCACCTTTTCACAACTCCATTTTATTATGGAGTGTAAGGGGTAGTATATTGTCTATGTATTCCTTTAGTGGAAAAAAATTCCTTGAATTTTTTCCACTAAAGGCAATTTTTTTAGATGAACTCACCCCCATTATTCATTTTAAGATATTTCACTAACCTTATCACCCATTTTTTAACCATAGATTTCCAATTAGGGAAGTTAAAAAAACAATTAGAATTCTTAACTAGAAAGTATACCCACTTTTTCCTAGAGAAATCATCAACCAACAATAGAAAATAATGAGCTCCAGAAGGGGTATGTGTTTGCATTAGACCATATAAATCCATATGTACCATATCTAATACTCCCTTAGATTTTGATGCTTTAACAACATCAAATGAATATCTAATGTGCTTTTCCAACTGACATCTAGTACATAGATGATGACTACCCCAAATAGAAGGAATCCCCTTAACCATCTTAGTCTTGTTCAATGTATACAAATACTAGAAATTCAAATTCCCATACCTTTCATGCCATAGTTAATTTATGATATCAACTTCTATAAGTGCACTTTCCTTTGCCCTCTATGGATCTACAAGATTATACAAGCCTTTTTTACCAATCCCAACAATAATAATCTTGTTATCTTTGGTAGTGACTAAACATTGTTGTCTTTAAAAATTTATAACAAAATCAGAGTTTCTATTGATATCAATAATGGAAAGCAAATTTTTGTTCATGTTTGGCACATACCTAACATTCTTATATTTATACCAAACTGCACCATTAAAATTGATTTGAACATTACCATATCCTTTCACAAAATGATTCCTACCATCTCCCAAAGATATCAATTCATTATTATTGTCATTTTTAATAAAATACACATACCATTATTTATGGCATGTATAATGGTGAGATGACCCTAAATCAAAGTACCAAGATTGATCCATTGTATAATTACCACTAGAAGCCATGCAAGCAAAATCAGGAGATGATTCCTTGCCTTCACCTTTAGCTACATTCAAATGACGAGCTTTCTTTCTAGGGTTATCCATATCTTGTTATCTTTTCCTGTAATCTTTCTTAAGGTGACTAGGTTGCTTTTAATAAAAACATTTCCACTTAGATTTATTAACCACTTGTGAAGATTCTATTAGAGAACTAGTAGTTTTACCAAATTGCTTACCCTTTCCCTTGATGAAGAAATGCTTTCTATTTAGAATTAGATATAGAGAAAATTGTCTTTTCCTACTATCTCTTCTTCTCTAATAAAAATGTGGATAAATTTTCAAAGTCTGTGTCTCAACAATCATGTGTAAGAAATCCATAAATGACTCAAATAAAGGTGGAAGATTTTTCATATCCATAGCAATCAAATCTTGCTCATCAATATGCTTCTACATAAATTTCAATCAATCACTGATGTCCTTGATCTACAATAAAAACTCAAAAATGGATCCACCTTCTTGCATCTTAGTAGAAATCAATAAATTCTTCAAATACAATACACTACTAGTTTTAGAATCTTGGTATCTGGAAGTAAGAATAGTCCACAATGCTGATTCAATGGTTGTATTTCTGACCTCTACGACTAGATTATTCGCTATTAATAGTTTTAACATAAGATCCTCATAATGAAATTTGTCATAGTTATCATAATCAGTGATAGACCTTTGATCTTTACCAAACACTATTTGAACAAAGTTCTGATATTCACATATTGTGAAAACCTTATGACACTATAAACTAAATTTTTTGCTTGTCAATTTTTGTGATTATATAAACAAGAGGTGTTGTAAAATAGCCATTTTGACATAGTTTTTATTTAAAAAATTAATATAACAAAAAAATATGACTTTATACAAAATTCTTCCTACCTGTAGACTCAAATCATAAACTAGTTAATACCTTCAGAATTAGTAAAAAAACACCACACCATTTGGGAAAATTTGAATTTTCCATCTTTAAAAACACTAAAAAAATATACAAACCAATTATACCTAGAGATCTACAATTTCAATTTAAAAAATTCCTTTTCTACCAACATCTAGATTAAAAACCTAGAAAATGGTGAAATTTTCACCTTCCATAACTTTTTTGAGATAATTTTGTCACTAGTCAGTCCCCAATAACCCTTACAAGCTAAAGTTTTAAATTATTTCAATTAAAGAATTAAAATTAATTGAAATAATAAAACTTTAGATTTAAAGTTTTATAAAAATAATTAGTGGATCAAAAAATTGGTCTACCTAAAAAACTTTAAATGCAAATTCTAGGAGAAATACTCAACCAAATTGAATTATGTCAGTTCCTATCATCTCCTCTTAGAAAATAGAAAATTTTAGACCCATCATTCACCGAAAAAAGTTCCCTAATGGAAATATTCTCACTTTTCAAATTGAATAGAAATGGCCACCTGAAAAGCATAATAAAAATAAAAATAGACTTGTGAGCCTCTTCTGTTGCCTCCTACCACTTTTCCTTTGGTGAGACAAGTCTCCTGATGATTCTCTCCTAATTATTGAATTTCCCACTAGTCAGAAGAAAAAAAAATCTCTTCAAGGATTTCCACTAGGTGCTTCACACTCTTACCAGACAATATGGCTCCTCTCTTTCTTCATAGGCTTCCTCCCAAGCTTCCTAGACTGCAAACTCTAATTACCATATTAGATTCAACAAGGACATTCAAAAAAATGTAGTTAACCAACATACTAACAAATACTTGATATGCCTATTAAATAGGCAAAAGATCCACTCAATAAAATAGGGGGTGGGATCAACCACAAGCATCAGGTACTATAAAATATCTAAGCCTATAAAAATAAACTAACTTATTAACACAAGTGGTTGAAATAACTAACCAAGGTGCATAGATAATATACCTTACTCAATAACCCAAGGTATTTATAATAATATGCTAATAGTTTGATAGATAATGGTTAAGAGGTTAGAGTACCCTAATCAAATAGATGAATAAAACTATTCTAATTTATGATAATTAAATTGATTTAGATAACTCAATATGTTAAATCTAGAAAATTACCAAATATAGAAAGATTAATGTTTATTGATATTTTAATAAAAAATTAAGAGATAACACTTACCTTATTTTTAGATTCATAAGTGGATGTGACATGTACAAATGTAGAAACATGTATATTGATGATGAAGATCCCATCATAATTTCTTTAAAACTATTATTTTTTGAGTCTTAGACAATATAGTCAACTTGTGGACACTAGCATCGATACTTTTGTCTTGTATAAAATATTAATTTTATTTATAAGTAAGTGTTTGTCCATGTTAGGGATTTATTTAACCTTAATATTTCTATATTTAGATTCTGATCACACACACACACACACACACACACACACACACACACACACACACACACACACACACACACACACACACATATAACCCTAGTTCTTCACCTTGGTTCTTGTTACCTTTCCAAAAAATGGCTTAGTGGGATCATGAATTTAATCTAACCTCAAAGATTCCTTTTTAAATTACCACTACCAACATATCTAGTACTATAAAGTGGGACTCATACATATGTATTTCTCCCCTAAGTGTGAGATTGTGTGTACACGCATGTGCAATATGCTACATGTAAGGACATGTAATGATCTAGCTTGTAACTTTAAAAATACTACTCATTAGATATTTTTTGAATGCTTCAAGCATGTAATATGACTAATCCTATGATTTATGTATGAATAGGTAAGAATAAGGATGTAGAACTTAGTTTTTCAAGTGATTGATTGAGCTTGAATAGGAATTTACTTTATATTTTATAGATGGATAATGGTTAGAATTTGATTTGTATTTACACCACATATTTTGAAAATATCTCATAGAAGGTTTAGATAAGATAAATAGGATGATCCATATGTTCCAAAATATGATGATATATATGTTTCAAAATATTTGAAATTTGGACGAATTTTGAGGTACAGACATTAGATAAGGAATATGGACACTAGTGTTGAAACTATTGTCCCTATGTGAAAGTTAGTGTCTATTAGGATAAAAAATTATTGAAGTTTTATATCTAAAAATAAAGGTAATAAATCACATTTTAATATTAAATTAGTGTACAAATGATCTGAGTCATTAAAATTATAGGGTTGGACAACAATATAAAAAGTTAGGTATACTATGATGGTGAATGCAAGCCTTTTGGTAATAGGAAGATTTGGAACGGAAGGGTAGATCCCTCATTGGTTTTTATCTAGTGTAAAAGATTAATATTTTATATATAATAGTAATTTATTATCTATATTTATCCCTCTTTTATCTAGTAATGCATAAATATGAAATTACTAGGTTAAAGGAAATAAATGCATACTTAAGTGTGTACAACACACCATGCCTTTGCTTCAACCCTAATGGATTTTTTTTTAGCATATGAATTGTAACCAAGAACATGTTATAATATAGATCAAGGCATGAAATCTAAAATTGAATAATTCAAATGCTTGAAATATAAAGAGAGCAAAGAAGGAATATACATGTGTGTCTATGTAACCATGTTCCTCCTTAGTAATTTGATTTGGTAAAGATGATCGTTTATAAATCATTGGTGTTGAGAGAGGCTCAAAACTAAAACTTGATGTTTTTAAGAGGAAAATTGGAGTGTAATTATTCCCATATTCTAGTGCAAGGTTGAGTTATGATGTGACCATTGAGATCACTAAATCTCAATCAAGAAACTCAAGTGAATGTATAATAAATCCAAGTTAATTGGTATAATGAACACAACCTAGAAAAGGGGAGTAGTTGTAAGGCCATTAGAGGAATTGAATTTCAACCACACTACTCAATGTAGGTAACTTTTATAGACATGAAATAGTCAAAATAATGATTCTTAGTAAAAAAAGGTTTTTTTGGTAAATTTTTTGTATATGTATTTGTAAATTTTGGTTCAATTTCATGGCATATGCATCTATAATGTGTCTCAATCTAAATTATCTATAAACATGTAACCTTTGATATTTACTATGTATAATACATGTCACACATATGAATAAATATGTCCTAAATCTATAAAACATCAATGCCAAATGTATAATATTCAAACCCAAGAGTATATCTAAATCTTGTAAATTGTATCAATTTTTTTGAGTATGTGTGGATTAATGTGTCTATGAGATGATCCCACTAATATTACCCATTACCATCCCAAATTTTGAGGTGAGGGGAGTGGAATATGGTAGTTACCTTACCTTAAAACGATAATAGAACTATATTATTTCTGTATGAATCATGTAGTATATAGGAGTAACATGTCTAATTAGATATATCAATGAAGTCAATTGTATGTAATCACAACAAGCTCTAATATTCATGATATTGATAATGGAAATGTGTATAAATTAAATTAAAATCTCAAAAAATAATCGAGAATGGACACAATAACACTCAATGTCAGATAAAATGGGCTAAAGAGATTGAAAACAAGGAGAATGTTCAAATGCCACAACTTGATTGAAGGACATATTAAAATGTCCATCAATAAATAAATAACATTCAATATCACATGGTGATAAAAATAATTAACATATTCAAATGTTCCAAAAGCAATGTAATAGAAAATAATAAATATACTCAAGGAGGTGAAATTGTGAATAAACAATGTATTATCAATGAACATAAGCATATCATACTAATCTGTGCATATATGCGTCAACAAAAACGTCTATGTTACATAGAGTATAATGAATATGATGTAAGATTTAATCATTAGTATAGGCATGTGTAAGCATTAGTATATAAACTCAAAGTTATAATTTAAAATTGATCATAAAATAGTATAACATGTATTGATTGTGACCAAATAGAAATAAGATACCCCTAATGTAGTGTGTTATGTAGGAAGATGAAAGGTACAACATATGCATGTGCATCTATGATGGATCACATGTATTCATGTATCACACTCAATTATCCATGAAACATATGTGTATATAAATAATAAATTATATGCTATTTACTAACATAAATTAAAAAACATAGATGTCGAGGAGTTAGTAAACATGTGTATGCAAAATAGTATTTTATCTATTTGAATGTTTTTTATTTTCTTGGAAAATATTTTTTTTGTATGATTTTTGTAGTGTTTTTTCTTATTTATGTTTTTGTAATATTTGGAAGGAAAAATGTAGCCTATGATCTCATATAAGGGATGTTTATAATAAGGTTTAAACTCAAAATATGGTACATGAAATTGGTGATACTACTAAGGGCCATGTATGTGTGTCATATCTAGAATAGTAGAATTTATTTGGTCCTATATGTATGTATCATAAGACTCTATAGTCATGGAGAGGTAAAAGAAAGAGTAGTGGTTCTTTGAATCCATTATTTTTTGCTATGTAGTTTCTTTAGTGTAGTTATAATTATAACATGTTTATTTTATCTTAGAAACTATGTGGACCATCTAGGTGTAGATGAAAACTCCATGGATTTTACTATGTATCTATAATTAAATTATATATAAAATATTGACCACATAGGAAAGGGGATTACAAGTTTCTTACATTTCACACATGATTAAAATTATTAGGTTTTATATTTAGGTTGTCTTGGAATACATTTTACTTGTTCAAGTGGATGTTCATATGGAATTCAAGAAATTTTAATTACCTTGATGGTATTATTTTATTTAATACACCCATGCACTAAGAAAGGTACTACATGGGGTATTTGTATATGTGGTCATCCCAATTACCTATTAAATACTCCCATTTATGTTATAAAGTAAAATATAGTGATTAAATGTGCTAAACCAACTTGTAAAAGTAAATCAATCTCACAAATAACTTGTTTTGATGCCCCATCAAATGCCTTGACCATTTTTATCAAAATGTATAAATCGTCACATGTATATCCAAAATGTGTGAGTAATGGAATGGTACATTTATTCTCACTATAAGCATTATCGACCATAATACCATGTATAAGCTAATGATCAAGGTATAATGTATTAAATAATGAGTGAAGATCTAAATCATCATCCAATATCTTATTGTCATTGAATGTAATAGAAGGTCTCTGAACCATATGAGGCATAGTGCATTCAAGTGTGCCAATAATATAATCAAATAGGTTATTGTAATAATTTTGAGGATTAACTCATTTTCACTTCCAAATTTTTCTCAGAATCATCTTGTAATGGATTATTAGATATGTTTTGGTTTTGATGGTCATCAGTTTATGACCATAAATCCCTTTAAGTATCATCAAAGGTAGGATATTGATTATCAATAAGGTCTTAGATCTTTTGTTTAAAGGTATAACATATGTTTTTATAATGGCCAACACCTTGGGAATAATCATAGTATGAATTAACATATTATCCTTTTGGTAGATGCTGACACATATTAACTTCTAGAGGAGGTAGAGATATGAGATGACATTTTATAAGATTATTAAGTAAAAAAATATTTAGAATTAGGTAATTTTCTCTTAGGTGCATTTGATAATATAATCATATTATTTTTCTATGACACTGCATCAACTACTATGGTTGCTTCATTTTTAGGTTATGTAGGTTTTACCTTGTAGTTTGGTTAGATATGAAACCAAGTATTTTATGTAGTCTATGTATTTTATACATACTTAATCTTGTTCAATGAAATAAGTTTCATTTCATGATCTCATACAACATAACATAAGTGATCAAAATATTTAAACTCTTTAAAGATAATAGACTCTTGTAATAGAGCAAGCCAACTTTTCTTAAAGATGTCTTGAATCTATTTATCTATAATTATGTTTGTCATATTGGCCAACATTATTTTGTACCTCAAAATATATTTTTTAATAAGTTCATTGGTTCCTTTTTTGATCTTATAAATTTACTAATATGATACATTTTTAGAGATTTTAATTAAGAAATGTGATAGAACCTGATCCACTATAGTTTGAATGCTTTCAATGATTAGATTGGTAAATCATAAAACCATATTAAAACACAATACTTTAGGCTCCTTCAAAAAAATTGGTCAAATTTTTATTATTTGAAGCACAATTAAGGCATGATACATAGAAAGATTGAAGATGATATTGATGATCATCATTACCATCATAAAATGTGAACTTTGGTGCAAAAAAACTAGATGGAAAAGGGTGTAAATATATCTCAAGTGCTAGATTATTTTTAGTGCATCTTGTAAATAAATAGCATGAATTGATTACATTTTTTTTTTCAAAGTTGGTAACATTAGCTTCAAAACCATGAATAACTTGGATAATACTTTGCATAGTAGACCCACTGGGGTTTAGTTTTGAGATTTAAGAATCCACCAAAGGGTATGACAACACCACTTGTGTTGATGTAGGGATTGAAACTAATAATTGAGTTAAATTATTAATTATTTCCATGGAGGATGTGGCAATAGTGATTTTATGTCTAGGGAACAATGGTTTGAAAAAATATATTTTGCTCCCACTAGATGTAGTAGGCAATGTCATGCTTGAGGGGAGGGATATGTGATAGGAATACTTAGTATCCCATATATTTGTATCAATAATGAAAAATGGTTTATCACTAACACATTTTATATTTTTAGTTTCCAATATATTATTAAAGATCTTGTCGATATCTTTAGGATTTTCATGAATACACTCTATAAATAATGTAATATATTAAAATCACTCTTGATATACTTATTCATGATCATTGTTTTGATGTGTTTCATTATCCTCATAATTAGATTCATCTTCTATAATATATTTTTTCATTATTTTTCTCATTGTCATTATTAGAAGAATTTTACATGGTATTAGCTTGAGACATTTTAGGTGGACCAAGGGTTAGTTAAAGATGTTAAATACGTACACAACTTAATGTAGAGCTATGCCTAGTTTTCATAATAATGATAGTACAAATGTGAATAAATATATAGATTATAAACCTTATAAGGATCAAAATCATAAATCAATTTAATATTTGAATGAGAAGACACAAAGGTTAGGTTCACCAAATATGTGACCCATTTTTACTATTTTTGGATATATTAGGGTTAAAGGGTTAGAGTTGCCTGATAAAATGGATGAATAAAAATATGATAAATCAATCCATGTTTAAATTAATTTAGATAAAAAAATAAATTGAATCTATAAAATTACCAAATATAAAAAGTACAAAGTTGATTGATATTCTCATAGTTGAAACACAAGCAAGACATATTACTTAGTTTTTTTTCAGATGTGCATGTTGGTATGATATCCAAATATGTAACAACATGTAGAATAATGTTGAATATACCATCATGATATTATATAAATATTATTTATGGAGGCCTAGACAGTACTATCAACTTATGGACATTAGTGTCAATACTTTTATCTGTGGCTCAATGCTTCTTTCCTATATGAAATATTTGTTGAATTTATTATCCACCACCTAGACCTATCAGGGTTTTATTTTACCTTTATGTTTATATATTTTAATTTTACATACACACTATGTATGAAAGTATATAATTTAAACCCTAGTTCTTAACCTTAGCTCATGTAGCCTTTTCAAAAATGGGTTAGTGGGATCATGAAATTGAGCTAACCTTAATGACCCCTTTGTCAAAAATCACTACCAACATAGACGATACTTAAAGTAGGGCCTCAGACCTATGTATTTATCTACAATGTGTGGGATTATGTGTGAACAAGGGTGTAATATGCTATATGGAAGGGCATGTAGTGACATATATTATAACTTGACCAAATATACTCATGGTGTTTTATTTGATTGCTTTAGACTTGTAACATGGTTTCTCATATGATTGATATATAAATAGGGAAGAATAATCCATTAGAACTAAATTGATTGAATGAGATTTAGTAGATGTTTTCTTGATATCTAATAGATGGATAGTGAGTAAGATATGATTTCTATTTATACCACACCTTTTAAAAATATATCAATAAATAGTTATATAATATAAATATTCCTACCCATATGTTTCAAAAAATATATATTTGGATGAATTTTGAGGTATGGACATAAGATGAGGAATCTAAACACTAGAATTAATGATAATACCCTATGAGAATGGTATTTTTTTGTAGGATAAAATATTACTAAAGGTATGTAATTTGAATTAAAGGATATAAATCATATTTTAGGATAATTTTAGTGTACATATGATATAGGTCATCATAATGATAAGGTCAAACCATAATATAATCAGTTAGGCACAATGAGATTGTGAAATTGAGGTTTTCAATAACAAGAAGGTCTAGAATGGAAGGGTAGATTTATGATTGATATTTGTCAAGAATGATATGTTATATATAAACATATTTTAATATCTACATATTTCATCACAAAGTTATTTATATTTTTTCAAATCTTTCCAGACTTTTTCAAGAAAAAACATTTTCCATTTTATTATTTGGAACCAAATTATTGACATATTACCATATGTTTCTATGAAGTTTTGTTATGATATGAGGATGTTTCCATTATAATGGGTCATATCCTTTAAATATTTTATTATTTTATTCATCATACCACTTTCTTTCAAAACTATTTTTCTTTTCTCTAAGAGCTTGATTTTATCTTCCTATATAAATAAATACACTCTTATCACTTCATTAATTAATTTGAATCCATCAACAACAAGTTTATTAACCCAATTTTCCAACACTCTTACATTATTACTATATTTATTTATCATAAAAACATTATTATCAATGTATCTAATGACAACCAATTCTATTAAGGTAGAAATTAGAACATTTTATTGACTCAAAATGTCTCTATTTACGATAAAATTTCCCATACCTATTCCTCAAGCTATTCTTGAGTCTGCTTCCCTAATTATATTCTTTCCTTGTATTTTCCATATGGTAACTTGAAAATTTTAAATATCCCCTTCTTGAGTATATTCACCAATGTGTATTATAACCAAGATATAAAATACATCCATATCTTCCTCATTTATATTCTATATAGGTTTGTAAAATTCAAAAAATTGAGCACTTAGAGGCTTATATATCAATATTAAAGTTTTTAAACCATTTTAGGCTATGAAATTTACTCAAGATTGGATATTGCATTAAAATTAAGATAAATAGGCATCACACCACTCTTATTTTTTTTATTTGTGATTTAATGGACCTAAAGGAAGGATGAACTTCTTAAATAAATGGAAGCCTTAGTATATTGTTATTTTGAAGATGTAAGTAAAGAAAGAGATTATTGAGAGGTAGTTATGGGGTATCCTATAACAATAATTTATTATGGGGATGGTGAAGGAGGAGTAGGATAAGGAATTGGATGATGAGGTATAATATAAGGAGTACATGCAATAGGTAAGGATTAACCTAAAACTATCCTATCTCTATATACCTATACTTGGAAAAGGTAAATTAAATATATGTATGATACTTAATGTTTGGATAGTGACGAATGGATCCATATACCTACAAAAAATGTGTATTTATATCACAAAGATCAAAGTAAAGGGTTCCAAATCCTTTGTTCCTATGACACAAAAACATATATCCAACTAGACCTATATGTAAGTAATACTTATTAACAAAAATAAATTTAAGTATATGTGAAAGTAAATTAATTTAAATTAAAGTAAAAGGGAAAGGTTAGAATGATCAAAATGGGTAAGGTGTCATGGTTAAAAAATGGATCTATAGACAATCTAAAATGGATAAATGATAAGTCCAAGCAATACTATATCCACAATAGGTTTAATTTTAGACATAACTTATAAAAAGGATACACATGCATTCATTTAGTAAGCAACATGCAACATCTAACTATTAAATTAAATAAAGGAAATAACATAAGGTTAGGGATATTTACCTTGGAGTGGGCCTATCTTGCCTCAATATACCAAGATGAAAAGGGTTCTTTGAAAGATATTTTTATGGTTTTGAAGAGATCAAATGGTTGGTAAAATATATAGGAATACTCCCAATGACTTATCTTATTACATATATAGGACTTTCATAAGACAAGCTTCCTTTAAGATAAGATTCTACCTATAACTGTCTGATATGTGACATAAGACAAAGGTGAAAGTGAAATATATGATTATATTGGAATCAAATATTGCTATATATATATATATATATATATATATATATATATATATATATATATATACATATATATATATACATATATATATACATATATATATATACATATATATATATATATATATGTATATATATGTATATATATATATATATGTATATATACATATATATATATATATACATATATATATATATACATATATATACATATATATATATATATATATATATATAGAGAGAGAGAGAGAGAGAGATAAAATACCCAAACCCAATCTAAAGGTTAAGATAATTACATCAACTCATTTTGATGAATTTAAGAGTTGTTAGTTGACATTAAAATTTTTTAGCTAGGATAAAATAATATGAATACCAAAAGATAAAAATATAATGATGTCATTTAAGTTTATATGGTATAGTAAGTGAATAATTGAAAAATAGATAGCATCAACCTAGGTTGATGCATTAGGAAATGTGCAAACTGGTATACATGTGTGAGGTAGGATGGAAGGTGGTAGGTAGGAAGGCAAATATGATGAATTATAACTAGAGACAAGAAATATATTATCATGGAATAGATAGACACATCACCTAAAAAGTACCACTATCCTACCTACCCATTTCTTAGTGCACCCCTTAAGGTGTGTAATTAGGGATATTTATGTTTAAATTTTTTTTACAAGATAAATCATTAATAAATTATAACGTGCAAAATATTATGTGTATCTTTATGCCACATTTGAAGCTCATCATGTGTCACAATAGTGTAACATTAGATGGTGATTTTGGAAATAACATAGAAATAAAACAACTAATATAACTAAAATTAAGTGTGGAAATACATGTTGAAAAATGAATAAATAAAAGTACCATCTACATAACTTGAATTATCTTTATTCTAAATTACTACATGTTGATATCATAGTCTTGATCACGAAGGGCAAAAATTCTGCATTTGAGAAACCATAGGGATATAAGGATATAAATAGTATCAATGCATTTGTATAAATGATGGTCAATTATCAATAAATAAATCTCAAAACTATTTAAATTAATTTAAAAATTATAAATATAGGATTGTAAAGTCTAGGTTATAACCAAAATACCAAGCATGTAATGAAAAATTATGTAAAATGAATTTAGAACATATTAAATCATGTGAAAAATCATATAAAACATTATAATTAAATAAAATATCAATATAATAACAAATAAAATAAATATATATATAATTAAATTAAATAAAAATCAATTAAAAAACTCAAAAAAATATGGAGGTCAATGAAATCACATCTCATGTCAAACAAACACAAAAAAAATATAAAAAATTAAAATTTTGAATGTATTTTTAAATGTAAGACAAGCATGCCAAGGCAAACATAATGAAAAACATTTAAGTGTGTTGAAAATTAAAAATTTCTATTTTAATATAAGTGAAGTCCATGAAAATAATAAAATAAAATGAATGAATGAAAAATCAAGAATATCTAAATAATTCAGACTCAAACTTTAGCGATTGCTCTAGAATGCAATATAGGAATGTAAACCCATTGAAACACATGAATATGATAGAAATTATATGGTGTGGAAAAAAATGGGATGGTGAAATTATGTTTCTAATAAATTCTTGGTCTTACATGAGGTCTTAGAATTAAACTCACAAACTAATCCAAGTGGTGTAAGTAGGTAGGTATGATCAAGGATGTGATCAACTAATATCAATACCCATAAAGGTGATAGAGGTAAATTATATGATATAAGTATTGAATGTTAGGAAACAAATGAGGGATGTGAATATCTTTACCAAGAATGAGACACAATACAAAAATGGGAAAGGCTAAAAACTATTGACATCAAGAACCTAGATCATTCCAACTAATGAACACAAAGATTAGGCTAACAAGTGAAGTAAACAGATCATCCCATGGAGGCTATGTACATGAAAGTTAAAATGATTCTATATTCTCACAACATGCTCCATACTCATAAGGAATTCATAAAAATCCATTAGTCTACTGAAAATATTGGGTACTTGTGTGATAATATATATGGCATTAAAATGTAGGAAATATAATGATGTAATATAATAAGATATCCTACCCCATTATAATGGCATACTACACCCCAATAGACCTCATATCTATCTTGAGTCAATTTTATTTCAAAGTTTCAAAAATAATAGGATATGTGCCAAACAAAGATCACATATTTTTGTTTGATCCAACTCTTAGGATATAATTTCCTTTTAACATATTCATTTTCTTATGATATGGAGTTTATTTTATTTTATTTTTATTTTATATTCCTCCCCTATATGGATTAGAAAACCAAACATTAGTGAAATAAGTTGTTAACAGAAGAGAGATTATGTTTTTCCACTATAGATAAGTACATAAAGACCATCATGCCTAAATACTCCTAGACTTTCCCACCAGTAAGTGTGAAACCTCAAAACCAACTTACATTTACCTCAAGTGAAATGAAATAAGGGGAATATGAGGATCGTGGATGATTTATTCATGTAATAGAGGTGATACAATGATTAATATGGTCATACTTGAGCATATATAGGGAAAATATTTCTTCAAAATGGATGAGGTTATCTTATGATAATCATGTCACTATTAAATGTTTACTAACCTACAAGGGATCTAGCACAATCACTAATGAAAGTAATTTGTCATCCTGAAAGAATGGCAAAGTAACTAGTCATGCCAAAATATAGGGAAAGTAAATAGTCATCTAAAAATAGGGGAAATTGAATAAAATGTACAAAAAATAAAAAAAATATGAGACCAAATAACCAAAAAAACATATGGTAATGTTTATATCAAAGATCAACATTTGAAATGTGAGCCTTTGTGTCTTATCAAGTTTCTTAAAGTTAAATTTAGTGATGATAATAAATGGGGAAAATCTTATTGATAAATAATTCATACCTAAATATAAATGGTAGGCATCGCAAGATGCCTCAAAATCATAGATAAGATTAAGGATGGGAATCATGACATGCCCCAAAGGATGAATTATAGGCAAAACAAGATGCAATAGTATGTGTAATATTTGTATGATGGGAATCAAAAGATGCTCCAATATGTGTCATAATAATATGATAGGCATCGAAAGATTTCCCAACCTATGGGATATAGATGGATTATAGTTAACCTCAAGGTTGAAACACCTAGGTTTTATGTAAAAATATATGTAATTTTGTGTTACAACATGAAATGTGGCATTGAAGACAATGCTCGAATATTTGGAGGTGATATTAAATTATGTTTGATGGTATCAACTAGGCTAATACAGTCTTGAGAAACAAAACTAAAGTTGAATGTATCATCTAGGTTTATATAATCTTATGAATCATGATTGTAATTAAATATATTATCCGGGTAGCTATAGTTGGAGGATATAAAAGGAACTGTATCATCCCGATCAATATAGTATACTAAAACACAACTAGAATGGACTATATTAGTAGTCTAGTGAAATAAATTTGACATTATCAAATAGATTCATGTAATCTAATGAAGAAATATAATATCTAGAAATATAATTGAAATGGATTGTACTAACCTGGTTGATGCATGATGATGAAATATATTGAATTATATTACCACATTAAGGACCATGGATGATTTGGCTAACTAGAGGTGGTTGAAACTGAATGATATCAAATAATTTGATACAATTTGATAGAATTGATTATGGTATATAGGCAGATTTATGATAGTGATGATGATTCATATATGATTGATGATCAGAATCACCTATAATTTACCATGTGGTAGGAATTTTAACTATGATCTCCCTTAGTGCATATGACATAATAGAATTATAATTGATCGATAAAAATACCCATTTTGAGATGTTCAAGTTAGCTATATTTTCATTATTATTTTAGGAAGTAGGAGTAAATATGGTTTGGAAAACACTAGTGGATGAGTTAGGATTAAGAGGAATTTATGTTGATTTGATTAAGAGACTTTAGAATAGTATTGATAACATTATTTTATAATAGTGTAAAGATTTAAATATGGACCAAGCAAGGAGGCAAGAATGAATCACTAAATATCATGACAATTATATGAGAATGATCTATCATAGCATGCCTCCAATAAAAATTATCAAGAATGTACCATTTTGGAGGAGGTTTGAAAGTGTCAAAGTTCATGGATTTAGAAAGATGTACCTTTTTCTTGAGTTTATGGAGATTGAAGGGACAATGGGATGGGCTTGTATTGCTTAGTTTGTAAGATCCCTTGTTAGTTTTTTATGAGGATTTGTTTGACATAAAGTGGTATCAATGCTATTGGATGATGATTCCTTATGAGATGATTCCAAATTTTCATAAGTAAATCATACATATTTGCTTAATCTAAGGCCTCTTGTAAAGTCTTAGGGGAAAACATCATAAATTTGTATAGAAGAGGGTCTTTAATAATTGTAATAAAGAGTTTGAAAATATTATCATCACTCATGTTATGATTTGATTTGTGAGCTAGATACTCCCATCATTTGATGAAATTGTAAGAAGAATCATAAAGAAGTTCCTTAGAATTAATGAAATGTCAGGCTATTTTTAGGATGATATTATGTTAGAATTCATTAACTAGAATATTATATTTATCCTCTATTTGTGTGATTTAATTTATAAGAATTTTATTTTAACATTAAAGTGCATTACCAAAAATGTTTTGGCTATAAGGTTGGTGATAGTGAAGATATTAGTTTGAATGCATTCCTTTTATATATTTCCAAAGGATTTAAGGAAGAATGTGGGATCTTTAATCCATTCATATGTGATAGTTAGATAAATGTTTATAATGGCCATGGACATAATGAATGGTAATAAAGGTTTGTTTTAAAGATGTTGAAGTATTTTTTTTATGCATAAGAGGTTGAGGGATGATATTCCTATCGAAATATATAAGAGAATAAGGGTATTTTTTAAATTTGGTTGAGTCTTGATGACTCTAGGTTGACTAGACATTTAAAAAATTTGGTCTTGCATTTGGATCATTTAGGAGTTCTTATAGACTTGCATAAAGATAATTTATTATACCATTTATGTAATGATTATAGTTTTATCTATAGGTGGATGTTCATTATAAGGAGGGGGATTGCAAACATTTTTATTGGGAGGAAGATTCCTAAAATTTATTTTTGTTACAACAACAATCATAGAATATGAGGAAAGATTGCTATCAACCATGTTACATTATTTTTTACTAATAATTGGTGTTATATATATAGATTTACCTCAAGGATTATTAAAATAGGCTATAATATGTGGAACATAATGTGACTTTCCAACCATTGATTTATATTTGTTTATGATTTTATGAATTGTAGGTTAATAAGGTGTAAAAGTGGTATACATTGTATAGTTGTCATGATTTTGGATATGTATTTAAGTATTTACTATATCTACTAAATGATATGGGGTCAATAGAGCAAGAGATAGAGAAAATATAGAATGGTTTCTATAAAAAATGCACCATAAATATTTTTCTTCAATAATGGATAAGATAGGAAGAAAGAAATAACCCATATATGATCTAAATGAGTTGAGGCTAGCAAGGAATTATTTAAGAGGTGACATCATGATGCTAAGAAACTTTTAAAATTAGTCATTAAAGGATGATTACATAAAATATATGTTATCATCTAGGCTAATTTAGTTAGTTTATATTTGTATTAAAAATGTAATATATTGGCTACGATGATGCAGTTAGCTAAGAAAAATAGACTGTATTGATTTGGCTAATATAATTTAAAAAATGGAACCACTAGTGGTAGCTACAAATCAATGAAATATATCAACTAATATAGTTTAGTTGAAATGATAAATAATGGTATCAATATGGCCAATACTATTGGAGGACATAAATAAAAATATATCAGGTTGGCCAATGCAATTGGCTAAAAATGAAAATCGAGACAAAACTGTATTGGGTTAGATTATGCATTTTGTTGAAATGATGAAGGTAATGCAGAGATTCACCATAATTTATGCAATAAAATAGGATTAAATTTTAACTATCCTATTTTCAAATTCCCAAACTTGTAAAACATAAATCAAATAGAGCTCATGACACCTATTGCTTGACTAGTGACCAATTGATCCATAGAACTAACAAGATAGGTACCTTTATCATCAATATCAAGGGATAAGTTTTAAAATACTTTAGTCCAATGACACAAAAAAATTACTCCAACTAGATGTCTATGTAAGTATTATATATTTAAAATAAACAATCTAAGTGGTTGTACAAGTAAGGTAAAGTAAATTAAATTAAAAGGGAAGGTTTAGAATGGCCAAAACAAGGTTACATGGTTTAAAAATGGGGGTATATTAAACCTAAAATGGACAAATGGAAATATTAAGAAATATAATAGACACACTAGGTGTAGATATAAATTAGACAAGAATACACACACATTCATTCACTAAGCAGAAAATAACATCTAATTAATAAATTAATTAAAGGAAAGACCATAAGGTTATAAATACTTACCTTGGACAGGACCCATCAACCTCAATCTCTGACTTGTCCAATTATTATTTTTAAGATATTTATTTATTTTTAAATACTCAAATGGTTGGTATAATAATGAATAATAATCCGAATGACTTATCATATTAGATATCCAATATTTTCATAAGATAATATTTCCACAAGATAAGATTCTACCTATAGTTCCCAAAAATGTGACTTATTGTAGAAGTACGAGGGAGATAAGAGTATATGAGTGTGATATATGACTATGATGGAATGAAATATTAATTTTATATATAGTGATAAAATACCTTAGCCTAACCTAAATTCTAAGCTGATGACATCAACCAATTTTGATATAGTGAAGAGGATTTGGTTGACATTAAACTATGTTGGATAGGTTGAAATAATATGAATTAAAATAGATAAACTAAAAAATAAATTGACTATGTATATACAATATAGTAATAGAACATGTAAAAAATAGACATTAGCCTTGGTCGGTGTAGTAGGAAATGGGAAAACTAGCACAAATGAGTGAGCTAAGATGGAAGGAAGTAGGTAATAAGGAAAATATGATGAAGTTAAAATCAAAATAGGAATGATATGATCATGACATAGATAGAAACATCTTTCAAAAATTACCACAAGGATACCCCTTTCCTAATGCACGCACTCAAGGAGACTGATGCTCGACAACTCACTAGAAAAAAAAGCTTCAATAAATGATAATGTAAATTTTTTTATGTGTATAAAAGGAGGAGATGAATGAGGTTTTAGAAGTAAAATGGAAGAAGTAATAATAATCTGCTCAAGATCATTAAAAGATACAAGAGGTACTTGTGTTGAGATCATAAAAGATACAAGAGGAAATTTCATCATAATTATAGAAAACACAAGTTGTATTTTCATTAAGGCAATATAAGATGTAATAGCTACTATTGAAAAACCTAAGTTGAAAGAAAGGAAATTTTTGAGTTGTGTTGTCAATAAGCAATGAAGGATACAAATATTTTTATGTTGGAACCTAACCTAAAAAAATAAAGGATTTTTTAGGTCTCTTGATGACAAGTTTCTAAAGTCTTTCTATAGTTACATCTACATAAGTTTATTCTCATAGATTCTTCTTATTTTGATTTTAATAATTTCATTTCATTGTTTTTTTACTTGGTTGTTGGATTTTTGTATACATCTTGGTGCCAGATTATTTTTTATTAATGGTAAAAGTGAGTTTTTTGAAAATAAGGACTCTACCCTTTACAATATAAACTACAAACATGGTCTTTAGAACCAGATATAACAAAAAAGTTTGTAGAGAAGAAACAAACAAAGAAAAACTCTACAAAAGCAAGAGAAAATTAGCAACTTCCACATTAGCTATATAAAACAAAGATGTATCATAATCCTTCTATAATTTTTTAATTTTGAAATATGAGGGTCATGTTAAGAGGTTCTAATTTATTATTTTCTCTACCTTTCTTTCTGTTGTTCACTAATGTCCAAACTCCTTCTTCCCCTAAATTTGATACAATAGGGATGAAGTCTCCAAGAGAATCCATTATTTTTCAATTTTTTAGATATTCCCTTGCTAAAAAATCTTATTTAGAACCTAGGGAATAAATTTTTTCCTTTAATATTTCCTTATGAAAGTCTACATTTATTTGGTCTAGAGACATAATCTTTTCATCCATTGAGATACCAACAAAACATGGAACCAATTGGTGTTAGATTGTTATTGGGTTTTAGAGGATCCAACAAACATTGAGATTATTTTAGCTGTATAATTGATCAATTTAGTCTTAAACCAATTCCCTGATATTTATTAAAATAATTGATACTCTCATTCAAATTAAAATATCATTTTATTGACATATCAATAAGTAGAAGAGGCAAAAGATGTAATTTATAAAAGAGAGGATTAATCATGTCTAATCCATCATCAAAAATATCCCGAGTCACCTATTCTAATCTTAATTTTTTAATTTTTTTTGAGGACATATTTGAAATATTTCTTTTTTTACCCTGAAATTCAACTTCAAAATATTATCAACAGTCTTAAATTTTTGGTACATGTATTTAATTAGGATATTATTATCAAATGCAAATTGTCTTTATGAAATTTCATAAGGAATTCATTAGTGGATTTTTCAATATTGGAGGCATCTTGAGATGATTTTTAAATATAATAAATTATTCCAAAAGGAAACAAAAACCCTCCTACATGTTTCTTATTTCACTTTTTATGAACCTCACTTAATTTCCTACAAATCTCAATGAGAATAATTTTATCACTTAGGTATCTCTATAATTTATATGAGACACCTAAAAACCCTCCAACTATAATATATGTGAATATATGAAATTGGATAAAAAATGGCCAAACTTTGTTACCAAGGCAGAAACTTCATTTGAGATCCAAGTAGGCTATTCTTTCTTCTAGAGTTTAAAAAAAGCATAGTGAAAGCATTGCTCACTATTATGAAATGGTTTTTTACTTGATAATGAGTGATTTTTGGTAATTTATCATATATTATATTTTTTGAAAACTTTTGTCATTATAAATTTAGTCTTGGAAACTTTCTGAAATCAATAATAAAATATACCAAGTATGATTTCATGTAGAATGATTGGGTTGACTTAAGTCTTGTTGATGAATCATGGAGATTGCCACTGATTACATCTCCCTCATTCATGAAATATTTCCTAACAAAACAATATTTTTATATATATAAACATTCATCAACATAAAAAATGCATGTTTGAATTACCCATAGCTCTATAAAATAGATTTATAACATTAGATGACTCTTATTACAATTATCCCATAGTTAGAACCATAAGAAGATTTGATGGTCTCCTTCTTTTCTTATTAAGCTAATATTTCTTAATCCTTTTCAAACATTTATCATTGTTTTGGTTCTAGTAATTCATTTCAATATTAAAAATTATGGATATTGTTTCATTATAAATGTGGATTTGAATGTTGTATTGATTGATAGGATATTAAGCTTGGATATTAGTATAATGTTTACATATTTATTCTACCTCTTCCTTGGGTCATATTACTTGTCATAATATTAGAGATTTGTCATGATGATGTCCTGGTGGTGTCATGGAGGTGTCTTGTTGAGTGGATGAAGAGCCTTGATAGTATATGTGACAATAATAAAGTGTGTAATGTGCTTGTTATTATATGCTTTATGTATGTTTGGTTGATATTCAGTACTGACATGGATAGAGATGATCAAGGATGACTATGGTGATTTGATCATGTGATAAGGGTCCTCTATGAAGTCAAAATATTTTTAATACTTATGTACATAAGTGAAATTCATCTAATTGATCATAGTTTTCATCTAGACACTTTAGGTCAAGTGGTAAAAAAGTTGAAGTATGCAATTTGATTATGTCACCATTACCACTTGGGAATGGGTCAACAGGAATTGGTCATATGGTTGTGATCACATTAGTCCCTAGTTATTATGGACCATATCTACAGTCATTAATAGAAGCATGGTTAAATATATGAGGGTGCAAAGTTCGCTTCTCAATCATAATTCATTATTTTCCCATATTAGCCAAATTTGAAATATGGTTAGAAAAAGTTGAGTAAGTATGTTGATGAGGTCAGTGTTCACACATGTGGAGATATCAAGACAAAATTATCATATGGGTTTGTTAATTTTTGTGCCTAGTTTATTTGCACTAATTTTTAGATTATGTGATGTAGTGCATCAAAATATATACATATGCAAAGTTGGGCTTCTAGGCAGTTTAACTATGTTTTCCCATAGTCAATTTTACAATATGGCAAGAAGAGCCAAGTGAGAATTTTTATGTTGTTATATATTGCATGTGTGAAGGGGTCAAGAGAAACTGATCATATGGATTTATTAAGTTTTGAACATAGATGATTTTCAATAAATTTGAGATCATGCCCTAAAATGTGGTAAAAGTTATACATGCTCAAAGTTGGCCTCTTAGGTAGGTTTTGACATAGTTGGCTCTGTGCCAAAAGATTTTGAAAATGAATTTTAATGTCATTTTATCTCACACATGCAAAAGTTCCAAGAGTAGTGCGTTACACAATTGGATTCTGTTATGGAAGGAGATCATCTAGTCCAAGTTTGAGATCATGTGAGTAAGCAAAGAAGAAGTTATTCATGTTTTAAAATGGCTAGTTAGTCATATTGAAAGTGTCCCCTTAGTCATTTTTTAAAGAGTTAAAAATCACACAAGATAAATGGTGCACATCACTCCAAGAAGTCAGGAAGAAATGAGATGAGGATAGGTGCATCATGTTTAAATACTAAACAAAGATATATGATAATGATCCAATGATGAGTGGGCATTTGTATAGATTGATCAAATGATGAGAGTTTACCATTATAGACCTACTTGATCCACAAAGATTGATGGAGCATGTTGAGTCAACATTTCAAGATTCCATAAGATGATGTCAACTATCAGATGTTTAACATTTGGATTTGGTGATAAATGTTTTAAATCTCATATAATATTGATGGTGAAATATTAATTCAAATATGAGATTACATGATATTTTAGATTTGTGTTCGAAGGTTAATTCTCACCATTTGCATTTGAATATGTGAATTTCTAAAGGAAAAAAATAGTGTCTAGTTTTTGGACCATATATTTTTATAGAATATAAATTTGCTCATGCATTAAAAATAAAACTGGTAGAGGACTCCAAGGTGCATCTAGATATATATATTTTAAAATATGAAAGTGAGTACAATTAAATATATTAAGATTATAAGTTGACTATGTGTTCATATTTGTTTTCAAGTAACCCAAGAATGATATTCAATCTTGTATTGATGTTGTTTCAATGTCTCACAATGAATTAGCTATTATAACATGTTTTAGACTCCACGAGGATGCTCTATGTGTATTTTGGAGGTGTGATCAATCTATCTTGAGTATGAATAATTTTTAAGAAGTTGATTTTATATTTGGTAATGGTGTTCCTATGTATAAGGTCTTAGTTTGAGCTAATTGAGCATACACAGATGTGATGTAATGTAACTATGATCATTTGAGGATGTCTTAGGGTACATAAGGTGTGGAACCATGTATTTAAAAGTGGTCCTATGTTATTTTTTTCTTGAGGGTGAGTTAAATGGGTGGATAGGTCTTAATGAGACATGTAAGAGATATAAGGGCCTTATTAAAAGGTGTAGCTAATTAAGGGTGACCCATAGATGCTATGGCCTATTAGAGGTAAAATCATTGAGAGAGGGGGGGTGAATTAGTGAGCCCCAAAAAAAATCTAACCTTAAATTTGATCTTTAAAAATAATTAATCAGATACTAAAAGCATTCATGAAGCATATATAACATTCATAGTAATGAGCAAGAGAGACAATGAAAGATCAATCACATAACACATGACATACATGGGAAACCCTCTTTGGGGAGAAAACCCAATGAAACCTAAAATTGGATTACTATCCTAGAATAAAAAGATCTAATTTATACCATATATAAATTATCAAGGACCTATAATCCCAATTTATTGAGACACCAATCCCAAAAGGTGCTACCACACATGTCTAGTTGAGTTGCAATAAAAACTAGACCTTATAGCAAGTGTCACCTTATAAGGATGATAAAACAACCTTAGATGATGAGATACCACAATAACACCTATGAAACACTTCCACCTCTGAATTTATGTCAACAAAACTTGATAATGGACCTCAGCTAATCACTCTTCACTTTCATTCACACTCAAAAAAGTGAACTATTCTCAGAATAGAATTATGACCAATAAGTCATACAAATATTATTTAATATGTTTTTATATTCAACATATCCTTACAGAACTCTAATCCTCCTTAAATCAATAAAACAAGACACAATCCTTTCTCAAAAACTCTCCCAATACTCTCTCAGAAGTCTATAACCCATCAAGTTTGGTTCCACTATATATAGAAAAATCTAGATAATCACTACCTTGGTCAGCCATTAGGCATGTCTTAACCCCTAAGACATATATGAAATGAAGACACAGATCAATACAATCTATATAGGCTAGCCATATAAACAACGGGTCACCCTTAAGTAACTACACCTTTTAATAAGGCCCTTGTAGTCCTTATAGGTCCCATGTAAACCCATTCACTCTTTTATCACTCCTAGAAAAATAATAACCATATACCACATTATAATACTTGGGTCCACTACCTATTTCCTCTTAAACATCATAAAATTATCAAAATCAACTTATCTCACCTTTGCATATGCTCAAACAATATAAACACTGACCTAGTCTACATAGTCACCATGAATGAACACATAGTCAACTTCTTAAGCATTGGTCATGCTCAAAATATATTGATCACACCTCTAAAATTCATGTAGATATTCCTCATGGAGTCTAAAACACTCCTAAATAGTTAAGAGATCATTATACATAGTCAAAACAACAATACAAGATCAAATACCTTTCTCTAGTTACTTGCAAAATAAGCACAAACACATAGTTGACTTCTAGGCTCAATATTTTTGTCTGTTCTCACTTTGACATATTCAAATTTATACATCTACATGCACCTTGAATTTATATACCACTTTTATTTTTAATGTATTATAAAATTCATCTTTTTTCAAAATATATATCTTTTGTTTTTCTTATGTTAAATTCAAATATTTGAATAGCAATGGTCACAGTTAACCTTCAAACACAATGCTCAAATCTTGTGTATTCTCATCTAAGGATCTATCTCACACCATTAATATTATCTAATCCTTAATAAATATATTTATAAATATAATCATTAAACATATATCACATTAATCTCATTTCATTTAATCTAAGAAATTTGACTCAATGTGCTCCATCAATCTCTATACATCGACCGGGATTTTAACAATCAATGATCATCATTTGATTAGGTGTATGAACACTCATTTATCATCAGATCATTATGACGTAAATTTTATTATTTATTAAAAATCATTCACCTATAATTATCCCATTGCCTCTTTACTCCTTTTAATCAATGTGTACTGTTGATCTTACTCGAGATTTAACACATACAAAAATGATGAAGTATGGGGACCCTATCAATATGCCTGAGTAACCATTTTTTTCTTAATAAATTATTTTTTACTTTGATGTATGATATTAAATTTGGAATAGATGATATCCTCACATAGGATAATCTAACCATGTGCCATAATACTCATGAAACGCTCTTTCATGAGTAAAATGCCTACTCATAAACATATATCACAAAGCCAACCATGTCCAAATCTACCTAAGAGGCCAAATTTTAGCAACCATAAATTTTGCCATGCTTCATCACATGATCTAAAATTTATCACAAATTATCTATGCTCAAAAACAAATAAACCCATATGATTAAATTATCTTTACACCTTTACATGTTCAAGATATAACACCATCAAAATGCTCACTTAGCTCTTTCTACCACACTACAAAATTGGCTAATAATGGGAAAACACAGTCAATCTACTTGGGATCCCAAATTTTCATATGCATATCTTTTAATGCACTATATTACATTATCTTTAAATTAGTGAAAATAAACTAGGTCCAAAATTGAACAAGCCCATATGAACATCTTCTCATGAATTGTCCATATATGTGAGCACTAGCCTCATCAACATGCTTACTTAGCTCTTTCTGGGTACTTTGAAAATTTGGTTAAGTATGGGAAAATAATGAAATCTAACTGATAAGACAAATTTACACCCTCATATCTTTAATCACATCTCAATGCATGACTTGAGATTTAGTGAAAAACAACTAGGGACTATTGTGACTATAACCATATGACTAGTTCTCATTGATTCCTTCCCACATGGAAATGGTGACATCATCAAACTGCCTACTCAAAATTTTTACCACTAGACCCAAAGTGTATAGATGAAAACTATGATCAACTAGATGAATTTTGATTATACACACAAGATATTCACCGTATATAACATTATATAGGACCCCTTTCACATGTTCAAACCTCTATACTGATCCCTGATCCTTTCAAGCTATGTTAATATAGAATATCAACCAACCATACACAAAGCACACTAGAACAAACACATTGCACACTTCATCATTATCACATAGACTATTAAGGCACTTCATCCACTCAATAGGACACCTCCATGCCATCAACATGACAAATCTCCCACAAAATCCCCCTTTATCATTGATGTCAACAACCATCATATAGGAATATATAGCTCACCTTTTCTCTCTTCAATGCACTCCTACAACAAGAACTTTCTCCCTAATAATAAATTTCTCCCCCTTTGACATAATGACAAATTGGTATACACTGATCTTAAGGACCTCAAAATACTATCAAATAGAAAAGGTCCATCTTAGAAAGATGCTACAAACTCCCCCTTACCTTGAGCCAACTTTAACTTATATTGACAACTTTTTCTTGCTCCAGACCAACACTTTTCTTCAAATTCAAGTACTAAAATCAATGAAGAAAAAAAACAAAATAAATAAAATATAGTGTAGCTTTCAAAGAAACATCTGAGATGGACTCCCCTATTAAATATAAGCAATTTCACCTTCTAAGCATCTTTAGATATCTACACACTATGAAAAATGACCATACATGCTTACTATCCTTCTTTCTCAAGACACTTGCATGACCACTAACTCTACATCTGCATTATAAAAAATAGTGAAACATGCATTGAACCAACGTAAAATCATACCTTCAAAATCTCATACCTTGCTCCTTTTGGAGTAATTGAGAAAAAAACATTTCTCTTCAAACCTCTGGAGAAATTTCTATGAACATGTTACTCCCTATTAACCAAAGACCTATTGATTCATAGAGAAAGAAATGACACCCAAGTTCTATTTTAGATTCTAAAAAATAACTTTTGACAATGGTTTGGTCATAACATCTACAAGATGCTCTTTTTTAGGCACATGTTCTAACTTGACACATTGATTAATAACTTGTTCTCTCAAGAAATGATATATAATAAAAATGTGTTTAATTTTTTAATGCATAACAAGATTATTTGAGCTATTAATTGCACTATTATTGTCACAAAATGTAGGACAAGGTCCATTTTGTCTTACCTTGTAATCCTTCGAAGTTTGTTTCATCCACATGACTTGTGTGCAATAAGAGGCATTTTCTATATACTCAGATTCTATAGTTGATAGAGACATGGAGGCTTGTTTCTTGCTTATCCAAGACACCAAAAACTATCCCATAACGAAGACCCCACCATTGGTACTCCTCTTATCATACACACAACCTACCCAGTCAGCATCAATATATGATTTCAAAGAGAATTCTTTACTCATGGGATACCATAAGACATAGTTTATGGTTCTTTTGAGATATCTTAACATCCTTTTGATTGATTTCAAGTGATATTCTTTAGGTTTAGATTTAAACCTTCTTATAAGACCTATTGCTTTATGATGTCAGGCCTAGATGTAGTAGAGTCTAAAATACTTCTAATCATGGATCTATACAATGTTTGATCAAATTTTGGTTAGTCATCTAGTTTTCTTAACTTGCATCTTATGATCATTGGAGTACCTATTATCTTACACTCTATTATTTCAAACTTCCTTAGCATATCCTTGATGTATTTAGATTGAGAAATGAAAATTACTACATCAATTTTATTAATCTATAATCCTAATAAGTAAGATAGTTCTCCCAACATTGAAATTTAAAACTCAATATTCATAATATCTATAAAATATCTACTCATTTTATCATTGTCATATCCAAAAACTATGTCATCAACATATACAATGATTATCATCTGATGATTACCTTCTATCGTAATGTACATAGATAGTTCTCCCAACATTGAAATTTAAAACTCAATCTTCATAATATCTGTAAAATATCTACTCGTTTTATCAATTTCAGATCCAGAAACTATGTCATCAACATATACAATGACTATCAAATAATGATTACCCTTTATCTTAATGTACATATTACTATCAACTAACCCTTTTTAAATATTTGACTCAAAAGATACTTATCTAGCCTATCATACCAGGCTTTAGGAGCTTGTTTAAGACCATACAAACCCTTCTTCAACTTACACATAAAATATTGATTACTTGACATGAAGTATCCTTCAAGTAACTCAATTTAGACTTATTTTTATAAGTCACCATTCAAGAATTTAGATTTCATATACATTTGATATACCTTAAAACCATTGAAACTTGCATAAGCCAACAAGAGTGTAATTGCTTCCATCCTTGCCATAGGATCAAAAGTCTCATCACAAATTATTCCTATAACCTGAGCATATCCTTTACACACCAATATATACTTGTTTATTGTGACTTCTCCTTTCTCATTCATCTTGTTTTTCAAAACCCATCTGGTACGTATCACATGTTTATCTTTCGGTCTAGGAACTAAGTCCCTTGTTTCACTTATTTTTATTTGATCAATTTATTCATCCATTACATCATTCCAACTTTCATATTTTCTAGCTTCTATAAGAATTTTGGGTTCAGTCATGGATAGCAATGTTAAGTCTTACTAATTTTGATTGTTCAACATTCTCCTTCTAGTCTGCAACCTTGGACCAAAATTTCCAATAATTTGACAGATTGGATTATATTTTTGAATTATTCTAGATGGAACTTTAGTATCTTGTCTTTATTCATCCTTTTCATCTTCATCATCTTTTTGAATAGATAACTTATCATTGTTTGTAACAACATTTTGAGTTGTGTCACTTACCTACAAATTTGGCTTCTTGACTTTACTTGTCTCATCTACTCTTACATTTGAACTCTCAACAATCTTTTGAAGTCTCTTGTTGAAGCATATATAAGCATTACTGATAGAATAATATCCTAAAATGATGCCCTCATTATAACTTGAATGAAATTTTCCAATATTATATTGATATATTTTGATGAAGTACCTATTCCCAAATACTCTAAAATGATTAACATTAGTCGCTCTATTCTTACATAATTCATTAGGTGTCTTATTACCATTTACTCTAATTTGACATCTATTTAGGATGTGCATATAAGTCTTGGATGCCTCTTCCTAATATCCATTTGATATTTTTGCATATTTAAGCATGGTTCTACTCATGTCAACCATAGTCCTATTCTTCCTTTGTACCACACCATTATATTGTGGTGTTCTAGCAGCAAAGTATTATCTTCGTATCCCATGTTCATCATATAAATCATCAATCTTATGAGAGAAAAATCACCTCCTCTTTTTGATCTCACACACTTAATCCTTGAACATTTATCATTTTCCACAAGAGCTTTATATTCCATAAATTTTTCAAAAGCTTATAATTTTTCTTTAATAAAGAATATCCAAGTCATCCTAGTAAAACCATCAATGACAAGAATGAAATAAATATTACCTTGAATACTTTGAGTTCTCATAGATCCAAATATATCAATGTGGATCAACTCTAATGGCTCTGTAGTGGATAATTCCTTATTCTTATATCTTTTCTTGGTTTGATTCCCATGAAGACAAGCCTTTCAAGGAGAATGAGGAATCTTAGAAATCTTGTACATATGTCCTACCAACCCCTTTTAACTGATTTTTATCATATTATCAAAATTTATATGTCCAAGCCTCCCATTCCAATGTCAACTTTCATCTAATTAGCTTATGAAGTACTCTTCCTTCTTAGATTCATGGAATACATACATGGTATTATCTATTTTGTGAACATTTATAGTTAACCTACTAGATTTTTCCTTTCTTATATCACATACATCATCATGAAAAGTAATAAAATTTCCTTGCCTACACATTTGGCTTAAACTTAAAGGTTATGTTTCAAACCTTATACATATAGGACATTCTCAGTCCTAGTATGACCATTATGCAAACTTATAGTACCTTTGTCAACTATGTTATCAATCTTGTTGTCACCAAATCTAACCACACCTAGGTTGGTCTTTTTAAGAGAGATAAACTTATTATTGTATCCTATCATATGATTTAATCATCCATTGTCTATGAACCATCTCTTGTTCTCATATTTTTAAGTGTTCAAAGCTACTTGAACAAATAATGACTATTCCTTTTGTAATCTGCTTGGATTTTTATTCTTTTTTCTTTAGACTTGGTCTTCTTAAACCATTTGATAATGTTAATGACCTATATATCCATTTTTTCAAAAGTCCTTATTGTAGTGCTTGTGTATGTCACCTTGTTGGTTATTGTTGTAACATATAAGTTACATTTTTATATTTGGAGAGAGATCACAATACTTATATATGTGACCAAATTGATCGCAAGAGAAGTAATACCCATTCAAGATGTTGTTCATGTTTGATCCTCTTTTCTTTTGACAATTACCTCTCAGTATATTTTCATTTTTTATATTTTTTATGAAGCTAAAATTACTTTTGTCTTTGGATATGAGCACATCTGAGTAAGTCAAGACCTTATTTTCACATTGTTCCATCCTTTAATTAAGACCTATATTCATCATGATGTGCATATTCTTGATAGTTATTTCTAGATATTACACTACATTATTAAGTTTTGATAAAGAAAAAACTATATTGTTTTGAAGCTAAGACATAACCTTTTTGTCAACCATTATATCTTTGGTAAAATTTGATCTATTAATCCTTTACCAAAGGACCTCACTCTTATACCAATTGTTAGAGGTATAATTACTAAGGGGTGGATGAATCAGTGAGCCGAAAAAAATCCAAATTCAAATATTATCTTTACAAATACTTAATCATTTACTACAAGCATTCATGAAGCATATATAAAATTCATATAAATGATTAAGAGAGTCATTTCAAGATCAATCACATAAGACATGATATACTTGGGAAATCCTCTTGGGGGAGAAAACCCACTGAAACCTATAATTAGACTATTGTCCTATAATAAAAATATCCAATTTAGACCATATACAAATGATCAAGGAACTACAATCTGTATTTAGTGAAACTCCAATTCCACAAGGTGATACCACAAATGTCTAACTAAGATACAACAACAACCAGAAATTTTAGCATGTGTTACCTTACAAGGAGGCTACAACCACCTTATATGCTAAGATACCACAACAAAACCTATGAAACACTTCCACCTATGAACTAATTTCAACAAAACTTGATGATGTACCTCAAATTATCACTCTTTACCTTTTCTCACACTCAAACAATAAGTGCACTATTCTCACAATAGAATTATGATCAATAAGTCATACAAGTAGTCCTCAATCTGTTCAACTCTTTAACACATCCTCATGGTACTCTACCTCTCCTTCCCTCCATAAAATCACACATAATCCTCTCTCTAAAACTCTCCCAAGTCTCTCTCAAAAGTATATAACCCATAAAAATTTTGTTCCACTATTTATAGAGCAATATTGATAATCACTACTTTGGTCAAACATTAGGCATGTCTTAACACTTATGATATATATCACATGAAAAAAAGGCTCATTATAATATCCATAGGTCAGCCATATAAAATGGGTAAACGTTAAGGAACTACACCTTTTAATAAGGCCCTTGTAACCCTTATAAGTCTCATGTGAATCCATTCACTCTTTTAGCACTCCCTCAACCAAAATAAGAACATAGGACCACTTTCCAATTCATGTATCTACTTATTATTTCCCCTTTAACATCCTTAAATGATCATAGTCAACTTATCTCACATTTTCATATGATCAAAAAATACAAACACTAATTTGGTCCACACAGTCACCATGAATGAGCACATAGTCAACTTCTTAAACATTGTTCATACTCAAGATAGATTGATCACACCCATAAAATTTAAACAGAGCATCTTCATGGAGTCTATAACACTTTTAAAGAGATAATACATCATGAAATATTGAAACAACAACAATACAATCTTGAATATCCTTCTTTGGTTACTTATAGAATAAACATGAACACATAGTAAACTTCTAGTCTCAATATATTTATTTGTACTCACTTCCATATCTTCAATATATTTATTATGTGATGTATAAAACTATTAAAGTGCCTACTCATAAACATCTATCAAAGACATAACCCTGTTAAAATCTTTCTAAGAGGGTGACTTTGAGTAACCATAACATTTTTTGTGCTTATGTGCATGAACTCAAACTTAGTACAAATCATTTATGCTCAAAACTAAACAAACCCATATGATAAAAAAATTCTTGACACCTTCACATGCAAGATATAACACCATAAAAAATCTCACTTAGCTCTTTCTAACACACTAATAAATTGGATAAGAATGGAAAAACATAATCAATCTTCCTAGGATCATGAATTTTCATATGCATATCTTTTAATATACTACATCACATGATCTAAAATTAGTGAAAATAAACTAGGTCCAAAATGGAACAAACCCATATGATCACTTTCTCCTAAATCATTCATATGTGCAAGTGTTGACCTCATCAACATGATTACTCAATTCTTTCTAGCCACTTTGCAAATTTGGCTAAGTATGGGAAAACAATGAAATCTAATTGAGAAGCCAAATTTTCACCCCCTTATCTTTAATCATGCTTTGATGCATGCCTTGAGATTTTTTTCAAAATAGATAGGGACTATTGTGATCACAATTATATGACCAACTCCCCTTGACTCCTTCCCATGTGGTAATGGTAACTTCATCAAACTGCCAACTCAGATTTTCTACCACTGGACCCAAAGTGTCTAGTTGAAAACTATGATCAACTAGATGAATTCCACTTGTGTAAACAAGCTCTATAAGCATATATAGCATCATATAGGACTCCTTTCACATGTTTAAAACTCTATATTCATATCTAATCCTCTAAATATATGTCAATATTAAATATCAGCTAGCCATACATGAAACACATAGAACAAGTACATTACACACTTTATCATTCTTGCATAGACTATCAAGGCACTTCATCCACTTAATAAGACACCTCCATGATACCAAAATGACATATATATGACAACTCTCAAACATGGCCAACCTATGAATATTGTTTTGAGCTATGTAGTCATGCGAAAGATGCCTTCAAGGCTAAGGCATGCCTAATGGATGATCAAGATATTGTTAATCATGAATTATCTATATATAGTGAAACCAAAAGTGATGGTTTATGGACTTGTAAGACTTGAATGATGGAGTGCAAGTGTGAATCCAAGTGAAGGGAATAACCTTTAAAATAGAAGGCATATGCCAGTGAGGACCAGTAGAGAATGAAGATCATTAGACATGCTTGTATGAACAAGGTACTGAAGATGATCACATAGGTCAATAGACCTAATAATCCTAGAAGAGGAAGAATGGGTAAGTATGATTAAGAGGTTATTTGAGAGATGTTTATGTGTTTAAATTATGAAGAAAATGAGGGGTAGAGTGACCTATGGATGAGTTGATGAGAAAATCATTTTTACGATTATTTGTAGGACCTGTTGGTCATAATTATGTTACAATAATAGTTCTTTTGTTGTTTGAATATGAGAAAATCCAAGGTGAAGATTGTGTGATCTTGGTATTTGATCTTAGAGGTAGATCATGTCTAGACTGTATGTATGACCATCTAGTCATGTTGTTAAAGATGAGATAGAGTTTTTATAGTGAAGTATGCATTGAGTATGCATAGTTGAAGAGTGGGGTTAGTTAGGCTATGTAATGTATTCTAATTAATCTGTGTGTATTAGTTCAAGTATGTAATGCACTTTGGCAAAAAGGAGTGTTGTGTTATCTAAAAGGTGAATTTGGATAAATTAAGAGTTTGATAATCAGATTTCCATCATTAGGTGTTGAAGACATCAATACAAATGTGGATATGTTTATAGGTGTTATTATGCCATCTCAACATCTAAGGTGTTTGTAGCCTCCTTGCAAGGTGAAACATGCTAAAAGGTCTAGTTCTTGTTGTAGATTAGCTAAATAGGTATGGTATCACCTTGTGGGATTATAGCCTCACTAAATAGGGATTGCAATTCTTTGGTCATTTTTAGATAGTGTAAATTATATCTTTTTATTATAGGATAATAGTCCAATTGAAGGTTCTAGTGGGTTGTATTCCCCAATAGGGTTTCCCACATATGACATGTGTTATGTGATTGATATTGCATTGTCTTTATTATTCATTGATATGAATGATGTATGCCTCATGAGTGTATGCATTAAATGATTAAGTGTTTGAAGGAATTGGAATTGAAGTTGAGATTATTTGGGTTCATTGATTCACCCCCCGCTCATTGATTGTACTTATAATAATTGGTATTGGTATTAGAGTAGGTCCTTTAGAATAAGCCTAATAACTTGAAGGTGATCCTAAGCAGGTAGAAAGATGGCACAATTGAATAAATAAAATCAATAGTGGAAGGTTATGATAAAGGCACTTGAAGAATAAATATGTATTTTGAAGAAAGATTCCAAAGAGAATGAAAATATTATCAATGAACTCAAGGTTCAGATAGTAGATGAAAAGACTAATTTGTATTAAAAATAAAAGGAGATCATGTATGATGAAGAAATTTGCCATGATAGACAAGAAGAAGTTGATTTAGAAGCTAAACTCATGGGTGCAATTGGTGAAGTGAAGGAGTAGAAGAAGAGGAATCATAAAATGAGGAATATGATCAAAGGTCTTGAAGCACAAGTCATTTCTCTTGAGGTAAGTTTGATAGATCAAGCATTTAGAGTAAATGATTAAATGGATAAATAAGCTCAAAGTGATAAGGAGACTATACAATTTCTCAGAGGTCAGTTAATGGCTAAAATTTTAAGTATATAAGATAAAGATGATGAGATCATTGAATTGGAAACTAAGTTAGGTTCATTAATAGATGAGTATGATCAATTTTTTGTCAAGATAAGATATCTTAAAGAAGATAAAAAAAAGTCAAATCAATTCAAGAGCAATGTAAGAAGGTATGTTAGATAACTAGATGATTCAAGGTATGATAGTTTACTTCATGGTAATTATTTTACATGTAATAAGTATGGTCATAGAGCTAAGGACTGTAAAAATAAGTCATTTAATAATGTGTCCTCATGGATCCTTGGAAGAAGAATCAATTGGTATTGGAGAAATCAAAACTCAGATCAGTCAATAGGTATGTTGAATGATGTTATGTGTTTTAGTTGTCATAAGAGTGTATATATTGCTATATTATATCCAAATGGTGTTAAGAGGTCTTCAAGGTATATAAAAGGATATAAATATCATAAAGGTTTGAGAAAGGACAAACTCAGGCATGGAAATCAAAGGTAGTAATTTCTAATTTTTCTAGTCATAAGGTTAATGAGAAAGTTGCTTTGAAAAGCTACATTGCAAATCAGGATAAGCTCAAGGATCAAGTAGGTAAGATAGCTGCAAAAGACAAGAAGGGTCAAACTATGGTATGGATACCTGAGTTAGTAATGACTAAGGAGACTGAATATATTTAGCCCAAGAGTTTTGATGGGTTGTTTCCCAAGGTGGAAAAAGAATTAGAGATAAAGAAGAGTCAAGAGTTTCTATTGATAACATTCATTGATAAATTTAAAGAAAAGAATGAAGTCAAGGATTCAATTAAAGTCAAGCAAGATTGCAAGTCAGAGAATGATATGCAGATATGGGAGTCTCCTAAATTTTGGGAATGTCAATGTTTCTATGTCAAAGGAGTGTCTCTATCTAGGCTTCAAGGAGACACTTTTTAGTTAGAGGAAACTTGGTGGCTATCAGATATTGTTTGTTGAGAAGGTATGAAAACAAGGTATGTTTGTGAATTACATTTATATATCTATCTATTGCAGAAAATAACCTTGTGAATAATCTCAACAGTCTTATACTAAGAAGGATTTGGCTTGTTGATCATGAATTAGATGTTCTATATAAAGGTGAGTTTCAAATATCTATCTACATATCAATTTGTGGTAGATTTCAGTTGTGTATGCCATGAAAGTTCATAGTGTTCTAAATATGAGGTACCTCTATATGAGGATTGATTGTAATCAGACGGTATTTGCAGACTTGTTAAAGATGTCATGTTCATAATGAAGCATAAAGTTAAGGGGTTGTTTTTAATTGATCAAGTCCTAGGATCAGAGGACTGAGTAGTTGAATCTAAATAAGAAGGTGTGGAGAATCAAGTTTGTATGCTCAAGATGATAATGCCAATCAGATAATGTCTTTGGGTAAGAGGGAGCAACAAGATCATGTATTCTCTAGAGGTTTGTGAAGGAACTATAGTATTGGCTTAGAATGGGTGTTTCCAAGTGGTTTAATGAGATTGATGGATTGCCAAGAAGTTTTTGGTACTTAGGGAAGGTCTATGCATTTCTTTATGATATTCTCTAGGTGGTTTTATGATCTAAAGGTATGTTGAAGTCAATTTGGATATTTTTGTTAGCTCTCAAGTTTCAAAATTTGTTCTTAAGAGCTTACAATTCCTAAAATGGGTTATATAAAGTCACGGTTTCTAATGGTGTGGAAGCTCAAATATTAGTCCAAAAGTGTGTAATGGTTATCTCCAAGTGTAAAAGAAGTTTTAAAGATGGACGTTGACTGGAAGGTGTTGTGTTGACTTTTTTATTATAAGATTCTAAGGTTTTGGGTTCTACTAAAATAGAGGTATACATTATGAGTTATTGTTTGAGGCTTATTAATATGTTTAATGGGCCAAATGGGTGGTCATATCAATCATGATAAAGATTTTAAGGCTTGTTGTTATTAATTTATTCAATTTTTTGTCAAGTTGGAGGCCTAATTAGATAGTTGGTTTTTGAAAGAAGTATGTTTTAGAGGATGATATTTGTAATTAAAATTAGCATGCTAAAGGGAGAATATTAGATTTCACCATATATGGAGTTTTAGGTCTTGAATATATGTCAAATAAAAATTGTGGGATCTATAAGTTTCAAGTAGGGCTACAAGGAGGCTAGATGGGCCTAGTTTGAAGAAGAATGTTTTTTTCTGAGTTTACCCAAGATAGAAAGGTATGTGTGTTTCAAGGAGAGGTCTCAAGTATTTTTAGTCCATGTTTCCTATTTGATGAGTAGCATGAATTTATATTGGTGGTCCTTATGTTATCTTGAGAGAAGAGGCTAGTTAGCATGTGTGATGGTTCTTCATGGTGTTTGGAAATCTAAAGATGCTCAAAAGGTGAAATGGATCATAGATCTTAGGGGGAATCCCTATTAGATGTTTCTTGATTTGTTCCATTATATTTATACATTTCTACATGTCTTTTCTTAATTGGTTTTAGTGCTTGGTTGAAGAGAGTGTTGGCATGGAACAAGTGGGGGTTGTTAAGACAAGCAGAAGTAGGCTCAGAGTAAGAGGGAGTTTTTGTCATCTTTATAAGATTGTAATTTCATATTTGATAGTATTTTTAGGGCCTCAGTATCAGTTTGTTCCCATTTTGTTTATGTGTCAAAGGGGGATAAAGTTCATGTTGTGGGGGTGCTTTAAGAAAGAGAAGGTGAGTTGTATATTACTTTATATGATGGTTGTTTACATCAATGACAAAGAGGGATATTGTTAGAGAGTTGTCATGATGATGTCATGGTGGTGTCATGGAGTTTTCTTATTGATTGTATGAAGAGCCTTGATAGTCTATGTGATAATGGCAATGTATGCAAGTGCTTGTTCTTGTATACTTTATGTATGGTTGGTTGATCTTTAGTATTGACATGGATAGATATGACGAAGGATGAGTATTGTGATTTGAGAATGTGTTAGGGGTCATATATAAAGTTAAGAAATCTTTTAGTTCTTATGTGCATATGTGGAATTAATTTGATTGATCATTTTTTTCATCTAGACACTTTAGGGCCAACGGTAGAAAATCTAAGTAGTTTGATGATGTCACCATTGCCACATAGGAATGGGTCAAGAGGAGTTGGTCATATGGTTGTGATCACATTAGTCAATTTTTGTATTAAATAGATCTCAATTCATACATCAAAGTGTAGTTAAAGATATGAGGGTGAAAAATTGGCTTCTCAGTCAAAATTCATTATTTTCCCACACAGCCAAATTTGCAATATGGCTAGAAAATGCTGAGTAAGCAAGTTGATGAGGTTAGAATTCACATGCATAGAGGTGTCGGGAAAAAATGATCATATGGACTTGTTTATTTTTGTGCTTAGTTTATTTTCACTAATTTTTATATCATGAAATGTAGCATGTCAAGAGATATTCATTTGCAAACTTGGGCTTGTAGGCAGTTTGACTCTGTTTTCCCATAGTCAATTTTGCAATATGGCAAGAAAAGCCAAGTAAAACTTTTGATGGTGTTATATATTTCACATGTGAATGTGTCAATATAAATTGGTCATATAATTTTTCTCATTTGTGAATATAGATGATTTTCACTAAATTTGAGATCATACACTGAACCACAACAAAATTTATGCATGTTCAAAGTTGGCCTCTTAGGCAAGTTTCGACATAGTTGGCTCTGTGATAGAATATTTTAAAAGTTCATTTTAATAGAATTATATCTCACATGCACAAAATTTATAGGATTAGTGTGTCACATGGTTGGATTATCCTATAGAAAGAGATCATCTGGTCCAAGTTTGAGATCATGTGAGCTTCTATTGATGTTGTTTCAATGTCTCACAATGATTTAACTATTAGAACATGTTATAGATTCTATGAGGATGTTCTTTATTGATTATTGAAGTGTGATCAATCTATCTTGAGTATGAACAATGCTTAAGGATTTGACTATATGTTTGGTAATGATGTTCTTGTGTATGAGGTCTTTGTTTGAGTGAATTGAGCATACACAGGGGTGAGCTAAGGTAACTATGATCATTTAAGGATGTCCTATGGGACATAAGTTGTGGACCCATGTATTTAAAAGTGGTCCTATGTTATTTTTTCTCAAGGGTGAGATAAATGGGTGGATAGGATTACAAGAGACCTATAAGAGATGCAAGGGCCTTATTAAAAGGTGTAACTGCTTAAGGGTAACCCATTAAAACTATGGCCAACCTATGAAGATTGTTTTGAGCCATGTATTCATGTGAGATATGCCTAATGGATAACCAAGATATTGTTAATCATGAATGCTATATATATAATGAAACTAAATGTGATGGTTTCTAGACTTGTAAGACTTGAATGAGGGAGTGTGAGTGTGGAGCCAACTGAAGCGAAGAAACTTTGAAAAATAAGTTATAGGTTAGTGAATACTAGTAAAGAATGAAGAGGATAAAAAATTCTTGTTTGAGTAAGGTGATAAAGATGATCAGATAGGTCATTAGACCTAATAGGCCTAGAAGAGGCAGAATGGGTGAGTATGCTCAAGAGGCTATTTGAGAGAAGCTTGTGTGTGTGTGTGTGTGTGTGAATTGTGGAGAGAAGGAGGGGTAGAGTGCCCTAAAGATGACTTGATGAGAAGATCAATTTGAAGATTAATTTTATGACCTATTGGTCATAATTTTGTTCATAGAATAGTGATCTTGTTATTTTAATGTGAGTGAAGGCAATGTGAAGACTATGTGAGCTTGGTGGTTGATATGAGAGGCAGATCAATGTGTGGACTGTGTATGACCATCTATTCATGTTGTTGAGGCTAAGAGAGAGATGTTATAATCAAGGATGAATTGAGTGTGTAGAGCTAAGGAGTGGGGTTATTTGGGATATGTAATGTGTTCTAATTATATTTGTGTATTGGTTCAAGTACGTAATGTGATTTGGCCAATGTGGAGTGTTGTGTGATCCAAAAGGTGGCTCCGGATACATTGAGAGTTTGATAATCAGATTTCCATCTTCAAGTGTTGAATACATTATTATAAATGTGTATGTATCATAGGTGTTATTTTCACAATTCAGCATCTAAAGTGGTTGCAACCACCTTGTGAGGTGAAATTTACTAAAAAGGTCTTGTTGTTGTTTCATCTTAGCTACACAAGTGTGGTAGCACCTTATGGGATTATATTTCCTTGATCATTTGTAGATTGTCTAAATTGGATCTTATTATTATGGGATAATAGTCTAGTTGCAAGTTCCAATGGGTTTTATTCCCTAAGAGGGTTTCCCACATATGACATGTGTTGTGTGCTTGATCTTAAAGTCTTTTTTATTCATTGCTATGAATGATGTGTGCCTTATGAACATATGCATTAAATGATTAATATTTTTAATTAATTTGAATTTATGTTGAGATTATATAGGCTCATTGATTCACCCCCCTTAGTGGTTGTACCTCTAACACATAATTCATGACCAAATTAACACATTGGACATAGGTGGGAAACTGATAGCATGCGCAAGCCTAATATAATTTTTTTTTTACCCTAATGTATTTATCTTCTGATATGCCATCCTCTTTCTAATATCATAAATATCTACATTCTCTATTTCATTATTTGTGATCTCATAAATATATTTTCTCAAGGATAAATATTGGTTCAATTTGCATGTATTTGAATTTTATTTTGGTAGAGGAGGTTAGACACAAGGTAGTCTTAGCTAACATATTTTTTATGGAAATATCAGGATGTAAAAAATGTTTTTATTGGAAAAATGTATGGGTCAAAACCATAAAAAAGTATTGAAAATTCTCTCAATTATTTTTTAAAATTTGTGTTCATCCATACTAGAAATTTTTAGTACCTATGACACATTAAAACATGAATTTTAGAGATTTAAAAAATAAAGGGCTAAATCTTATGGGAAATGTTGGAGTTCACTAAATGGATGAAAAACTATACGTTTACAATAATGTATGTGATAAAAATGGTAATAAATGAAGAGAATAGAAATATGGAAACACTAGCAAAAAAATGCAAAATATGAAGTGAATGGAGAAAAGTGGAAGATAGTGAAAAGAGTGACCAATATTACAAGGAGTGAGATAAAAGGAAGTTGAGCACAAATATAAAATATTGAATTATTGAAATCCATTGGTTTCAATAACATATCCATTTATAGATTTCATGTGTAAATGGCATTTTAAACTTTATTTATAGTGTTAAAATAATGATTTTTTTCTAAAAATATGCCTCCTATATATATATCGACATTAGTATGAAATTTTTTTACATTTTTATCAAGGTTTTCATGTGTGTGTGTGTGTGTGTGTGTGTGTGTGTGTGTGTGTGTGTGTGTGTATGTATATGTATATATATATATATATATGCATATATATATATATATGCATATATATATATAATGTATATATATACATATATATATGTATATATATACATACATATATATATATATATACATTATATATATATATATATTTATATATATATGCATATATATATATATACATATATATTTATATTTATATATATATATATATATATGTATATATATATACATATATATATAGATATATATATATACATATATATATATATACATATATACATATATATATATATATATATATATATATATACATATATATATATATATATATATACATATATATATATACATACATATATATATACATATATATGTATATATATATATATATATATATATATGTATATATATGTATATATATATATGTATATATATATATGCATACATATATATATTTATGGGGTTTGTGGATAGTAAGCATACTGAGGATACTTTCCATGTTATTTGAAAGATTGAGAATATATAAAAAATTAGAATTAGTGTTTATTTCATCAAGATATCAAGATTTTTGGGGTTCTTGAGTAGTTTAGGTACTTTAGAAACTTACCAATGTTTCTCTAAAGTATGAATACCCAGAAAAATGTTATGACTTAAAAAATTACCTAACCAGAACCATCGGTACTTTAGCTATTTTATAACTTTCAAACATTTTAGACATTTGAATAACTTAATAAAGTTCCCAAATTGTACGAAAGCTATAATGTTATGTAAATAAAAATAAACTTGAAATTTTCAATAAATATAAACAATGAAAATTTCTCGCTTCAACTTGGTCCACACAATGGTGTCAAAATTATGATGTTTTAGAGAGCACATTTTTATGACAATACCTTATAGCCTATTCAATCTCATGATCACATATTTAAAGCACTAGAGACCACCCCCAAAATCCTTAACAAGGTTTTTATTATGAAACTAAGGGTGATATATTTTATTGAACTAATTATGAGGATAATTAACCAATTCATCCAACAATAGAAGAGTATAAGTATTCAGTGTCTAGAAATCTATAGGTGAGATTGTATGTCATTGATGATATGAAAATATGATAAGATGCTTGGGGAAAGAATTATTAGTTTAATTTTAATTTAATCAAGTGTTACAATTTTTCAATTTTTATTTTAATGAAAAAAGTAATTTTTTAAAATTAAATTTTTTATTTTATTTGTTTTAGTTACTTTTAAAAAATAATTATTTGTGTAAACAAACAATTATTTGCATAAAATTGTCATTTTGAATTCAAATGTCAAATGACTTAGCATAAATAATGGTTGGCTTATTATATTCAAATATATTTTTTTCACAGCTAATATGATGTGAGGACTATGGAAAAATTTCTAGTAAAGGCACCTAGGAGGATGAGGCAACATATATGGGTATGATAAAATACACTAGTTTAAAGAATGGTTAATATTTATTTATATTCTTATATTATTTTTTATAAAAAATGCGTAAGAGAACTAAACGGTTAATACACATGATGAGAAGTTGGAATCCAATAATGAGTATGGATGTGTGGGAAATAAAATATGAAAGATGGCACAATGAGATATATAATGGACTTATGGTAATTTAAAAAACAAAATCATATAAATAAAAATACAAATTTTTTATGTCCATTGACTAATTTTTTTAAGTTTTCATATTAATACATGGTTAAAAGTATCTGTAAAAAATCCCACCAAGTTAGAAATAGGTAGGGGATGTCAGTAATGCATCACATGAGATAAATGCCTGTAGGATAACTTGATTGAAAATGCAAAATTTCATTTAAATAATGTAGATTATAGATTTTAATTCATACCTAAAAAATTTTAACATTTAATTATTTTTAGGAGAGAACATGTATGAATTTAAGGATACTAAGTGTGCGAGCAAATAATATCCCATGAATGAATCACTTATGCATTTAATGAGTGGGGGAATTATCAAGTGTTTGTGTTGATAAGAAATCATTCACTAGTCATTAATAAATCAGAACTTAGGTAATATATGGAACATAGGGTAAAGTCTTAAGATTAAGTTTTTAATTCATGTTAATAAACACTAATTAAAACCTACGGATTAAATCTTAATCTAAGTTTAGAACATAGTGAAAGGGGGCCAGGTGATTGGCCAGACCATGATAACAATAAAATAGACCAAGGGGGCATGGGACATAAAGGGAACAAGAATAACATTTTTAGACTAAGGTTTGGTCATGTTGAAAAACACAACTAAGCCTTAGGATAAAAAATAATCTAAGTTTATGGTTCAATTAATTATTCTCACATAAATTCCTCTCGTGAAAATTTGAATTTGTTTCTAAAGAACCTGAGCTAGGGTAATTTAAATAAGGGTCTCAGGGTACTTTTAGTTTCATTTTCAATATACCAAAGGCTAGTAAAAGGCCAAATATGATATAAAAATTGTGAACAAATATTCAACTTTAGGAAAGATTAAACTATAATTATGAAAAAATATACTAACCAAATTAGGTGTGAATGATCTTCAAATAAATAATATGTGCAATCGTGATAGTGGTAATATACTAATGTGATTTTTTAATTCTTAACACAAATTTGTACAATTTGAAACAAGGATCCACATTTTTTAGAGATGGGGGTATGTTGACCTCAAAAAATGGTGACTTATGGGGGAACATAGCAATATGTTAGAATTTAGAGATTCTAGTTCAGACTAATAACCATTTTATTCATTCTATTTGATTAAGTATCATTGACATAAATTCATGGTTGAAATAAGTATTGCACATATAGAATTAGGGTCAAACATTAAGACCTAGTCATGTTGTGTGTGCGCTTTGATTCCACTTACTATTTATCATTAGATTTGGGGAAACAAATTCTAAATTTCATGATTTTAATCATTAACATTAACTTTCAACATGTTTGGATATTTATTAAGAACCATGATTTATCTTAGGGAAGGCTTGGGCATTACTCTACTACCAATCAAGCATCTATAACCATAATAGAGATTCCTTTGGATCTACTCTAGGTCTTGCTTCACTACCATTTGGGTGTCCATAGCTTCAATGGAGGTTACCAGAATCACCTCTACTTAGAAATATCTTTGATTTTGCAATAAGATCTCATTTTTGTAAAATTTTAGATCATTTTTAATTTCTATCAAAGGTTAGGAACCAAGTTAGCCATGTTTAGGTGTTTGGTCAAGTGTTGGATCTTCAAATAATCATCCTTGGTTATAGCCTTTTCCTAGGCAATAATGTTTATTAAGTATCAGTATGATTTTATCTTAATAATTCAAGCTTTCACTTTGTATGTGCAATCCTTTTCAAAACCAAGCTTATATCAAAATAATGCTCAAAATACCAAGGAAAAATGATCTTAACCATCAGTCTTTACTAGTTTCTCCAAATTATAACATTAAGCTCATATTCCAATAATCCATGATAAACCAATGCTAAGAAAACATATCTACATTCCTGAACTATGGAGTTCTTTTTGAGCATATAAAATTATTTTGAGCTGAGGACTATCCAAAAGGAATGATTAAAAGTAAGAAATAAAGCATAGAAAGTAAAAAAACCAAACACAAAGAAAAAAATCAAACAAATATATACAAACATTATCTATAAATAAGGGAAAAAAAGGGAAGAATAAGGAAACTAAACTAAGCCCTCGTACACTAACTCTAACTACTATTACAGTTCATTCCATGAAGACTCCAAGTGAGATAAAAGATAAATAGTGCTTGAGATATTTTTACCCATTGGTTAGCAATGTAAATTCTACTCCTTACATGTCTTTTATTTTAAAGGTGTTATCCCTCAGGATCTCAACAATCTGATAATGGCCAATCCTTAAAGGTGTGAACCTTCCATGCTTTCCTTTTGGTTTTGAAGCATTTTCCCAAAGAAAGACTAGGTCTCCTTGCCTAAACACCTTTATCTTTGAATGTTTTTCAAACCACATCTTGACTATGGTTAGGTGTCTACTAAGTTGGAAAAATCCTCCTCACTTTCATCTTCCATCTATATGATGTCAAGTGGCCTTGAAATTCCAAACGATTGATCCTCCTCCATGTACTCTTGCATGAAATTTTAGGTTGGTAGCTTGAGTGCTATGGGAAATACAGGTTCTTGACCATATACCAACATGAATGATGATGGCTTAAGAGCTTGTTTGATTATTGTTTTATCTACCCAAATGGCATACTTGAGTAACTTATGCCATGTTCTTGTTTTATCATCTATAAACTTCTTTATGGATTTCATCAAGTTCTTGTTTGTTGATTTTGAAACTCCATTACCTTGAGGATAATGGTTGGATGAGAACTTGATGAAAATGTTGTTGTCATATGCCCACTCAGCCATCTTAATAGATACAAAAGTAGATCCATTATCATAGACTATAGATACAGGTGTTCCAAACCTTGTGCATATGTTCTCTTCTAAAAAATTGATCACTTCTTTAGTCTTACACTATTTAGTTACCATTTCTTTAGTCCATCGAGTGCAGTAGTTAGTAGGAGTCAGAACATACTTGTGACTATAAGAGGAATTAGGCATAATTACCCTGATAAAATATAATCCCCATTAGGTAAAGGGTTTATCAATGATCATTAGATTTAATGGCATGACAGATTTGGGCTCTTTAGTGTTGAAGATTTGACATGAGTGACATTATATAACATGCTTGTGAGTATCCTTGAAGATAGTGGGCTAGTAGTAACCAACCCTAAATATCTTATGGGTTGATGTCCTTCTAGATGGATTACTTCTTCCCATCATTTCATGTAAAGTTCTCAAGATCTCACTAACTCTTCCTTGGAAACACACCTTAGGAAAATGCCTTTGAAGTTCTTCCCATAAAACACTCCATCCATGATCAAAAAATGAGATAATTTGAGCCTTAAATCTCTATTTCACTCTCTACTTAACCCTGTAGGACAATATCCATTGATTATTAAATGAACAATAGGATCATACTAATCATTGGGATAATTGTTTTGTTATTCTCCATGCATGACACTTAGTTTGGGATTGGTATTTGTAATCAACTTAATTAAACCTTGGCATCTTACCAACTTTGTAGGCTTCATCTCTAGATCATATTCTTGGAATCCAATAATGTTATCCTAGATAATATAAAACTTCAAGAAATGATTAGTGATTACTTAAATGGAGTTTTGAGTTCTTGAAAAAATAATTTATTTGCTCAAATTTACATTACCAAGCTCCATAGGCAATGGGAATGGCAAAACAAAAATTCATAGTGAAAAAATTAATTTTTTTCCTCTTAAGTGTTGAGAAGTGTTATCAATGACATAAAGATTGATGTCATTGATGTGACAAGGAAGCCATATGATGATATAATTTGAAATCAACCTAATGATTCTTCTATTGGTTGATGTTAAGGTTCAGGTCATAAGAGAATGTTGATCTTAAAGATATTACTACAAGGGTGTGAGAGTGTTTTTTGAAGAGTGTTCTTTTTATATATCATTGAAGTAGGCATGTTTGAATACTAGTTATTAAGTAGAAGGTGTGTTGAAAAGCCTACTCTAGACCCTGTGAGAAGGTGTGGTTAGTGATGTTTGGTGAAATAATCAAACACAAGATTATGAGAGGTTGTTTGTAATTTTTTGATCATGTAAGTGAGGTGTAGAGATCTTTATAATTGTTTAAATCTCAGTTGTCAAGTTTCAAGTTCTTAAGAATCCTAGTCATGACATTGGTCATATCATAGAGAGACCTTATGGGAAGGTATGATTATGATGTCTTAGTGAGATGAGTGCACATAGGCATTAGTGGTTGTATGAAGTTTATTTATAATGTATGTGAAGTATTTGATCACTCATGAGAGTCTTATGATGAGCTTAGAGTGGTAGGACCTGCAGATCAAGTCTACAACTAAACTTCTAAAACCCTGCATGGCCTAATAAGGCATTATGATATGTTTTCAAATAATATGAAGGATGTATGGAACTATTTAAGCATGAGATAGGTTTGTTGATTATGTGAGAGTGGTTTAGAGTCCAGTGAGAAGGTGTGCTTAGTGAAGTTTGGTGAAGTAATCAAGCACAAGATTATGAGAGGTTGTTTGTAATTTTTTTATCATGTGAGGTGTAGATACCTTTATAATTATTTAAATCTCAGTTATCAAGTTTCAAGTTCTTAAGAACCTAGTCATGACATTGGTCATAACATAAAGAGACCTTATGAGAAGGTATGATTATGATGTCTTAGTGAGATGAGTGCACATAGGCATTAGTGGTTGTATGAGGTTTATTTATAATGTATGTGAAGTATTTGATCACTCATGAGAGTCTTATGATAAGCCTACAATGGTAGGACCTATAGATCAAGTCTACAACTAGACTAATTTTAAAACCCTACATGGCCTAATAAGAAATTATGATATGTTTTCAAAGCATATGAAGGATGTACGAAACTATTTAAGCATGAGATAGGTTTTTTGATTATGTGAGAGTGGTTTAGAGTCCATGGAAATATACATGAAAGTTAGTTTTAAATACTAACATGATTTTTAGTTCAAGGTCTAAGCAGAGAGAGAGAGAGAGAGAGAGAGAGAGAGAGAGAGAGAGAGAGAGAGAGAGAGAGAGAGAGAGAGAGAGAGAGAGAGAGAGAGAGAGAGAGAGAGAGAGAGTATATGTGGCCTAATGAGAGATCATGATCATATTTTAGAGTATTTGAGATTATGTAATCATTATAAAAGGTAAGGTATGTTATTTTAATAATGTTAATGAAGTTTGAGGTCATGGTTTTCAATAAAATTCATAATAAGTGGTTTTGAGGTCTCTCAAGTACACATAATGAAGGTATGCAAACCTGAGAAGGAATTTTAGGTGTTCATTAGCATGTGTAACCTCTACATGGGAACATAATAATTGAGGATATATGGATAAGGGTCCTAAAAAATAACTATAGGAATTAGTTTTGGATTTTAAGGAAAAATACTTAATGAATAATCATTAACACCAAAATCTATGTTAAACCTCTCTAAAACCCTAACAAGGACCTGATGTGAAATATCTTATTCAAAACAGCACAAAATTGTCTCAAATGACTACACAAGATATTATAGGTTATAGTAAAATCTCCCAATTACCTCTGAGTGTGATTAAGTTGTCAGGTGTGTGAGTTGACAGACCTTAAAGGAAAGTGCACATTTCTCAAAGATTTGTTGTAGTAGTCAAAGTTTACCAAGTCAAAGTATGAAAATAAATGGAGGATAAAGTTTGGAACTCATGTTTCATGTCCACAAAGGTTTCTATATAGGTTATATCCCTCAATTATGTTAAAATGGTCATCCAAGTTAGGCAACTATTAACATTCCTATTGGTGAAAATAGTCAAAAACCTAAGCAATAGTGAGAAGATGATTAAGAATAGGTTATGATGATAAAGTGATGAAATCAAGTAAATGTATTTTTTTTTTTAGGACTTGTTGATGCACATAAATCTATAAACTAGTTCACATAGTGTTTAAGAAACACTTCTCATTTTTGGATTTAAAGAATCCATTTCATGAGTTCTTGGTTGTGATAATCCTTTTATCCTTGGTGGAATAGAAGCATAATATGTTGACTATTTCACAAATTTATATTAGTTGGTGGTTTGAAGCGATCATGGCTTAATAGTTAATATTCAAATTTTAAGATGATCTATGATATTTAAAGTGAATTATGATCAAAACTAAGTCTTAAATTAAACTAAGATGAATATTCACAATGAAGCTAATCTAAGGTGAATTGATAAAAATAGATCAAAAGGAATGGTAGGGAATAAAAGGGAGGCTTTGTTAATCTTTATTTGAAACATTATGATAAAGTTCCAGTTTCTTTTTAACATGCATTTAACCAATGTGCAATATGAAGTAGCATAATCTCAAATCCTACCACATATTAGGCAAACATCTAAGAAAAATATGAAAATATGCAATTGAAAACAAGATTTACCTTAAGAATTTTACCCTTGAAAGTAAATATAATTAACCCAGATGCAAGAATAGCAAAAAAAGTGAAGTAAACCTAATAAATTTCAACTAATCTATCATTAACACAAATTAGAAACTCTATATTTAAAGATGCACATCCATAATTCACAAGAACCATTCAAATATAAAGATAAGATCAAACAAATCATAAAGAGACTATGATAGCAACTCACACAAGCAAATGTGGACAAACTTTGTAGAAATCCTTCCTAATATTACTTTTCTCAAAAGATAAAAATTGTTTTTCGCTCCAAAAACTCTCTCCCCTTATACAACTAGCAATACCTATTTATATAGACAATTCATAAGGTATGCCAGTTAATAATGACAAATTACATTTGTACATGTGTATAAGACAATTGTTCTTTCTATTACATTCTATAATAAATGACTTTTTCAAATATACTAACCTATAGGCAATGTACTTTACAAGTTGTACATGAATTTACAAAAATAATAATCAATTTCAAGAATATACAATTTTAGTTGTAAAAGAATATTCCTAATCTAACTAACTTTTGGACCTTGGTGTTATTGGTGCCTTCTACCTTCCTTACAGGATCTTAATTATAGATCTTTTTCTTGATCTCCCAGGTTACTGAATTCTTTCTCAACTCTCGCCAAATCTTGTGTGATTCACCTAACATTTCATATCTTCTCCTTAGATGATAATAGTAGGCCCATGATCTTCTTATTATAAGTACATATCTTCCCTTGACTTTGGTTTCTCACCTCTTACATTAATTGAGATTTTTTTTATTTAACTCCTCATCAGTGATAAGGTACAAAGGAGAAAGTGAGGTGGGGTATTTGATTAAGTTGTCTAACATGTGTAGCATTTTATATTCATTTTATTTGAGGTCTTTGAAAATGTCTTCCATTTGCTTGGATTAATTACTCAGGGCTTTGAATTTATTTACCAATATAGCCATAGGCATATCTAAATGGGTTAGGTTATTTGTCCTCAAATTAGGGACTTAATTCTTGGTCAAGGATTTGATCAAGTATTTAAGTTGATAGCTTGAATCCTACCATTGGCCAACTTGGCCTGTAACCATGGAATTTTGTTTACTTATTGCTTCTTGGTTGGTTCCAACTAACTTTAAGGAATTGAATAAGTCAATCATAGTGTCCTCATATATCTTGAATTTGTCTTTTTGGGTTGACAAGATGGCTTGTTCTTTCAAATTTTGTTCTATTGTAAGATGCCTTTGATCATTGTTGTAGATCCTCCTTACAAACATGTTCTTCTCTTATGATGGGTTACTAATTCTTAATTATCCAAAATAATATTTTCCAATTGTTTTCCCCTTATATTTAGAGTTGTGGCATCAAATTATATGTCTTTCAAAACCCTTTCTTCTATATCTAAGGCTAGATAAACCTCTAGATCTTCCCTTGAAACACTATTTAAGGTTTCCATGGCTATGGGATTATCTAGATTGCTTGCTAGTGGTCTGTAGTTCAATTCTAGATAGAATTATCCTTTCACAATTAACAATTCAAATTCATTGGTTTGATTATAATGACCACAAGGTCAAATTAGGGTTTTTATACTTTCTAGAGTTCTCCTAAAGGTTTTTATAGTGATTTAACATTAGTATTTATTTGAACTTATATGAGCTTTGTGACTTGGTTTTTAATTAGATTATGTATTTACACCCTTGCATTTCTTAGGTCTATAAAAAATTAAACTTGGCATATTATACTTATGTGACTTTGATGTGGCATCCCTATGGCATTTTCATGGCACTTTGATTATTAATATTTAAAAAGTGACCATTTTTTTAAAAAATTTCATCTTGATCTCACACTATTGGATTCTCTTTTCTTGGATCAATGTGGTTTATCGATCTTGATCCAAGAACTAGAATTCTATTAGATTTTCTCTATGTTTCCCATGGTTATGACACTTGTCAATTCTACATTCACCTTAAACTTTGTGTAAATGTCAATGTTGATATGACACCATTGATCTTGTTTGCATGGATTAATCACACTCTATCAATCTTGATCCACTTAATTATGCCTCATACTCTATGGAACATTGATCATAATATGTACACTCATCTACATACCATCGATCTTTGAAAGATTCTTGATCTTTGATTTGTGGCTTACAACTATCCTACGTGTCATCTCTGCATTCATTCTCAAGATTTTTAACTTTTCAATGTTTATTGTGTGTTGTCTAATCATCTTCACCTGAGCATATGCACTCTATTAGATCTTTATTCATAGGTTTTAATGCCATTGTTTGTTGAATTTTATTTCTCTATGATTGTGACACTTTTCACTTTCTCACTTATCCTGGGGCTCCATTAAAGTATTGACTCAATACATGTCATTAGATCAATCTTGCTTGAGAAAACACATACCGTTGATCTTTGGAAGATGTTCAAACTTTAGCTTAGGGCCAAAACTTTGAGTTTTTAACTTAAATCTTATACCATTGGATTTTAATAACCTGAGAAAATGTGAACTGTTGATCTTGTAGATGAAAATGATATTTAAGTCAGAACTTAGGTAATATATGGAACATAGGGTAAAGTCTTAAGATTAAGTTTTTTATTCATGTTAATAAACACTAATTAAAAATTTATGATTAAATCTTAAGCTAAGTTTAGAACATAGTGAAAGGTGACCATGTGATTGGATAACCATGATAATAATAAAATAGACCAAGGGGGCATGGGACATGAAGGGAACAAGAATAACATGTTTAGACTAAGGTTTGGTCATGTTGAAAAACACAACTAATCTAAGTTTATGGTTCAATTAATTACTCTCACATAAACTCCTCTCATGAAAATTTGAATTTGTTTCAAAAGAACCTAGGCTAGAGTAATTTAAATAAGGGTCTCGGGGTGCTTTTAGTTTGATTTTCAATATACCAAAGGATAATAAAAGGCCAAATTTGATATAAAAATTGTGAACAAATATTCAACTTTAGGAAAGATTAAACTATAATTATGAACAAATATACTAACCAAATTAGGTGTGAATGATCTTCAAATAAAGAATATGTGCAATCATGATAGTGGTAATATGCTCATGTGTTTTTTTAATTCTTAACACAAATTTGTACAATTTGAAACAAGGATCCACATTTTTTAGAAATGGGAGTATGTTGACCTCAAAAAATGGTGACTTATGGGGGAACATAACAATGTGTTAGAATTTAGAGACTCTAGTTTAGACTAATAACAATTTTGTTCATTCTATTTGATTAAGTATCATTGACATAAATTCATGGTTGAAATAAGTATTGCACATATAGAATTAGGGTCAAACATTAAAAACTAGTCATGTTGTGTGTGTGCTTTAATTCCACTTATTATTTATCATTAGATTTAGGGAAATAAATTCTAAATTTCATGATTTTAATCATTAACATTAACTTTTAGCATGTTTGGATATTTATTAATAACCATGATTTAGATTAGGGAAGGCTTGGATATTAATCTTCTACCAGTCAAGCATCCATAACCCTAATAGAGATTACTTTGGATCTACTCTAGGTCTTGCTTCACTACCATTTGGGTGTCCATAGCTTCGATGGAGGTTACCAGAAGAACCTCTATTTAGAAATCTCTTTGATTTTGCAATAAGATCTCACTTTTGTAAGATTTTATATCATTTTGAATTTCTATCAAAGGTTAGGAACCAAGTTAGCCATGTTTAGGTATTTGGTCAAGTGTTGGATCTTCAAATAATCATCCTCAGTTATAGCCTTTTCCTAGGAAATAATGTTTGTTAAGTATCATTATGATTTTATCTTAATAATTCAAGCTTTCACCTTATATGTGCAATCCTTTTCAAAACCAAGCTTATATCAAAATAATGCTCAAAGTACCAAGGAACAAGTATCCTAACCATCAGTCTTTACTAGTTTCTCTAAATTATAACATTAAGCTCATATTCCAATAATCCATGATAAACCAATGGTGAGAAAACATATCTACATTCCTGAACTATGAAGTTATTTTTGAGCATATAAAATTATTTTGAGCTAAGGACTATCCAAAAGGACTACTTAAAAGCAATAAATAAAGCATATAAAGTAAGAAAAAACCAAACACAAAGAAAACAATCAAACAGATATATACAAACATTATGTATAAATAAGGGGAAAAAAGATAAGAAGGAAACTAAACTAAGCCCTACCTACACTAACTCTAACTAGTATTATAGTTCATTCCATGAAGACTTCAGGTGAGATAATAGATAAATAGTGCTTGAGATATTGTTACCCATTGGTTAACAATGTAGATTCTACTCCTTACATGTCTTTTAGTTTAAAGGTGTTATCCCTCAAGATCTTAGTAGTCTGATAAAGGCCAATCCATAAAGGTGTGAACCTCCCATGCTTTCCTTTTGGTTTTGAGGATTTGTCCTAGAGAAAGAACAGGTCTCATTGTCTAAACACCTTTATATTTGAATGTTTTTCAAACCACATCTTGACTATTGTTAGGTGTCTACTAAGTTGGAAAAATCCTCTTCACTTTCATCCTCCATCTATATGATGTCATGTGGCCTTGAAATTGGAAATGATTGATCCTCCTCCATGTACTCTTGCATGAAATTTTAGGTTGGCAGCTTGAGTGCTATGGGAAATATAGGTTCTTGACCATATACCAACATGAATGATGATGGCTTAAGAGTTTGTTTGATTATTTTTATATCTACCCAAATGGCATACTTGAGTAACTTGTGCCATGTTCTTGGTTTATCATCTATAAACTTCTTTATGGATTTCATCAAGTTCTTGTTTGTTGATTTTGAAACTCCGTTACCTTGAGGATAATGGTTGGATGAGAACTTGATGAAAATGTTGTTGTCATATTACCACTTAACCATCTTAATAGATACAAAAGTAGATCCATTATCATAGACTATAGATATAGGTGTTCCAAACCTTGTGCATATGTTCTCTTCTTAAAAATTAATCATTTCTTTAGTCTTACACTAATTAGTTTCCATTACTTTAGTCCATCTAGTGCAGTAGTCAGTAGGATTCAGAACATACTTGTGATCATAAGAGGATTTAGGCTTAATGACCCCCATAAAATCTAATCCCCATTGGGTAAAGGGTTTATCAATGATTATTGAATTTAATGGCATGGCAGATTTGGGCTCTTTAGTGTTGAAAATTTGACATGAGTGGAATTATATCACATGCTTGTGAGTATCCTTGAAGATAGTGGGCTAGTTGTAACCAACCATAAATATCTTATGGTTTTTTGTCCTTCTAGATGGATGTTTGCTTCCCATCATTTCATGTAAAGTGCTCAAGATCTCAACTAACTCTTCCTTGGAAGCACACCTTAGGAAAATGCCTTTGAAATTCTTCCCATAAAACACTCCATCCTTGATCAAAAAATGAGATAATTTGAGCCTAAAATCTCTCTTTCACTCTCTACTTAACCCTGTAGGACAATATATATTGATTATTAAATGAACAATAGGATCATACTAATCAGTGGGCTAATTGTTTTGTTATTCTCCATGCATGACACTTAGTTTGGGATTGGTATTTGTAATCAACTTAATTAAACCTTGGAATCTTACCAACTTTGTAGACATAATCTCTAGATCATATTCTCGGAGAATAGACATTGACTTACCTCTCATTTCTTCAATTTCACATTGACTAAGCATGATCTTAGTGGTAGTGTCCAATAGTATTTCATGTAACTTATTTATAAGGATATAATTCCTAAATTTATTCACTACCTTGACTAAATATTATACTTATTTGTCAATAAGAGAATAATTCAATTCTTCATTTTAAAAATTAGTATGCATGAAAGAAATAGGATAATTACATCCATCTATCTTCTAAGTTAGGGCTACTACAATTGTATGGTCAGAAGAAAAATAGTAAAGATAAAAGTCTTTAGTAAAGTCTAGACTCATCAGCACAAGGGCTTGTGTAATTGCTTCTTTGATTTCCTTGAATGCCTTCTTAGTCTCTTCATTCCAAGTGATCTTAGCATCTTTATTCAACATGTCATTCAAAGGTCTTACTATTTCTACAAAACCACAAATAAAATTCCTCACAAAGCTAATTTTACCAAAGAATGACTTTAGTTCCTTCCTATTATTAAGGTGTTCTATATTTGATATTGCATTTAATCTATCTAGATCTATAAAAATCCAATCCTTAGTTATAATAGTCCTAACAATTTCCCCTCAAATACACAAAACATGCTCTTCTTTGGGTTGAGAGAAATTTCAGACCTTTTAAACCTTTCAAATACTTATTGCACATTCATGATGTGATATCACTTATTCTTTGAATAGACAGTCAATTCATCCATCTAAATAATATTGCACTTACCTATGAGGTCTTGGAATGCATTATATATGAAATTGGATAAAAGATGGCCAAACTCTATTACCAAGGCAAAAACTTCATTTGAGATTCAAATAGGCTATTTTTTCTTCTAGAGTTTAAAAAAAAGCACAGTGAAAGCATTGTTCACTCTTATCAAATGGTTTTTTCCTTAATAATGAGTGATTTTTTTTAATTTATCATATATTATATTTTGTGAAAAGTCTTGTCATTATAAATTTAGTTTTGGAAACTTTCTGAAATCTATAATAAAATATACCAAGTATGATTTCATGTATAATAATTGGGTTGACTCAAGTCTTGTTGATGAATCATGGAGATTGCCACTGATTACATCTCCCTTGTTCATGAAATATTTTCTAATAAAATAATATTTTTATATATATAAACATTCATCAACATAAAAAATGCATTTTTTAATTACCCATAGCTCTATAAATAAGATTTATAACATTAAATGACTCTTATTATAATTATCACATTGTTAGAACCATAAGAAGATTTGATGGTCTCCTTGTTTTCTTATTAAGCTAATATTTATTAATCTTGTTCAAACATTTATCATTGTTTTGGTTCCAGTAATTCATTGCAATATTAAAAATTATGGATATTGTTTCATTATAAGCATGGATATGAATGTTGTATTGATTGATAGGATATTAAGCTTGGATATTAGTATAATGTTTACATATTTATTCTACCTCTTCCTTGGGTCATATTACTTGTCATAATATTAGAGATTTGTCATGACGATGTCCTGGTGGTGTCATGGAGGTGTCCTGTTAAGTGGATGAAGAGCCTTGATAGTATATGTGACAATAACAAAGTTTGTAATGTGCTTGTTATTATATGCTTTATGTATGGTTGGTTGATCTTCAGTACTGACATGGATAGAGATGATCAAGGATGACTATGGTGATTTGATCATGTGATAAGGGTCTTTTATGAAGTCAAAATATTTTTAATACTTATGTACATAATTTAAATTCATTTAATTGATCATAGTTTTCATCTAGACACTTTAGGTCAAGTTTTAAAAAAATTTGATTATGTCACCATTTCCACTTGGGAATGGGTCAAGAGGAATTGGTCATATGGTTGTCATCACATTAGTCCCTAGTTGTTATGGACCATATCTAGAGTCATTCATAGAAGCATGGTTAAATATATGAGGGTGCAAAGTTTGATTCTCAATCATAATTCATTATTTTCCCATACTTAGCCAAATTTGCAATATGGTTAGAAAAAGTTGAGTAAGTATGTTGATGAGGTTAGTGTTCACACATGTGGAGATATCAAGACAAAATTATCATTAAGGTTTGTTCATTTTTGTGCGTAGTTTATTTGCACTAATTTTTAGATTATGTGATGTAGTGCATCAAAATATATGCATATGCAAAGTTGGGCTTCTAGGTAGTTTGATTATGTTTTCCCATAGTCAAATTTACAATATGGCAAGAAGAGCCAAGTGAGAATTTTTATGGTGTTATATATTTCGTGTGTGAAGGGGTCAAGAGAAAATGATCGTATGGATTTATTAAGTTTTGAACATAGATGATTTTAAATAAATTTAAGATCATGCCCTAAAATGTGGTAAAAGTTATACATGCTCAAAGTTGGCCTCTTAGGTAGGTTTTGACATAGTTGGCTCTGTGCCAAAAGATTTTGAAAAGGCATTTTACTGTCATTTTATCTCACACATGCAAAAGTTCCAAGAGTAGTGTGTTACATGATTGGATTCTCTTATGGAAGGAAATCATCTAGTCCATGTTTGAGATCATCTGAGTAAGCAAAGAAGTTATTCATGTTCAAAAATGGCCAGTTAGTCATATTGAAAGTGTCCCCATACTTAGTCATTTTTTAAAGAGTTAAAAATCACACAATATAAATGGTGCACATCACTCCAAGAAGTCAGGAAGAAATGAGATGAGGATAAGTGCATGATGTTTAAATACTGAACAAAGGTCTATGATAATGATCCAATCATGAGTGGGAATTCATATAGATTGATCAAATGATGAGAGTTTACCAATATAGACCTAGTTGATCCACAAAGATTGATGTAGCATGTTGAGTCAACATTTCAAGATTACATAAGATGATGTCAACTATCAGATGTTTAACATTTGGATTTGGTGGTATATGTGTTAAAGCTCATATAATATTAATGGTGAAAGATTAATTCAAATCTGAGGTGATATGAGATTTTAGATTTGTGTTCAAAGGTTAATTTTCACCATTTACTTTTGAATATTTGAATTTGTAAAGGAAAAAAATAGTGTCTAGTTTTTGGACCATATCTTTTTATAGAAGAAAAATTTGCTCATGCATTAAATATAAAATTGGTAGAGGACTCCAAGGTACATCTAGATATATATATATATATATATATATATATATATATATATATATATATATATAAATCTGAAAGTGAGTACAATTAAATATATTAAGATTATAAGTTGACTATGTGTTGATATTTTTTTTTGCGAGTAACCCAAGAAGGATATTCAATCTTGTATTGATGTTGTTTCAATGCCTCACAATGAATTAGATATTATAACATGTTTTAGACTCCATGAGGATGATCTATGTGTATTTTGGAGGTGTGATCAATCTATCTTGAGTATGAAAAATTCTTAAGAAGTTGATTTTATATTTGTTAATGGTGTTCCTATGTATAAGGTCTTAGTTTGAGCTGATCTAGAATACACAGATGTGATGTAACATAACTATGATCATTTAAGGATGTCCTAAGGGACATAAGGTGTGGAACCATGTTTTTAAAAGTGGTCCTATGTTACTTTTTTTATTGAGGGTGAGTTAAATGGGTGGATAGGTCTCGATGAGACATGTAAGAGATACAAGGGCCTTATTAAAAGGTGTAGCTAATTAAGGGTGACCCATAGATGTTATGGCCTATTAGAGGTAAAATCATTGAGAGAGGGGAGGGGGGTAATTAGTGAGCCCCAAAAAAATCTAACTTTAAATTTGATCTTTAAAAATAATTAATCAGATACTAAAAGCATTCATGAATCATAATAACATTCATAGTAATGAGCAAGAGAGGCAATGAAAGATCAATCACATAACACATGATATATGTGGGAAACCCTCTTTGGGGAGAAAACCCAATGAAACCTAAAATTGGATTACTATCCTATAATAACAAGATCCAATTTATACCATATATAAATTATCAAGGACATATAATCCCAATTTAGTGAGACACCAATCCCAAAAGGTGCTACCACACATGTCTAGTTGAGTTGCAATAAAAACCAGACCTTAAAACAAGTGTCACCTTGTAATGATGATAAAACAACCTTAGATGATGAGATACCACAAAAACACCTATGAAACACTTCCACCTCTGAATTTATGTCAACAAAACTTGATAATGGACCTCAGCTAATCACTCTTCACTTTCATTCACACTCAAACAAGTGAACTATTCTCACAATAGAAGTATGACCAACAAGTCATATAAATATTATTTAATATGTTTTTCTATTCAAAAAATCCTTAGGAAACTCTAATACTCCTTCAATAAATAAAAAATACATAATCCTCTCTCAAAAACTCTCCCAAGACTCTCTCAGAAGTCTATAACCCATCAAGTTTGGTTCCACTATATATAGAAAAATCTAGATAATCACTACCTTGGTCAGCCATTAGGCATGTTTTAACCCTTAAGACATATATTAAATGAAGACACAAATCAATACAATCTCTATAGTTTAGCCATATAAACAATGGGTCACCCTTAAGTAACTACACCTTTTAATAAGGCCCTTGTAGTCCTTATAGGTCTCATGTGAACCCATTCACTCTTTTATCACTCCTAGCAAAACAATAACACTAGACCACATTATAATACTTGGGTCCACTCCTTATGTCCCCTTAAACATCCTAAATTTATCAAAATCAACTTATCTCACCTTTGTATATGCTCAAACAATATAAACACATAGTCACCATGAATGAACACACAGTCAACTTCTTAAGCATTGGTCATGCTCAAAATAGATTGATCACACATCTAAAATTCATGTATTGCCTCCTCATGGAGTATAAAACACTAATAAATAGTTAATACATCATTATACATTGGCAAAACAATAATACAAGATCAAATACCCTTCTTTGGTTACTTGCAAAATAAGCACAAACACATAGCCGACTTCTAGGCTCAAATTTTTTGTCTGTTCTCACTTTCAGATATTAAAATTTATATATCTAGATGCACCTTGAATTTATCTACCACTTTTTTTATTAATTATTGATAAAATTCATCTTTTATCAAAATATATATCTTTTGTTTTTCTTATGTTAAATTCAAATATTTGAATAGCAACGGTCACAGTTAACCTTCAAACACAATGCTTGAATCTTGTGTATTCTCATCTCAGGACCTATCTCACACCATTGATATTATCTAATCCTTAATACATATATTTATAAATACAATCATTAAACATATATCACATTAATCTCATTTCACTTAATTTAGGAAATTTGACTCAATGTGCTCCATCGATCTCTATACATCGATTGGGACTTTAACAATCAATGATCATCATTTGATTAGGTGTATGAACACTCATTTGTCATAAAATCATTATGATTTACCTTTTATTATTTATTAAAAATCATGCACCTATCCTTATCTCATTGCCTCTTTACTCCTTGGAATCAATGTGTACTATTGATCTTACTCGAGCTTTAACACATACAAAAATGAAGTATGGGGACCCTATCAATATGCCTGAGTAAGCATTTTTATTTATTATTAAATTATTTTGTACTTTGATGTATGATCTTAAATTTGGAATAGATGATCTCCTCACATAGGATAATCTAACCATGTGCCATAATACTCATGAAACCCTCTTTCATGAGTAAAGTTCCTACTCATAAACATCTATCACAAAGCCAAGTATGTCCAAATCTACCTGAGAGGCCAACTTTGAGAAACCATAACTTTTTCCATGCTTCATCACATGATATAAAATTTATCACAAATTATCTATGCTAAAAAATAAATAAACCTATATGATTAAATTTTCTTTACACCTTAACATGTTCAAGATATAATACCATCAAAATTCTCACTTAGCTCTTTCTACCACACTACAAAATTGGCTAATAATGGGAAACAATGGTCAATCTACTTGGGATCCCAAATTTTCATATGCATATCTTTTAATGCACTATATAACATTATATTTAAATTAGTGAAAATAAACTAGGTCCAAAATTGAACAAGCCCATATGAACATCTTCGCTTGAATTGTCCATATTTGTGAGTGCTAACCTCATTAACATGCTTACTTAACTCTTTCTGGGTACTTTGAAAATTTGGTTAAGTATTGAAAAATAATGAAATCTAACTGATAAGATAAATTTACACCCTCATATCTTTAACCACATTTTGATGCATGACTTGAGATTTGGTGCAAAACAACTAGGGACTATTGTGACTATAACCATATGACTAGCTCCCCTTGATTCCTTCCCACATGGAAATGGTGACATCATCAAACTGCCTACTCAAATTTTTTACCACTAGACCCAAAGTGTGTAGATGAAAACTATGATCAACTAGATGTATTTTGATTATACACATAATATCTTCAAGCATAGATAACATTATATAGGACCCCTTTCACATGCTCAAACCTCTATACTCATCCCTTATCCTTTCAAGCTATGTTAATATAGAAGATTAGCCAACCATACACAAAGCACAATAGAACAAACACATTACACACTTTATCATTATCACATAGACTATTAAGGCACTTCATCCACTCAATAGGACACCTCCATGCCATCAACATGACAAATCTCCAACAATATCCCCCTTTATCATTGATGTCAATAACCATCATAAGGAATATATAGCTCATCTTTTCTCTCTTCAATGCACTCCTACAACAAGAACTTTCTCTCTAATAATAAATTTCTCCCCCTTTGACACAATGACAAATTGGTATACACTGATCCTAAGGACCTAAAAATACTATCAAATAGAAAAGGTCCATCTTAGAAAGATGCTACAAACTCCCCCTTACCTTGAGCCTACTTTAGCTTATATATACAACTTTTTCTTGCTTTAGACCAACACTTTTCTTCAAATTCAAGTATTGTAGTCAATGAAGAAACAAAACAAAAGAACTAAAATATGATGTAAGTTTCAAAGAAACATTTGAGATGGACTCTCCCTAATAAATCTAAGCAATTTCACCTTCTAAGCATATTTAGATATCTACACACTATGAAAAGCCACCATACATGCTTACTAGCCTTCTTTCTCAGGACACTTGCATGACCACTAACTCTACATCTGCATTATAAAAAATAGGAAACATGCATTGAACCAACCTGAAATCATACCTTGAAAATCTCATACCTTGCTCCTTTTGGATAAATTGAGAAAAAAATTTGGATAAATTGAGAGAAAAACATTCTTCTTCAAACCTCTGGAGAAATTTATATAAAAATGTTACTCCCTATTAACCAAAGACCTATTGATTAATAGAGAAAGAAATGACACCCAAGATCTATTTTAGATTCTAAAAAATAGCTTTTGACAATGGTTTGGTCATAACATCTACAAGATGCTCTTTTGTAGGCACATGTTCCAAATTGACACATTGATTAATCACTTTTTCTCTCAGGAAATGATATATAATAGGAATGTGTTTAGTTTTTTAGTACATAACAAGATTCTTTGAGATATTAATTGCACTACTATTGTCACAAAAAGTAGGACAAGGTTGATTTTGTCTTACCTTGTAATCTTCCAAAGTTTGTTTCATCCACATGACTTGTGTGCAATAAGAGGCATTTTCTATATACTCAGATTCTATAGTTGATAGAGACATTGAGGCTTACTTCTTGCTTATCCAAGACACCAAACATTCTCCCATAAATAAGACCCCACCATTGGTACTCTTATCATACACACAACCTACCGAGTCAGCATAAATATATGATTTTAAAGAGAATTCTTTACTCTTGGGATACCATAATACATAGTCTATGGTTCTTTTGAGATATCTTAACATCATTTTGATTGATTTCAAGTGAGATTCTTTAGGTTTAGCTTGAAACCTTCTTATAAGACCTATTGGTTTCATGATTTCAGGCCTAGATGTAGTAGAGTATAAAATACTTCTAATCATGGATCTATACAATGTTTGATCAAATTTTGGTTAGTCATCTATTTTTCTTAACTTGCATCATATGATTATTGGAGTACCATTATCTTATACTCTATCATTTCAAACTTCCTTAGCATATCCTTGATGTATTTAGATTGATAAATGAAAATTACTACATCAATTTTATTAATCTATAATCCTAATAAGTAAGATAGTTCTCCCAACATTGAAATTTAAAACTCAATCTTCATAATATCTATAAAATATCTACTCATTTTATCATTGTCAAATCCAAAAACTATGTCATCAACATATACAATGACTATCAACTGATGATTACCTTCTCTCTTAATGTACATATTACTATCAACTAACCCTTTTTAAATCTTTGACTCAAAAGATACTTATCTAGCCTATCATACCAGGCTTTAGGAGCTTGTTTAAGACCATAGAAAGCCTTCTTCAATTTACACATAAAATATTGATTACTTGACATGAAGTATCCTTCAAGTAACTCAATTTAGAATTATTTTTATAAGTTACCATTCAAGAATTTAGATTTCATATACATTTGATATACCTTAAAACCATTGAAACTTGCATGAGCCAACAAGAGTCTAATTGCTTCCATCCTTGCCATAAGAGCAAAAGTCTCATAAAAAATTATGCATTCAACCTGAGCATATCATTTACACACCAATCTATCCTTGTTTATTGTGACTTCTCCTTTCTCATTCATCTTGGTTTTGAAAACCCATTTGGTACCTATCACATGTTTATCTTTCGGTCTAGGAACTAAGTCCCATGTTTCATTTATTTTTATTTGATCAATTTATTCATCCATTACATCATTCCAACTTTCATATTTTATAGCTTCTATAAATTTTTGTGTTTAGTCATGAATAATAATGCTAAGTCTTACTAATTTTGATTGTTCAACATACTCCTTCTAGTCTGTAACCTTGGACTAACATTTCCAATAATTTGAGAGATTAGATTATATTTTTGAATTATTCTAGATGGAGCTTTAGTATCTTGTCTTTATTCATCCTCTTCATCTTCATCATATTTTTGAATAGATAACTTATCATTGTTTGTAACAACATTTTGAGTTGTGTCACTTACCTACAAATTTGGCTTCTTGACTTTACTTGTCTCATCTACTCTTACATTTGAACTCTTAACCATCTTTTGAAGTTTCTTGTTGAAGCATCTCTAAGCATTACTGATAGAATAATATCCTAAAATGATTCCCTCATTATAACTTGAATGAAATTTTAAAATATTATATTCATATATTTTGATGAAGTACCTACTCCCAAATACTCTAAAATGTTTATCATTAGTTGCTCTATTCTTACATAATTCATAAGGTGTCTTATTACCATTTACTCTAATTTGAAATCTATTTAGGATGTACATATAAGTCTTGGATGCCTCTTCCTAATATACATTTGATATTTTTTCATATTTAATCATGGTTCTACTCATGCCAACCATAGTACTATTCTTCCTTTGTACCACACCATTATATTAAAATATTCTAGCAGCAAAGTATTATCTTCATATCCTTTGTTCATCATATAAATCATCGATCTTATGAGAGAAAAATAACCTCCTCTTTTTGATCTCACACACTTAATGTTTGAACCTTTATCATTTTCCACCAAAGCTTTAAATTCCATAAATTTTTCAAAAGCTTCAAATTTTTCTTTAATAAAGAATATCCATGTCATCCTAGTAAAACCATCAATGACAAGCATGACATAAATATTACCTTGAGTACTTTGAGTTCTCATAGATCCACATATATCAATGTGGATCGAGTCTAATGGCTCTATACTGGATAATTCCTTGTTCTTATATCTCTTCTTGGTTTGATTCCCATGAAGACATGCCTTGTAAGGAGGATGAGGAATCTTAGAAATCTTGGGCATATGTCCTTCCAACCCCTTTTAACTGATTTTTATCATATTATCAAAATTTATATGTCCAAGCCTCCTATGCCAATGTCAACTTTCTTCTAATTGTTTTATGAAGTACTCTTCCTTCTTAGATTCATGGAATACATACATGGTGTTATCTATTTTGTGAACATTTATGGTTAATCTACTAGATTTTTCCTTTCTTATTTCACATACATCATCATCAAAAGTAATAAAATTTCCTTGCCTACACATTTGGCTTACACTTAAAGGTTATGTTTCAAACCTTCTACATATAGGACATTCTCAGTCCTAATATGACCACTGTCCAAACTTATAGTACCTTTGCCAACTATGTTATCAATCTTGTTGTCACCAAATCTAACTACACCTAGGTTGGTATTTTTAGGAGAGATAAACTTATTCTTGTCTCCTATCATATGATTTAATCATCCATTGTCTATGAACCATCTCTTGTTCTCATATTTTTAAGTGTTCAAAGCTACTTGAACAAATAATGACTATTCCTTTTGTGATCTGCTTGGATTTTGATTGTTTTGTCCTTAGACTTGGTCTTCTTAAACCATTTGATAATGTTAATGACCTATATCTGGAGAGAGAGCACAATACTTATATATATGACAAAATTGATTGCAAGAGAATCAATACCTAGTGAATACGTTGTTCATGTTTGATCCTCTTTTCTTTTGACAATTACCTCTCACTAGATTTTCGTTTTTGATCCTTTTTATGGAGCTAAAATTACTTTTGTCTTTGGATAAGAGCACATCTGAGTAAGTCAAGACCTTATTTTCACATTGTCCCATTCTTTAATTGAGACCTGTATTCATCATGATGTGCATATTCTTGATAGTTACTTCTAAATTATACACTACATTATTAAGTTTTGATAAATAAAAAACTATATTGTCTTAAAGCTAAGACATAACCTTTTTTTCAACCATTATATCTTTGGTAAAATTTGATCTAATAAGCCTTTACCAAAGGACCTCACTCTGATACCAATTTTTAGAGGTACAATCACTAAGGGGTGGGTGAATTAGTGAGCCCATTAAAAATCCAAATTCAAATCTTATCTTTACAAATACTTAATCATTTACTACAAGAATTCATGAAGCATATATAAAATTCATAGAAATGTGTAAGATAGTCATTGCAAGATCAATCACATAAGACATGATATACTTGGGAAATCCTCTTAGGGGAGAAAACCCACTGAAACTTATAATTAGACTATTTTCCTATAATAAAAAGATCCAATTTAGACCATATACAAATGATCAAGTAACTATAATTCCTATTTAGTGAAACTCCAATTCCACAAGGTGATACCACAAATGTCTAACTAAGATACAACAACCAGAAATTTTAGCATGTGTTACCTTACAAGGAGGCTACAACCACCTTATATGCTAAGATACCATAACAAAACCTATGAAACACTTCCACCTATGAACTAATATCAAAAAAACTTGATGATGGACCTCAAATTATCACTCTTTACCTTTTCTCACACTCAAGCAAAAATGCACTATTCTCACAATAAAATTATGATCAATAAGTCATACAAGTAGTCCTCAATATGTTCTAATCTTTAACACATCCTCATGGTACTCTAACCCTCCTTCCATCCATAAAATCACACATAATCCTCTCTCAAAACCTCTCCCAAGTCTCTCTCAAAAGTATATAACCCATCAATTTTTCTTCCACTATTTATAGAGCAATATTGATAATCACTACTTTGGTCAAACATTAGGCATGTCTTAACCCTTATGATATCTATCACATGAAAAAAAGAACATAAGACCGCTTTCGAATTCATGGGTCTACTTCTTATTTCCCCTTTAACATCCTCAAATGATCATAGTCAACTTATCTCACCTTTTCATATGATTAAAAAATACAAACACTAACATGGTCCACACAGTCACCATGAATGGACACATAGTCAACTTCTTAAACATTGTTCATACTCAAGATAGATTGATCTCACCTCTAAAATATAAATAGAGCATCTTCATGGATTCTATAACACTTTAAAATAGATAATACATCATGAAATATTTAAACAACAATAAAAGCTCGAATATCCTTCTTTGGTAACTTATAGAATAAACATGAACACATAGTAAATTTTTAGTTTTAATATATTTATTTGTACTCACTTCCATATCTTCAATTATATATATCTAGATGCACGTTTGATTCCTCTACAATTTTTCATTTTATTGTATAAGAAAATTTATCTCCTATCAAAATATATGATCAAAATATATAGCTATGGTGTTTTCTATGTTAAATTCAAATATTTGAATAACAAAACTCATAATTAGCCTTCGAACACAATGCTTGAATCTTGTGGATTCTCAACTTAGGATAAATATCATGCCATCAATATTGTTTGAGATTTATTTCATAGACTACCAAATCTAATTGTTAAACATATGCTATATTGACCTTATCTTGTACAATATGGGAACTTTAACTCAATGCAGTCCATCGATCTCAACAACCGATTAGGACATTAACAATTAATGTTCACCATTTGAATAGATATACAAATGCTCACTCACTATTAGATCATTATCTTGTACCTTTTATTAATCATTAAACATCATTCACCTATCCTCATTTCTCTACCTCTTGACTCCTTGAAATTGATATGCAACATTGATCTTGTTTGAGCTTTAACACTTAAAAGCATGACTAATAATGGGGACCTTGTCAATATGCTTGGGTGGCCATTTTTTATCCTTAATAACATTTTTTGTGCTGTGAGGAAGGATCTCAAATTTGGACCAGATGATTTCCTCACATAGTAAAATATAGCCATATGTCATACTAATCATGAAACCCTCTCACATGTGATATATACAACTATTAAAGTGCCTACTCATAAACATCTATCACAGAGCTAACCATGTTAAAATACACCTGAGAGGGTGAATTTGAGTAACCATAACATTCATTTTGCTTTCATGCATGATCTCAAACTTAGCATAAATCATTTATGCTCAAAAATGAACAAACCCATATGATAAAAAATTCTTGACACCTTCACATTCAAGATATAACACCATCAAAATTCTCACTCAGCTCTTTCTAACACACCAATAAATTGGATAAGGATGGGAGAACATAATCAATCTTCCTAAGATCATAAATTTATATATGCATATCTTTTAATGTACTACATCACATGATCTAAAATTAGTGAAAATAAACTAGGTCCAAAATGGAACAAACCCATATGATCACCTTCTCCTAAATCATCCATACGTGCATGTGTTGACCTGATCAACATGATTACTCAGTTCTTTCTAGCCACTTTGCAAATTTGGCTAAGTATGGGAAAACAATGAAATCTATCTGAGAAGCCAAATTTACACCCCCTTATCTTTAGTCATCCTTTGGTGCATGCCTTGAGATTTTTTTCAAAATAGCTAGGGGCTATTGTGATCACAATTATATGACCAACTCCCCTTGACTCCTTCCCATGTGGTAATGGTAACTTCATCAAACTACCTACTCAAATTTTCTACCACTAGACCCAAAGTGTCTAGTTGAAGTCTATGATCAACCAGATGAATTCCACTTGTGTAAACAAGCTCTCTAAGCATATATAACATCATATATGACTACTTTCACATGTTTAAAACTCTATAGGCATCTGTAATCCTCTAAAGATATGTCAATATTAAATATCAGCCAACCATACATGAAACACATAGAACAAGTACATTGCACACTTTATCATTGTTGCATAGACTATCAAGGCACTTCATCCACTTAATAAGACACCTCCATGATACCAACATGACATATATATGACAAATATCAAACATGGCCAACCTATGAATATTGTTTTGAGCTATGTATTCATGTTAAAGATGCCTTCAAGGCTAAGGCATGCCTAATGGATGATCAAGATATTGTTAATCATGAATTATCTATATATAGTGAAACCAAAAGTGATGGTTTATGCACTTGTAATACTTGAATGATGGAGTGCAAGTGGGAATCCAAGTGAAGGGAATAACCTTTAAAATAGAAGGTATATGCCAGTGAGGACCATTAGAGAGTGAAGATGATTAGACAAGCTTGTATGAACAAGGTGGTGAAGATGATCACATAGGTCATTAGAACTAATATTCCTAGAAGAGGAAGAATGGGTGAGTATGCTTAAGAAGTTATTTGAGAGATGCTTATGTGTTTAAATTATGAAGAAAATAAGGGGTAGAGTGCCCTATGGATGAGTTGAAGAGAAAATCATTTTGAGGATTATTTGTATGACCTATTGGCCATAATTATGTTAGAATAATAGTGCTTCTGTTGTTTAAATATGATCAAATCCAAGGTGAATATTATGTGATCTTGGTATTCGATCTTAGAGGTAGATCATGCCTAGACTATGTGTATGACCATCTGGTCATGTTGTTAAAGATGAGATATAATTTTTATAGTGAAGGATGCATTGAGTATGCAGAGTTGAAGAGTGGGGTTAGTTAAGATATGCAATGTATTCTAATTAATCTTTGTCTATTAGTTCAAGTATGTAATGTACTTTGACAATAAGGAGTGTTGTGTTATCCAAAAGGTGGATTTAGATAAATTAAGAGTTTTATAATCAGATTTCCATCATTAGGTGTTGAAGACATCTGTACAAAGGTGGATATGTTTATAGGTGTTGTTATGCCATCTCAACATCTAAGGTGTTTGTAGAAACATGCTAAAAGGTTTAGTTATTGTAGATTAGCTAAATAGGTATGGTATCACCTTGTGGGATTTTAGCCTCACTAAATAGGGATTGTAGTTCTTTGGTCATTTGTAGATAGTGCAAATTAGATATTTTTATTATAGGATAACAGTCCAATTGTAGGTTCTAATGGGTTGTATTCCCCAATAGGGTTTCCCACATATGACATGTGTTATGTGCTTGATATTGCATTGTCTTTCTTATTCATTGATATGCATGATGTATGCCTCATGAATGTATGCATTAAATGATTAAGAGTTTGAAGGAATTGGAATTGAAGTTGAGATTATTTGGGTTCACTGATTCACCCCCCCATTGATTGTACCTCTAATAATTAGTATTGGTATTAGAGTAGGTCCTTTAGAATAAGCTTAATAACTTGAAGGTGATCCTAAGTAGGTAGAAAGATGGTATAATTGAATAAATAAAATCAATAGTGGAAGGTTATGATAAAGGCACTTGAATAATAAATATGTTCTTTGAAGAAAGATTCCAAAGAGAATGAAAATATTATCAATGAACTCAAGGTTCAGATAGTAGATGAAACGACAAGTTTGTATTCAAAATAAAAGGACATCATGTCTGATGAATAAATTTTCCATGATAGAGAAGAAGAAGTTGATTTAGAAGTTGAGCTCATGGGTGCAATTGGTGAATTGAAGGAGTAGAAGAAGAGGAATCATAAAATGAGGAATATGATCAAATGTCTTGAAGAAAAATTCATTTCTCTTGAGGTAAGTTTGATAGATCAAGCATGTATGTAATATCCCCAACCAATAGGGACTGTAGAAAGACAAAAGCTCTGAATTGCTTTTTTGAGTATTCTAATTTTTTGTATGAAGTAAGAACAAATTGTGATTCTTGCAAAATAATTTCCAAATAGATAAATAAATCACTGTATAATCTCATATTTATTCACTTAGATGATTACAATAGATGTCCTCTATCATGCATATAAAAGAATATTCAACTACTATCTTAATAACTTGAGTATTTTACAAACTAGGAATAAAACTTGAATCTGGTATGTCTCAGCCTGTTGTGTCAAAAACATAGTCATCGACGTCGGTTATACTACCACCATCAGTTTCTTGGTGTCATTATCCTACCGATGTCGGTGAGATGGTCAGCCAATGTCGGTCTCTATGCGGATCTGTACAGACTTCATACGGATACCAATATAACACACCCTATTTGTTGGACCCCTGATCTCAAGATATATGGCTCTAATATAGAAGATCTCTATCTGTATAATTTATTGAATCAAAACATAATGAAATAAAAACTTGAAATACCTGTGATAACTTCTGTGTGAAGTTATCTCCCAAACATGTAAACCTTTGTGATAACTTTTGTATGAAGCTATCTCTCAAATCAACAATAGATCAGTTGATATTTCATAGCCTCTAAATTGCACACATTAAAGAGTGGACATTCTCCAATTCAAATGGAATCCTGGAACCCTTGGCTTAGTCTTCACAGAAGAATTCTTAGCAACAATCAATATCAATAATCAATTCATGAATAATTCAACTCTCTCCCCATGAGAAACCCTTATACCCTCAAAAAGATATGCTTGCCCTAATTAGGGTTTATTAAATTAGAATTAGGGTTTCTTAATTAAAATTAGACCAAATTATTAATATTTGATTAAATCAATCAAATATTAATATCTCCCTTAATACATGTCCGATCAAGCCCAAACGAAAGCCAACTGTAAAAATTCTGCTAAACAAAGCCAAGCCAAGCTCCACCATGACCCTCTATCCATACTATCAGCCTACTAAGGTCATATAATAGGCTAATCCTCAACTCTGAACATGTCAACTAAGAAGGGGACATGACAATCCACCCCTCCTAAAATTGCTTGCCCTTAAGTAATCGCTGAATGATAAACCAATCAATCCACTTGGATCCCAAATGTAGTCATGATCTCCACCATTGTCAATCAATAAAAACTCCATGCCATGTCCATCACAACTCATCTAATGGTGTCACATCATCCCTATTACTAAGATAAGAATCCCAACATCTAATCCATAAATGAAAATCAACTGGAAACTCAAGTAAACTCCTTACTTGAATAATATCTGAATCTAGAATATGAATTCTAGACATACTCATATCATCATCAACCTGTGACCCAACTGTAACAAAATGTTGAGTCCCTACCTTATGTGTTAACCTCTAGACTGAACTCACCTCAAGTCAAAGCTCGTCCACCTATCTCTCCTGTGTTGGTGCCAATGTGCACTCAGCAGCGCACTCTCCCATATCGTGTGGTATGAGCCTCTCCATTCGATGAAAAAACATATGTTTGAAGTTGCTACCCCGTATTGCCTTAAGAATATGTGTCTTCCCATCAACATCAAAATGAACCTCCATGTCCTTGAGATGAAGAGTGACTTCCTCAAATGAATGAAGCCACTTCATACCCAAGACTAAGTCTATAGCCCCCATGTTCACCACATAATAATCAGCATTGAACTCATAGTTGTTCAAGCACAATGGGAGGTCTCTAATAATACCCTCACACCTAAGAGTGTGACCATCAGCTACCTTAACTCTAATTCCCTCAAAAACTTTAGTAGTGAGTCTATGCTTTTCCACAAAATCTAGCATCTTTAAAATTATGTGTGGCTCCTGTATCAAGAAGCGTGATGACCCTCTGTCCTGCCAATACTCCACAGAGTCTGAATAAATCATCTAACTGAATGCTAGATAGGCGTGCCTCTTGTATGTGAAGCTCTAACTCTGCCTCTACCTTAGGCTCTGAAGCCTCTACCTCTACCCCCTTAAAACTATCTTGCTATTTAGAATCCTCTAAATCTGAATCCTCATAATAAGCCCACATCACTCGATTGGCCTTGCCCTTAGGCCTTAAAGGACAATCGTGATTGGCATCATAGGGACCTTTGCAATAGAAGAAAAGCTTCTTCTTGTGTATATCATTAAGAGCCTTTCAATCCAAAGGTGGTGCTGCTAGATTTGCCTTCGAATCATTCTTAACCCCTGATTTATCTATGTTAAAATCCGGTCTCTCTCTATTACCGTTGAAGCCCTTATTGTCCCTGGATGAAGAAGTACCTCCTGAGTTAGATTTACTAGATGGGGCTACCAGCTCCATACTTTGTTCCTTCTTCATAGCTTCTTGTAATGAAGGAGGATCAAAGGCTTTGATCCAACCTCTCAATGGTTCGGTCAATCCCTCCATGAAGAGAACTACCAATCTACGCTCTGAAATATTTTACACCATGACTGCCAATCACTGAAACTCACCAATGAAGGACTCCAAGTTACCTGTTTGTTTCAACTATGCCAGATCTCAAAAGAAAACCTCAAGATCTTTCCTATCAAACCTCTCAACCAACCTATCCATGAAGTCCTACTACTCTATCACTTGGTTATGCTGAAGTGTTACCATACCATGGTACCACCAATCATGTGCTACTCCATCCAAGTGCAAAGTGGCGTATTTGATGGCCTCTATCTCTGTCATTGGCCTCAATGCCAAGAATGTATCAAGCTAATGAACCCAAGCTTGAGCTATCATCTTGCCACTCCCATCAAAAGTGGTCAAAGAAAGCTTGCCAGTAGCCTTCTTCAACTCACTGAGTTAACCTCTAGGCCTCCTGTCCTATCTAACCAATCTATAGTGCTCTCTCCTCTGATTAACAAATTGATCAAAGGACATATTCTCCCGAACCTGAGGAGATAATAAGTCCCACTCATCATTTGCATCCATGAAAACATCTAAAAGTAGGGAATCTCTTACCTCCTCCTCTGTTGGAGCCTCTTGTTCCTCTTAAACAAATGTAGGGCATGTAGGTCTATCAGCTATTCTAGAGTAGGTCAGCTGTGGTCTCTGATTAACAGTAGCACTCCCATTATCTCCTTGTTCACCTTTCTATCTATCAGGGGGGTTCATCCTCCTTACCATAGTAATAAGTGCCTGTAGTGCCTGTGTCATCTCATGGTAGACTTCTCTAGTACCCTGATCATCATTATGTCAGTGGCCCCTGGGTGGGCTACCCTCACGTCTGTCAATCATGATAATCGGCTATTGTTCTAACACCTGGGCACCTTTAAGCAAGGCTCTACTGCATGTGTTATACATGTGTGGTCCCAACTCTTGTGGCTGCATAAGATTGTCAAACTCTCAAGATGGCAGGATTTAGCTCTGATACCATTGTAATATCCCCAACCAATAGGGACTGTAGAAATATAAAAGCTTTGAATTGCTTTTTTGAGTATTCTAATTTTTTGTATGAAGTAAGAACAAATTACGATTCTTGGAAAATAATTTCTAAATAGATAAATAAATCATAGTATAATCTCTTATTTATTCGCTCAGATGATTACAATAGATGTCCTTTGTCATGCATATAAAAGAATATTCAAATACTATCTTAATAACCTGAGTATTCTACAAACTGGGAATAAAACCTGAATTTGGTATGTCTCAGCCTATTGTGTCAAAAACATAGTCACCGACATCAATTATACTACCACCGTCAGTTTCCTGGTGTCATTATCCTGCTAACATCAGTGAGATGGTCGGTCGATGTTAGTCTCTATCAGTCTCTTCCTATCGATGTCGGTCTCTATGCGGATCTATACGGATCTGTACAGACTTCGTACGGCTACCAATATAACACACCCTGTTTGTTGGACCCTTGATCTCAAGATATATGGCTCTAATATAGAAGATCTCTATCTATATAATTTATTGAATCAAAATATAATTAAATAAAAACTTGAATACTTGTGATAACTTCTATGTGAAGTTATCTCCCAAACCCGTAAACCTTTGTGATAACTTCTGTATGAAGCTATCTCTCAAATCGACAGTAAATCAACTGATATTTCACAACCTCTAAATCATACACATTGAAGAGTGGATGTTCTCCAATGCAAATGGAATCTTGGAACCCTTGGCTCAATCTTCACAAAATAATTCTTAGCAATAATCAATATCAATAATCAATTCATGAATAATTCAACTCTCTCCCCATGAGAAACCCTTATACCCTCAAAAAGATATGCTTGCCCTAATTAGGGTTTATTAAATTAGAATTAGGGTTTCTTAATTAAAATTAGACCAAATTATTAATATTTGATTAAATCAATCAAATATTAATATCTCCCTTAATACATGTCCGATCAAGCCCAAACGAAAGCCAACTGTAAAAATTCTGCTAAACAAAGCCAAGCCAAGCTCCACCATGACCCTCTATCCATCCTATCAGCCTACTAAGGTCATATAATAGGCTAATCCTCAACTCTGAACATGTCAAATAAGAAGGGGACATGACAATCCACCCCTCCTAAAATTGCTTGCCCTTAAGTAATCGCTGAATGATAAACCAATCAATCCACTTGGATCCCAAATGTAGTCATGATCTCCACCATTGTCAATCAATAAAAACTCCATGCCATGTCCATCACAACTCATCTAATGGTGTCACATCATCCCTATTACTAAGATAAGAATCCCAACATCTAATCCATAAATGAAAATCAACTGGAAACTCAAGTAAACTCCTTACTTGAATAATATCTGAATCTAGAATATGAATTCTAGACATACTCATATCATCATCAACCTGTGACCCAACTGTAACAAAATGTTGAGTCCCTACCTTATGTGTTAACCTCTAGACTGAACTCACCTCAAGTCAAAGCTCGTCCACCTATCTCTCCTGTGTTGGTGCCAATGTGCACTCAGCAGCGCACTCTCCCATATCGTGTGGTATGAGCCTCTCCATTCGATGAAAAAACATATGTTTGAAGTTGCTACCCCGTATTGCCTTAAGAATATGTGTCTTCCCATCAACATCAAAATGAACCTCCATGTCCTTGAGATGAAGAGTGACTTCCTCAAATGAATGAAGCCACTTCATACCCAAGACTAAGTCTATAGCCCCCATGTTCACCACATAATAATCAGCATTGAACTCATAGTTGTTCAAGCACAATGGGAGGTCTCTAATAATACCCTCACACCTAAGAGTGTGACCATCAGCTACCTTAACTCTAATTCCCTCAAAAACTTTAGTAGTGAGTCTATGATTTTCCACAAAATCTAGCATCTATAAAATTATGTGTGGCTCCTGTATCAAGAAGCGTGATGACCCTCTATCCTGCCAATACTCCACAGAGTCTGAATAAATCATCTAACTGAATGCTAGATAGGCGTGCCTCTTGTATGTGAAGCTCTAACTCTGCCTCTACCTTAGGCTCTGAAGCCTCTACCTCTACCCCCTTAAAACTATCTTGCTATTTAGAATCCTCTAAATCCGAATCCTCATAATAAGCCCACATCACTCGATTGGCCTTGCCCTTAGGCCTTAAAGGACAATCGTGATTGGCATCATAGGGACCTTTGCAATAGAAGAAAAGCTTCTTCTTGTGTATATCATTAAGAGCCTTTCAATCCAAAGGTGGTGCTGCTAGATTTGCCTTCGAATCATTCTTAACCCCTGATTTATCTATGTTAAAATCCGGTCTCTCTCTATTACCGTTGAAGCCCTTATTGTCCCTAGATGAAGAAGTACCTCCTGAGTTAGATTTACTAGATGGGGCTACCAGCTCCATACTTTGTTCCTTCTTCATAGCTTCTTGTAATGAAGGAGGATCAAAGGCTTTGATCTAACCTCTCAATGGTTCGGTCAATCCCTCCATGAAGAGAACTACCAATCTACGCTCTGAAATATTTTACACCATGACTGCCAATCACTGAAACTCACCAATGAAGGACTCCAAGTTACCTGTTTGTTTCAACTATGCCAGATCTCAAAAGAAAACCTCAAGATCTTTCCTATCAAACCTCTCAACCAACCTATCCATGAAGTCCTACTACTCTATCACTTGGTTATGCTGAAGTGTTACCATACCATGGTACCACCAATCATGTGCTACTCCATCCAAGTGCAAAGTGGCGTATTTGATGGCCTCTATCTCTGTCATTGGCCTCAATGCCAAGAATGTATCAAGCTTATGAACCCAAGCTTGAGCTATCATCTTGCCACTCCCATCAAAAGTGGTCAAAGAAAGCTTGCCAGTAGCCTTCTTCAACTCACTGAGTTAACCTCTAGGCCTCCTGTCCTATCTAACCAATCTATAGTGCTCTCTCCTCTGATTAACAAATTGATCAAAGGACATATTCTCCCGAACCTGAGGAGATAATAAGTCCCACTCATCATTTGCATCCATGAAAACATCTAAAAGTAGGGAATCTCTTACCTCCTCCTCTGTTGGAGCCTCTTGTTCCTCTTAAACAAATGTAGGGCATGTAGGTCTATCAGCTATTCTAGAGTAGGTCAGCTGTGGTCTCTGATTAACAGTAGCACTCCCATTATCTCCTTGTTCCCCTTTCTATCTATCAGGGGGTTCATCCTCCTTACCATAGTAATAAGTGCCTGTAGTGCCTGTGTCATCTCATGGTAGACTTCTCTAGTACCCTGATCATCATTATGTCAGTGGCCCCTGGGTGGGCTACCCTCACGTCTGTCAATCATGATAATCGGCTATTGTTCTAACACCTGGGCACCTTTAAGCAAGGCTCTACTGCATGTGTTATACATGTGTGGTCCCAACTCTTGTGGCTGCATAAGATTGTCAAACTCTCAAGATGGCAGGATTTAGCTCTGATACCATTGTAATATCCCCAACCAATAGGGACTGTAGAAATATAAAAGCTTTGAATTGCTTTTTTGAGTATTCTAATTTTTTGTATGAAGTAAGAACAAATTGCGATTCTTGCAAAATAATTTCTAAATAGATAAATAAATCATAGTATAATCTCTTATTTATTCGCTCAGATGATTACAATAGATGTCCTTTGTCATGCATATAAAAGAATATTCAAATACTATCTTAATAACCTGAGTATTCTACAAACTGGGAATAAAACCTGAATTTGGTATGTCTCAGCCTATTGTGTCAAAAACATAGTCACCGACATCAATTATACTACCACCGTCAGTTTCTTGGTGTCATTATGCTGCTAACATCAGTGAGATGGTCGGTCGATGTTAGTCTCTATCAGTCTCTTCCTATCGATGTCGGTCTCTATGCGGATCTATACGGATCTGTACAGACTTCGTACGGCTACCAATATAACACACCCTGTTTGTTGGACCCTTGATCTCAAGATATATGGCTCTAATATAGAAGATCTCTATCTATATAATTTATTGAATCAAAATATAATTAAATAAAAACTTGAATACTTGTGATAACTTCTATGTGAAGTTATCTCCCAAACCCGTAAACCTTTGTGATAACTTCTGTATGAAGCTATCTCTCAAATCGACAGTAAATCAACTGATATTTCACAACCTCTAAATCATACACATTGAAGAGTGGATGTTCTCCAATGCAAATGGAATCTTGGAACCCTTGGCTCAATCTTCACAAAATAATTCTTAGCAACAATCAATATCAATAATCAATTCATGAATAATTCAACTCTCTCCCCATGAGAAACCCTTATACCCTCAAAAAGATATGCTTTCCCTAATTAGGGTTTCTAAAATTAGAATTAGGGTTTCTTAATTAAAATTAGACCAAATAATTAATATTTGATTAAATCAATCAAATATTAATATCTCCCTTAATGCATGTCCGATCAAGCCCAAACGAAAGCCAACTGTAAAAATTCTGCTAAACGAAGCCAAGCCAAGCTCCACCATGACCCTCTATCCATCCTATCAGCCTACGAAGGTCATATAATAGGCTAATCCTCAACACTGAACATGTCAACTAAAAAGGGGACATGACAATGTAGAGTAAAGGATTACATGGATAAATAAGCTCAAAGTGATAAGGAGACTATACAATTTCTCAAAGGTCAGTGAATGGCTACAATTCTAAGTTTATAATATAAAGATGATGAGATCACTAAATTGGAAACTAAGTTAGGTTCATTAATAGATGAGTATGATTAATTTGTTGTCAATATAAGATATCTTAAAGAAGATTAAAAAAGTCAGATCAATTCAAGAGCAATGCAAGAAGTTTTCTTAGACAACTAGATGATTCAAGGTATGATAGTGTACTTCATGTTCATTATTTTACATGTAATAAGTATGGTCATAGAGCTAAGGACTATAAAAATAAGTCATTCAATAATGTGTCCTCATGGAGCCTTGGAAGAAAAACCAATTGGTATTAGAGAAATCAAAACTCAGATCAGTCAATAGGTATGTTGAATGATGTTATGTGTTTTAATAGTCATAAGAGTGTATATATTGCTATATTCTATCCAAATGGTGTTAAGATGTCTTCAAGGTATATCAAAGGATATAAATATCATAAAAGGTTTGAGAAAGGACAAACTCAGGCATGGAAATCAAAGGTAATCATTTCTAATTCTTCTAGTCATAAGGTTAATGAGAAAGTTCCTTTGAAAATCTACGTTGCAAATCGGGATAAACTCAAGGATCAAGTAGGTAAAGAAGGGTCAAACTATGGTATAGATACTTGAGTTAGTAACGACTAAGGAGACTAAATATATTTAACCCAAGAGTTTTGATGGGTTGTTTGCCAAGGTGGAAAAAGAATTAGAGATAAAGAAGAGTCAAGAGTTTCTATTGATAACATTCATTGATAAATTTGAAGAAAATAATGAAGTCAAGGATTCAATTAAAGTCAAGCAAAACTGAAAGTCAGAGAAAGATATGGAGATATGGGAGTCTCCTAAATTTAGGGAATGTTAATGTCTCTATGTCAGAGGAGTGTCTCTATCTAGGCTTCAAGGAGACACATTTTAGTTAGAGGAAGCTTGGTGGATATCAGATATTATTTGGTGAGAAGGTATGAAAACAAGGTATGTTTGTGAATTATATTTATAAATCTATCTATTGGAGAAAAGAATCTTGTGAATAATCTCAGTGGTCTTATACTAAGAAGGAGTTGGCTTGTTGATCATGAATTAGATGTTCTATATAAAGGTGAGTTTTAAATATTTATCTACATATCAATTTGTGGTAGATTTCAGTTGTGTATGCCATGAAATTTCATAGTGTTCTAAATATGAGGTACCTCTATATGAGGATTGGTTGTGATTAGATAGTATTTGAAGACTCGTTAAAGATGTCATGTTCCTAATGAAGCATTTAGTTAAGGGGAGATTTTTAATTGATCAAGTCCTGGGATCAGAGGAATGACTAGTTGAATCTAAATAAGAAGGTGTGGAGAATCAATTTTCTATGCTCAAGATGATAATGCCAATCAGATAAGGCCTTTGGTTAAGGGGGAGCAACAAGTTCATGTGTTTTCTCTAGAGGTTTGTGAAGGAACTATAGTATTGGGTTAGAATGGGTGTTTCCAGGTGGTTTAATGATATTGATGGATTTCCAAGAAGTTTTTGGTACTTAGGGAAGGTCTATGCATTTCTTTGTGATTCTCTCTAGGTGGTTTTATGATCTAAAGGTATGTTGAAGTCAATTTAGATATTTTTGTTAGCTCTCAAGTTTTGAAATTTTTTCTTAAGAGCTTACAAGTCCTAAAATGGGTTATAGAAAGTCACAGTTTCAAATGGTGTGGAAGCTCAAATATTGGTCCAAAGTGTGTAATGGTTATCTCCAAGTGTAAAAGAAGTTTCAAAGATGGACGTTGACTAGAAGGTGTTGTGTTGACTTTTTTATTATAAGATTCTAAGGTTTTGGGCTCTACTAAAATAGAGGTATACTTTATGAGTTATTGTTTGAGGCTTCTTAATATGTTTAATGGGCCAAATGGGTGGTCATATCAATCATGGTAAAGATTTTAAGGTTTGTTTTTATTAATTTATTCATGTTTTTGTCAAGTTGGAGGACTAATTAGATAGTTGGTTTGTGAAAGAAGTATGTTTTAGAGGATGAGATTTGTATTTAAAATTAGCAAGCTAAAGGGGGAATATGAGAGTGCTCCATATATGGATTTTTAGGTCTTGAATATATGTCAACTAGAAATTGTGGTATCTATAAGTTTCAGGTAGGGCTACAAGGAGGCTAGACGTGCCTAGTCTGAAGAAGAATGTTTCTTTCTTAGTTTACCCAAGATAGAATGGTATTTGTCTTTCAAGGAGAGGTCTCAAGTATTTTTAGTCTATTTTTCCTATTTGATGAGTATCATGAAGTTCTATTGGTGGTCCTTATGGTAGCTTGAGAGAAGAGGCAAGTTAGCATGTGTGATGGTTCTTCATGGTGTGTGGAGATCTAAAGATTATTAGAAGGTGAAATGGATCATAGATCTTAGGGGGAATCCCACTTAGATGTTTCTTGATCTATTCCATTATATTTATACATTTTTATGTCTTTTCTTAATTGGTTTCAGTGCTTGGTTGAAGAGAGTGTTGGCATGGAGCAAGAGGAGATTGTTAAGACAAGCATAAGTAGGTTCAGAGTAAGAGGGAGTTTGTATCATATTTATAAGATGATAATTTCATATTTGATAGTATTTTTAGGTCTTATGTATCAGTTTGTTCTCATTTTGTTTTTGTATCAAAGGGGGATAAAGTTCATGTTGTGGGGGTGCTTTAAGAAAGAGAAGGTGAGTTGTATATTACTTTATATGATGGTTGTTTACATCAATGAAAAAGAGGGATATTTTTAGAGAGTTGTCATTATTATGTCATGGTGGTGTCATGGAGGTTTCTTCTTGATTGGATGAAGAGCCTTGATAGTCTATGTGATAATGACAAAGGATACAAGTGTTTGTTCTTGTATACTTTATGTATGGTTGGTTGATGTTTAGTATTGACATGGATAGATATGATGAAGGATGAGTATTGTGATTTGAGAATGTGTTAGGGGTCACATATAAAGTCAAGAAATATTTTATTTCTTATGTGCATAAGTGGAATTCATTTGATTGATCATAGTTTTCATCTAGAAACTTTAGGTCCAGTGGTAGAAAATCTAAGTACACAGTTTGATGATGTCACCATTGCCACATGGGAATGGGTCAAGATGAGTTGGTTATATGGTTGTGATCACATTAGTCCATTTTTTTATGAAATAGATATCAATTCTTACATCAAATTGTAGTTAAAGATATGAGGGTGCAAAATTGACTTCTCAGTCAAAATTCATTATTTTTCCATACAGCCAAATTTTCAATATGGCTAGAAAATGTTGAGTAAGAATGTTGATGAGGTTAGAATTCACATGCATAGAGGTGTCAATAAAAAATGATCAGATGGGTTTGTTCATTTTTTTGCTTAGTTTATTTTCACTAATTTTTATATCATGCAATGTAGCATGTCAAGAGATATTCATATGCAAACTTGGGCTTCTAGGCAGTTTGACTCTATTTTCCCATAGTCAATTTTGCAATATGGCAAGAAAAGCCAAGTAAAACTTTTGATGGTGTTATATATTTCACATGTGAATGTGTCAATATAAATTTGTCATATAAGTTTGCTCATTTGTGAATATAGATGATTTTCACTAAATTTGAGATCATGCACTGAACCACAACAAAATTTATGCATGTTCAAAGTTGGCCTCTTAGGCAAGTTTTGACATAGTTGGCTCTGTGATAGAATATTTTAAAAATTCATTTTAATATCATTATATCTCACGTGCACAAAATTTATAGGAGTAGTGTGTCACATGGTTAGATTATTCTATAGAAAGAGATCATCTGGTCCAAGTTTGAGATCATGTGAGCTTCTATTGATGTTGTTTCAATGTCTCACAATGATTTAACTATTAGAACATGTTATAGAATCTATGAGGATGCTCCTTATTGATTATTGAGGTGTGATCAATCTATCTTGAGTATGAACAATGCTTAAGGATTTGACTATATGTTTGGTAATGTTGTTCTTGTGTATAAGGTCTTTGTTTGAGTTAATTGAGCATACACAGGGGTGAGCTAAGGTAACTATGATCCTTTAAGGATGTCCTATGGTACATAAGGTGTGGACCCATGTATTTAAAAGTGGTCCTGTGTTATTTTTTCTAAAGGATGAGTTAAATGTGTGGATAAGACTGCATGAGACCTATAAGAGATACAAGGGCCTTATTAAAAAGTGTAACTACTTAAGGGTAACCCATAGATACTATGGCCAACCTATAAAGATTGTTTTGAGCCATGTATTCATGTGAGATATGCCTAATGGATAAAAAAGATGTTGTTAATCATGAATTCTCTATATATAATGAAACCAAATGTGATGGTTTCTAGACTTGTAAGACTTGAATGAGGTAGTGTGAGTTTGGATCCAAGTGAAGGGAAGAAACTTTGAAAAATGAGTTATAGGTTATTCAATACTAGCTAAGAATGAAGAGGATCAAACATTATTGTTTGAGTAAGGTGCTAAAGATTATCACATAGGTCATTAGACCTAATAGGCCTAGAAGAGGTAGAATGGGTGAGTATGCTTAAGAGGCTATTTGAGAGAAGCTTGTGTGTGTGTGTGAATTGTGGAGAGAAGGAGGGATAGAGTTCCCTAAAGAAGATTTGATGAGAAGATCAATTTGAAGACTAATTTTATGACCTATTGGTTACAATTTTGTTCATAGAATAGTGATCTTGTTATTTTAATGTGAGTGAAGGCAATGTGAAGACTATGTGAGCTTGGTGGTTGATATGAGAGGCAGATCAATGTGTGGACTATGTATGACCATCTATTCATGTTGTTGAGGCTAAGATAGAGCTATAATAATCAAGGATGAATTGAGTGTGTAGAGTTGAGGAGTGGGGTTATTTGGGATATGTAATTTTTTCTAATTAATATTTGTGTATTAGTTCAAGTATGTGATGTGATTTGGACAATGTGGAGTGTTGTGTGATCCAAAAGGTGGCTCTGGATACATTGAGAGTTTGATAATCAGAGTTCCATCATCAAGTGTTGAATAAATTATTATAAAGGTGTATGTATCATAGGTGTTATTTTTGAAGCTCAGCATCTAAGGTGGTCGCAACCACCTTTTAAGGTGAAATTTACTAAAAAGGTTTGGTTGTTGTTTCATCTTAGCTACACAAGTGTGGTAGCACCTTATGGGACTATATTTCCTTGATCATTTGTAGATTTTCTAAATTGGATCTTATTATTATAGGATAATAGTCTAGTTGGAGGTTCCAATGGGTTTTATTCCCTAAGAGGGTTTCCCACATATGATATGTGTTGTGTGCTTGATCTTAAAGTCTTTTTTATTCATTGCTATGAATGATGTGTGCCTTAAGAATGTATGAATTAAATGATTAATATTTTAAATTAATTGGAATTTAATTTGAGATTATATAGGCTCATTGATTCACCCCCCTTAGTGATTGTACCTCTAACACATAATTCATGACCAAATTAAGACATTGGATATAGGTGGGAAATTGATAGCATGTGCAAGCCTAATATAAAAAATGTGTTATCCTAATGTATTTATCTTTTGATATGTCATCATCTTTCTAATATCATAAATATCTATATGTTCTATTTCATTATTTGTGATCTCATAAATATTTTTTCTCAAGATTAAATATTGGTTCAATTTGCATGTATTTGACTTTTATTTTGGTAGAGGAGGTTAGACACAAGGTATTCTTAGCTATCATATTTTTGATGGAAATTTCAGGATGCAAGAAATGTTTTTATTGTAAAAATGTATGGGTCAAAACCATTAAAAAGTATTGAAAATTCTCTCAATTATTTTTTAAAATTTTTGTTTATCCATACTAGAAATTTTTAGTACCTATGACACATTAAAACATGAATTTTAGAGATTCAAAAAATAAAGGGCTAAATCTTATGGGAAATGTTTGAGTTCACTAAATGGATGAAAACCTATATGTTTACAATAAGGTATGGGATAAAAATGGTAATAAATGAGGAGAATAGAAAGATAGAAACACTAGCAAAAAAATGCAAAATATGAAGTGAATGGAAAAATGTGGAAGATAGTGAAAAGAGTGACCAATATTGTAGGGAGTGAGATCAAAGGAACTTGAGCACAAATATAAAATCTTGAATTATTGAAATCAATTGGTTTCACTAGCATATCCATTCATAGATTTCATGTGTAAATGGAATTTTAAACTTCATTTATAGCGTTAAAATAATGATTTTTTCTCTAAAAATATGCCTCCTATTTTTATATTGACATTAGTTTGAAATTTTTTTACATTTTTATTGAGGTTTTCATATATATATATATATATATATATATATATATATATATATATATATATATATATATATATATAAACATATTGAGGATACTTTCCATGTTATTTGAAAGATATAGAATACAGAAAAATTAGAATTAGTGTTTATTTCATCAAGATATCAAGATTTTTGGGGTTCTTGATTATTTTAGGTACTTTAGGAACTTACCAATGTTTCTCTAAAGTATGAATTCCCCAAAAATGTTATGACTTAAAAAATTACCTAACCAGACCATCGATACTTTAGCTATTTTATAACTTTCAAACATTTTAGACATTTGAATAACTTAATAAAGTTCCCAAAGTGTATGATAGATATGATGTTATGTAAATAAAAATAAACTTCAAGTTTTCAATAAATATAAATAATGAAAATTTCTTGCTTCAACTTGGTCCGCACAATGGTGTCAAAATTATGATGTTTTAGAGAGCACATTTTTATGACAATACCCTATATCCTATTCAATCTCATGATCACATATTTAAAGCACTAGAGACAACCCCCAAAATCCTTAACAACGTTTTTATTATGAAATTAAGGGTGATATATTTTCTTGATCTAATTATGAGGACAATTAACCACTTCATCCAACAATAGAAGAGTATAAGTTTTGAGTGTTTAGAAATCTATAGGTGAGATTTTATGTCATTGATGATATGAAAATATGATAAGATGCTTTGGGAAATACATTATTAGTTTAATTTTAATTTAATCAAGTGTTACAATTTTTCAATTTTTATTTTAATGAAAAAAGTTATTTTTTTAAATTAATTTTTTTATTTTATTTGTTTTAGGTACTTTTAAAAAATAATTATTTGTGTAAACAAACAATTATTTGCATAAAATTGTCATTTTGAATTCAAATTCCAAATGACTTAGCATAAATAATAGTTGGCTTATTATATTCAAAAATATTTTTTTCACAGTTAATATGATGTGAGGACTATGGAAAAATTTGTAGTAAAGGCACCTAGGAGGATGAGGCAACATATGTGGGTATGATAAAATACACTAGTTTAAAGAATGGTTAATATTTATTTATATTCTTATATTATTTTTTATAAAAAATGCGTAAGAGAACTAAATGGTTAATACACATGATGAGAAGTTGGAATCCAATAATGAGTATGGATGTGTGGGAAATAAAATATGAAAGGTGGCACAATGAGATATATAATGGACTTATGGTAATTTAAAAAACAAAAGCATATAAAGAAAAACAAATTTTTTTTTATGTTCATTGACTAATTTTTGTAAGTTTTCATATTAATACATTGTTAAAAGTATCTGTAAAAAATCCCACCAAGTTAGAAATAGGTAGGGGATGTCAGTAATGCATCACATGAGATAAATGACTGTAGAATAAGTTGATTGAAAATGCACAATTTCATTTAAATAATGTAGATTATAGATTTTAATTCATACCTAAATAATTTTAACATTTAATTATTTTTCAGAGAGAACACGTATGAATTTAAGGATAATAAGTGTGCAAGAAACTAATATCCCATGAATGAATTACTTATGCATTTAATGAGCGAGGGAATTATCAAGTGTTTGTGTTGGTAAAAAATCATTCACTAGTCATTAATAATTTATTTCGTAATTTTATATTTAACATAAAATTAATTTAGAATATTTTAATAATTATTAAATAATGTCATTTTAGGTGAATAGAATATCAATTTTAGTTGATAGTCCTAATTTTAATAGAGTAATGTTGATGATGATCTTGAGTACAACTATGGAAAACTATAATTGAATGTTTTGAACTATAGTCAAAATAGTGCAAATGTGGATTTCTTATATTATTATGATAAAAATTACCTAATGGATTATAGTGGTGATGAGAAATAGATGATGATAACTTATATTAATATTCATAATTTTTATATAATTTTCAATTTGAAAGCATGTTATTTTATTGTAGATGAGAAGTTATTTATTTTATCATATTGATAATTATCATCCATGTTATTATCTTCCCCATGAAATATTTTTATATAATTGTTATATTTTATTTTAACATTTAAAAATATGTCATTATTTATTAATTTTTTATAATTTATTTTATTATTATTATATATATTCTGAAATATGATGTTTTTTAGTGTGGGTAAAAATGAGTTTTTTGAAAGGGACCAAACTCTTTTACAAACTGATGGGAATAAAATTTAGTTTGTTATGAAGATATCCAAGTGGGATTTAGGTGACAGTGGTAAAATAATAGTGGTGATTTTAAGTACACATGGAAGAGTGATATTCATGATAGATCATCTTGGTGCTGGATGGATGAGAGTGGGTGTCATCCCATAAGTGAGCTAACTGAGATTTGGTTAAGCCTTTGGTAGAGTAGGATGGTCTATGGTGGGTGAAATTGCACAAAGTGGAAAGTTAATGGTGGGTGAAATATCATAAGGAGAGAGAATAGGAGAGGAGGAAATACAATAGGTATGAGCTATAAATGGAGAAAGAAGAATAACATTGTCTTGGATTACTTTTTTTTTTGTAAGGGCATGTCTTGATCATTATGCTCTGTGACCAAAAGAGTGGTTCTACCACTTATCCCATAAATGTGAGATGGAGATCATATTATAAAACATATGTTGTGTGATGTAGGAGCATCCAAGTTTTCTACAATCTTTCATCAACCAAAAATAGATCGGTGTGTTCATGTGATCCTTTGCTCATGTGTTCATGTGTTTGTTTGATCATGCGTTGACATGTTCATGTTTGTGTGAGCCTACAATATTCAGAGTATAATTAGATAAACTCATAGGAGATAATTTTTTTCAAATAGAGGATAATTATGTGTCAAAGAAAACATTATTCATGTTGATACTATTCACTAATGAGGTGTCATGACCACTATTCATACTGAATCATCAAAATTATTCAACTACGTAGGTGGAACAGGGATCCATATTCCTCTAAAGCATGTGTGAGGACTTTAGTTTAACACTATTATGGTGTGGGATGAATTTCCTTATGTGGCTCCTTGATTTGAAAGTGTTGTGATTTGTTAAAAGGAGATTACTACCCTTTTGAATCTAGTGCATAAAGAAGACAAAAAAGTTACTATTTACTACTATTCACACATGTGATGTATGGTACCATGTTTTGGAGGCACGTGAGAATGGAGATTTAGTCAAAAATAGATTACATGATTGGGACCCTTGGCACATGGTGGAGACAAATTGTACTATTGATGAATAGTTCTTCCATGTGAAAGATGGCATATTTTCATGGAGATTACTTTGTCTTTTGTCTTTGGTCTTTTGTCTTAATTTCTTCCATGTGGAAACTTCCTTTTTCTCTTGTATTTTATGACTCCAAGTCAATGGGGATGAATTTATTGGATGGGTAGTTATTTTCACATACTCTTATTATTAGGTATAATTTTATAAATGGATTAAACTCCTTGGGATTTTTTAAGCTATTGGTATAGATGAGGAAAGCCTCCTTGGTGAGATATTGATAATTTTATGATTTTTTTATAATAAATCTTTGTTTTTGAAGATTTATTGTAGATTAATATTGATTTAATCAAAGCAAGCTTGATTTGTTAAAGCTTGAAGTTATGTTTACATCAAGTGGTATCAGACCTCCATTCTGTGGTGAGGAGATGAAGTAATGATTTACATGACAAACACTAATAAAAATATAGACTATAGGAGAGGAAAAACACAACATAAATTAAAACAAGGATAGAAATAAGCCTAGATGCAAACATGTAATCCAACATGGTAAATAAATAACAACAATAAATATATACTAGATAAAAATATTAATGAATAATATTACTGAGGCTTATATAAGCTTCCCATTATTTATCAAAAAAATTTGGGTATTTCCAAGTCATTTCTAGATCAACATATTTATCTTTCACAATGTTTCCCTTGTCTTGAGTTTTTATCCTCTTGTTATCATGGGTTATTAAAGGGGCTTTTTTTTTTTCTTGAAATTCCCTCTTCTAGCATTATAACAACTTTCATGTTATTATTAATAGTTAATATACTTAATTTCAAGACATTATCCAAATTTTCATTTACTCTTTTATTTTCATTCTCTAGGACAATTATTTATTCATCTAGCTCTTTGACCTTTTTCTTCAGCTCATCCATATCATAACTCTGTTTAACCATGAATTTGGGTATGGGGATTATATAGGGTTAATAATATGAAAATGAATAATAAAAATGGTGATAAATAAATCTATAGTAGGAAAATTAATTTATAAACTCATATAAATAATATTGTAAATTTATATTATTGAAATATGCTAAAAATAAAAAGTACAGTTATTGATTGATAATGTAATGAATGTAAAACAAAAATAGTTAGCTAGTTTACTATGTGTATTTAGATCTAGATTGAAACAAGATATAATTGGACTAGATTAAGATCTTTGAATAATCATGAAATTATATAAATTTGCACTTTATGTCTTGATACACTTGCATTGGATTTTGATAATTACATCTATGTTGGTATCTAAACTAGATGCAAGTGTCTAGTATGGAATAAAAACTATATATAAATATGAAAAAATGGAGCCTTATAGGTTTTACTTCACCTTTATTATAATGTATACATATCATGTGCATATTATTTTACTCTTTTTAAAATGATTACACCTTAGATTCATCACTCTTGGAGTGAATGTGGGGAAAATGGATTGGTGGGCATGTTATGTCAAGTGATCCCAAGGATCCATCTATAAAATTAATTTTGGGCACTAGATACTTAGTTGAAAAATAAACATTGTCATCAATGTAGGCATGGATGGGATGTAAGTGTCTAGGAAGCTATTAAATAGGTACATGTCTAAAATTAGTAGAGAAGGATAATGAATAGGTTTATATCATTTTTCATAGTATATAAGGAATGGTCATTAGAATAATAATAACTAGACTAGGAGATAAAATATTTAGCACAAAGAGATAATTATCATGAACCTCTTAGCATGGGGAAGGTATTATAACTGAAAGGTTTAGCCATGATAGTTATTTACCAATAATACAAGACCGAGGTGATAGAAAATTTATATTTTAGTGATTATATTTTCCCCATAATCTAGTAATGAAAATTATAGTTTGAAGGAAAATAAATTCATACATGGGTGTGTATAACACACCTTGTCTTTGTGTGTGACCCACTTGAGTGATTTTATAGTGACTGGCCTATAACCAAGAGCACATTACAGTACATAATCAATGTATAAAATCTAAAATTGAAATAATTTGAAATGATTGAAAGTAAAGAGAGCAAGGTTGGGAGTACCCATATATATCGATGTAACCATCTTGACTTTTTCCAATTTGATTTGAAGAGATGATTTATTATGAACCTTGGATATAATATTATGACAATTATGAAAGCTAAAAGTTCATGCATGCATACATACATACATACATACATACATGCATGCATACATACATACATATATATATATATATATATATATATATATATATATATATATATATGTATGTATGTATGTATGTATGTATGTATGTGTGTATGCACTTTTGGATTTCATAATTAGAGTACAGTATGCCCCCAAACATGGAGAAAATGTGAATTACCACATGGCCATTGATCTTATCTCAATCTTGCAACCCGATCATACTTATAACATAATGAGTGTGAGTGATCTAATAAAATCACAATATATATCTAGTGAGGGTGGATGATTTATATAATATTAGGACAGTTATGAAAGCTAAAAGTTCATGCATGGATACATACATACAGACATACATACATACATACATATATATATATATATATATATATATATATGTATGTATGTATGTATGTATGTATGTACATACATACATACATACATGTGTGTGTGTGTGTGTGTGTGTATGCATGCACTTTTAGATTTCATAATTAGAGTATAGGATGCCCCCAAACATGGAGAAAATGTGAGTTACCACATGGCCATTGATCTTATCTCAATCTTGCAAGCCAATCATACTTATAACATAATGAGTGTGAGTGATCTAATAAAATCACAATATATATCTAGAGAGGGTGGATGATTTAATCATTCCATCCTATAACTTTGGTGAATTTGGATGATTTAGTCAAGTGTAACTTATAAACATAGTAATATTTACTCTAATATATAGATATTAGAGTACAATATGCCCCCAAACTTGGAGAAAATGTGAGTTACCACATGGCCATTGATCTTATCTCAATATTGCAACCCAATCATACTTATAACATAACGAGTATGAGTGATCTAATAAAATCACAATATATATCTAGTGAGGGTGGATGATTTAATCATTTCATCCTATAAATATGGTGAATTTAGATCATTTAGTCAATTGTAACTTATAAACATAGTAATATTAAGTTATTGAATCAATTTAACCTTGCCAAAAGGTGAAATAACTAGTACATTACATTGGCTTAATAAAATTATATAAAAGTCCATATCAGTATGATATCAATCCATTCGAGTATTTTAAATCTGAAAATTGGGTTGATTTTGTAATTTTAGGTTCCCTTTACATGACATATACTTATCAAATATCTCAGAAGATGAAACTTGGGCATAATAATGGAACCAATGTGTATAAAACTACCAAAAATGTGTATCTAATTCATACAACTATGAAATTTGGCTGAATTTTAAATTTTATACAAGTGTGGAGGACATGTTCCCATAACATGGCCCCACTAAATATGAAAAATATGAGAATTGGTGTAATTATGGAGAATAGTTTTACATAACATGACCCCAATATAATCTAATACAATGAACAATGTGTAATATGTGCCATTACCACATACCCCAAGTAATATTCCCCCCCTTTGGAGATGAGGGAATTAGAAGATGGTAGTTACCTTACCTCCAAAGGATAAGATAATTGGATAAGCTATGAATGGATCATATAACATATAAAAATCAAATGTCTAGGTAGATATATAATTGAAATATTTATAATGTGATCACATCATGTCCTAATATGAATGATACAGATCATGGAAACATCTTGAGAGTAAGATTACAAGATCAACAAGTAATAAAGCACACACCTAAGAGAACTCAAAGGCAAAATAAAAGATAATGGTCCAAAGAGACCTCATATAAGGTGCATGTTCAAATACCACATAATCTAAGGGAAATTACCTATTCACATGTACACAAAGCATACAATTACATGTTTAAATGCCCACATAGAATAAATTATCACATGTTTAACTGAAAAAATAGGAATATAAAGGCATGGGTGCCATAGGAAATGGAGCCTAATAGAGATATACAAAACATAAATAGAATTAAAGATAATAAAAATCAAGTAAACACACCAAAATAAGTGAAAAAAAGAAAGAATGGAACCATAACCAACTAAAATAAACATATCATACTAGTCGCTATATATATGCGTTAGAACAAAATGTCAAGTACATAACATATCCAGTAAATTAATAAAGATGTAAGCATATAAAAGGAATGTATAAGTACATAAGTTTAAACATGATAATGGAAATGATAATAAGATAATATAATCTTGGTGTATCTTGAATAAATAATCAAAATCCCCCAACATACTAATGACATGAGTAGAGGAAAGGCCCAACATCTGTATGCACATATAACATATTCCTAGGTATGCATGTATCACACACAAAATATGCATGAAACACATGTGTATATATAAAAATAAATTACATAATATATACCAACATGAAACCAACAACATGTATGCCAAATACCTAAGAAAACTAGAAAATGCTGAATATTTTTGGTTTTTTAATTCCTTAGTTTTTTTTTGGTAATTTTGGAATGATAAGCAAGGATTACATCTGCAATAAAAAGTTCTACTATAAGACAATGTAATAATAAGATAGATTCTTTGGTGAAGGATCTATATCATATGTATCATATTAATATGTTTCATAATTAATATCATTAGAATCATACCAATCTTATATGGAATTAGTAACATACCAACATTCTATGTTAGTAGTATAGGAAAGATGAAAATTATTTACTTATTATTGAACTTGTGATATATCATTTTTAGCATCCATGTATGAAAAAACAACTTCACTATAGGTCAAAATTTTCATATTTAAAGTTTTATTTTATTGAGTATGATCATCATTGTCAAAATGCTACATCTCATTATGGGATAGATAAGAATCATGTATATTTTCTTGCACAATAATAAAAGATGCAAGTTATGATTTAAGTTCTTGATTAATTTCTAAAATATCTTTCTCTATTTTTTGCATTTGTAATTAATTTTGATATGAATTGGCTTTTGGTACCCATATTTGTTATTTTTCTACTTGTGTTTTTTAAAGGTACTCATAATGTGAATGGATTTCTTAAGTGACATATTAATGATATGATCACCATTGTATTTGAAACTTTTAATTTTTTTTAATGTAAAAAAAAAATCTGTATGATACCCATATATTATATGATATGCAAAATAGTATTTAGATATCTTTATATAGGATGTAAAGGAGGTCATTAAGTCATGTTATTTCAAAGAATTTCTCTTAGGATTTCACTTGGAATATTTGTATACTTTGGTATAATATTTAAGTCCTATGTTTTGTATATATGTTGTTTTATCTTTTCATTGATAAGTGAAACCTTATTGTGTATGACATTTATAGAGGAATATGAAAACACATGATTAACACTAGCACATTTTGGATTATGTAACTTGAAAACTAACATATTAATTTTAATTTTGTAACTCTTACATTAAATTTTTCATATGGTGATTTTATATTTTAAGGATTCACAATAAAAAAATCAAAATAAATTTTATTAAGCATTCAGACATATACCATCAACCTTACCACTTGAAGGAGTGATAACATGGATCTAGTTAGAGGAATGGTAGTTATCACCCTTGTTAGGGTTGGAAGGAGGTAGAAGTTATTTTTATCTATATTGAACATGATTTTAAAAAAATAAATTCTAATTTTTTAAATAAATTAAAACAATTTAGAGATAAAAATAATAATGAAAACCCTATAACACACTAGGAGTTTCATGAAAAGATGCAAAGGTTGGGTTTGTTGAATGTTTAACCTTAAATATAGATATGGGGGGTATTTATGGTTAAGAATTAAAAAATAAATAAACACATGGGTGATAAATAGATCTATGGCAGGCCAATTAATTTTCAAACACAGATAAACAATATTCCAAATTTATAGTTTTGAGATATTCCAAAAATTAAAAGTACAACTATTGATTAATATTATAATGAATTAAAAACAAAATTATTTAACTTATTTAATAGTAACATGTAGATCTAGTTTTAAAAAAGATGTAAGTATAATGGATTATAATCATAGAATAGCCATTAGATTATATAATTTTGCACTTTGTGGCCTCAAATGCTTGTATTGGATTTAGACAATTGTATCAACATTTGTGACTGAACTAGATGCAGGTGTCCAGTATGAAATAGTGATTTCATATGAATATGACTAACTAGAGCCTTCTTGGTTTTCTTATGTCTTTATTATAGTTTATACATATAGTAAACATAGGTTATCTCTCTTTGTCAAATTATCAAACCCTATATTGCTCATCCTTTGAGTGATTGTGGAAGAAATGGGCTAGTGGGAACATGGTGTTGAGCTACCCCAAAGACCCCTCTATCAATTGACACTACCTACATATCCAATACTTTAAATAAGGAATTATATATATGGATAAACCCTTAAATTTTATATTGTGTGTGCATAATGGTTCAACGTGTGATAAACATGTACATATAGTGACCTAGCTTATAACTTGGAAATATGGCTCATGGGATACTCCTTCAATATTGTATAAATTCAAGGATATTGTTCCTATTAATAATATGGAAATATGGATGAATAGGGTATATTTAATCACATGAATTCTTGACTGAGTGATTTTTGATAAGTTACCTTGTGATTTCACAGTATTTTCTAGGTGAGGAATGAATGAGGGTTGATATTTTATATATAGAAATAATTATTAAAAATATATCAAACTAAATTTATTATGCTAACCATATTAATATATTTCATTTGAAAACCAAATGAATTTTTTTCCATATACACTTAGTTATAAAAGTGACACCTACTTCAATGTAGACATCTCATTGGAATGCAAGTGTTCAGGAAGCTAGAAAATAGATATAGGCCCAAAACTAGTCGAGAGGGACAAGGATCAAGTTTAGAGCATTCTACATAGTATAGAAGGCTTGGTCAATAAAATAATATTGATTTAAAAAAGAGATAATCGATTTGTCACAAAGATATAGTGAACATGAGCCTTTTGATAGCAAGAAAGTCTTAGAATTAAAGGGTTCAACCATGATATCTATTTTCCAAATGTGCAAGATTGAGGTGCTATATAAATCAAATTTTAGTGTCTATATACTTATGTCCTACATTTTATATTTTTGATAAGACTCCTTCATTATTGGTTTGTCATATTCATTAACTTAAAGAAGCATTAATTTCATATTTTACTTTATGATATCATTTTTCATCATAAACCAGTTTAACTTATTGTGATGAAAGGAAGAGTAATTTTCAAAAGTACTAATTTTATCATCCATGCAAAGTAGGGAACTTATACTTATATCCTTACCTAGAAATAAATATGTTATTTTCATTAAAAATATAATATTTTTATATTTTAAATGTTATATTTTAATAATTATTTTCTATAATTTTAATATTATATTTTATAATATTTATTTAAAATATTTAAATAATTTATTTTTTCAAATTGTAATTTATTTTATATAAATATTAAAAATATAAAAGTTAACACACACATGCACATGGGTGTGTGTGTGTGTGTGTGTGTGTGTGTGTGTGTGTGAATATATAATGAAAAAATGTAATATAATTATTTAATATTTCAAATAGTTACATTACATTTAATATTTTTCTTTCTCTTTTTGGTTTTTTGCTAACCTAAAAGTGGTGTAAATGTGGTATAAATAATTGGTAAAACATTTTCACTAAAAACTTACAAAAATTCATATAAATGTATCACAAATAGGTTTAAATGTGTCTCAAAATTCACACAACTAAAAATGTTTAGTTTCTTCACTTTTGCACCAACTTTATGCCAGAAAAAATATTTCAAAATTAAAAAAAATTAGTACCAAAACTTTAAAAACATTTTATTTACATCTTTAGTTTGACCCTAATAGTGGAAATACTTACACTTTATGTAATAATAACACTATCTAAAGTGTTGACTCCAAAATATGCACACTTGGATTTAATGATCCCCAAAAAGTGGAGTAAGGAAAAATAGATTGACAGTTCAATATAGTAGTAAGGCCTATTAACTCTTCACATTAAAAAATGAGTTAAGATTAGAGGATAATAAATATGAGATGTTTCATACTCTATACTCACTTTTATATGGAAGATAAATGGGAGACACCATAGATAAATCTATAATGCATAATAAGCTTTAGATGACACATATATAGAGGGTAGACTTGGCAACTATGATTATTTTAGCCAATCAGTTGTCACTAGAATAATAATCACAATATACTCAAACTTTAGACTAATATTACAATTGATAAGAGTTAATATATACATTTATAACTTTCAAGATCATAGCTCATAAATTCACATGCACATACAAAGTTGAACTAACAAACATAAACTAGAGTGAATTGTAAAACAAAGACATCTTAATATATGCAGAGAATTGAAATGATATCTCAAGGGATAGTTTAGTGAAGCAAAATAAATTCTTATATATATATATATATATATATATATATATATATATATATATATATATATATATATATATATATATATATATATATATATATATATATAATTTTTAAGGAATGGAAACCCAAATAAATAAATTGTAAAAAAATATATTAACATTGTAATCTAGTAAATGTGATTAGTGCCTTCATTATATTAAGCCACACATTCATCGTAGAATTTAAATGAATGTACTAGTAACATACAAATGAAAATAAAAATTTACCCAAATATTAGTATTCTTTCATAACAAAAATAAATAAAAAATAAACCTACATATAGATATCATTGTTGATTAGAATGATGTATTATAGATCACTGAGAATAAAATACTAATGAAATCTAGTTAATCATAATACAATAATATATATACTTGATTCTTATCAAAATTCAAAAAAATTGTGGAATACCCTACATAGATATCTAATTATATTGTAAAATGAATAGAATATATATATGCCTTAAATTTTTTTTTTATGATTCATTTAATTAGAAATATTACACGTCAAATCTCATAGATTCGTGACCAAGTGACAATCCTAACACCTATCAACTCATATTAGTTGTAGAAATATAATAAAATCTCTAAAATTACATCCTTACTTTAATTATTTGAGGATTTCACTAAAAATGATACAAAACTTATGGACTCATACCTTAAGGACCAGATGTTTGTTCTATAGCCAATATATCAAGATGATGGAAATATCCATCAATTTGTATAATTTCCACCACTTCCACTTAGGATCAATCTAGATAATTTAATATCAATGGTATAACATAATAATGATTTAATCACCCTACCAGCCAATCAATGTTTATTTTCACATAGACACAAATTAATACAAGCATTGTATGTGGAATCAATTAAAAGGTTGCCATAAATATCAAAATTTAGTGAAGAATAAGATAGTTATGATCTTATGAAATTGGAATAAAAAAATGGCAAATATTAAGCCATTAAAACTAAAAATTTGAAATTCAAAGAATAAAATAAGATATCCTTGATAACTAATAAGATGTCTTGTGGAATATGTGTTGTAGTGTGAAATCAAGTGAAAAGACGAGGAAGTTATTTTGTAGTAACACTTGGCATAATTTATCACTTCTTACTTTGATAAATAATCACCAATATCCTAATATATTTAAAGGATTATTAAAATTTTCACTATGGATTGAATCATAACACCTCACATTGTCCATAATTATCTTTGTATCCAAATCCATTTTAAGTTAATATGTCTCCATTTTGTAAAATATTATTTTAGTATTATAGGTATAAAGATTAATATACTATATTTTGAATAGGACTCAACATTTACATTAATTATTCCAAAAAACCACCTTATAACCCTTGAAGTTACCTTTCTAACAAGACCATTTTATTCTAAAAATGGATATGTATAACTTTAGATATGTTTGAAAAACCAATTATCTATAATTTTACCTTCAGGTTCTCCCTATGAAAAAATGATAGGAATTTTTTGTGTATAAAATAATAAAAATTAGGCCCGTGTGTTTATTATATCTCATCCACCCATGATCATGTACCCCTATATTCATAGATTCCACCACCTAACTTATCTATTTATCTTATCATGTTATTTAGTGTTCAAGAGGCATAGGGTTCATGGAGAGATTTAATATATTCAAACTCAAAATAAATTTGTGACACATAGATATCCTATGTATTTACATGGGTACATCTATCTTCCTTTCACATATGTTAATTATGGCTATATGGAAAAATTAACCCTCATGAATTTTTCAGATGTCCACTCTTGTTTACTCTTTGCAACCCCCTCTTACAATGCTAGGTGTCATGTGGCATTGTGGTGGTAGGTTGTGATAAACTCAAATTAGGATATGTGTATGCCACTAGTTAGTCATAGAATACAAATTCTATAGAGTACAATCTTTCACCTCATACATGTGATATTTGCCTTGTCAACTTTGTATGATCATAATTTTCATGGCATATAATGACCATTGGAAATGGTGACTATTTATTAATTCACATATAATATTATGAATGGTACACATGTCAAACAATTTGAAAAAAAAATTATTTTCCATGATGAATGGATCTCATGGACCCACCTTTTCACTTAGGAACCTTGATATCCATGCAAATTTATGGGTTTTATTAAGTTCATTTTAATTTTTTCATGTGTTCATGTTACTTTCCCATTGACCCCTCCAATTCATATCTGATTTTGCCTCATATAATGTAAATTTCATGTCACATAATCATATGGGACCTATATATTTATCCTTTTATTTTTCCACATTGAAACACATTTTGGCCATACACCAGAGATTCCATGAAGTTGCCTTGGAGTTTTTATTTACCTACCTCTGCATGGCTAATTTGAATGAAACACACATATGTTTTAAATCATCCACATGGTCATGAAGTTGATAGAGTCCCTTCTAATTTTCATAGGCCATTTAGACTCTTAAATCTAATTTATAAATGCATGAAATATGCATTTAGATCCTTTATGGCCAAAATGTTTTCCAAGTCAAAAACATTATATGCATTTGGGATCGAACCAATAACCCCATATGTGGAAGAAAAACAAAATTGAAAACTCTAACATGATATTTTATTGAAATTCATTTTTACAATTCATGGGTGCACTATAATTTTGAATTAACCCAGTGACATAATAGTTCATTTTAAACCCAAACTTAGGCACATGGAGAGTGGAAAACAAATAACATTTAAAAATTGACCCTTATACTTATGTATTTGAAATATACCATTTAAAAACAATATTATAATGAATTACACTTAGACCTAGGTATGTGCAAGTGGCAAAATTTAAACCTTTATTTAATAAATCAAGCTTAGGAAATTAGTAACCATAATATGGATTAAATTAAGAATACATTGAGACCATGTAAATGAATAATAATGGTAAATTTAATTTAAAATAAGGGGAAAAGGTGAACAATGGGGCATGGGGGTAAGCAACCATATCAAGGAGACTAAAAATAAATGTTGAAAACTATAATAAGCTTTATGATGGTAATGTAAATACTTTTCATCCCTTGGAATTTATGCACATCATGATCATAGGGGTACCAAAATGTCATGGGACATTTTTGACTCCAACATTTTCAATGTCTCAAGGAAAATTCATGAATATTTTATTCATAAAATATATGACCTATTGGGATATTTTTGTCTCCAACATTGGCTTAGTTTGTGGGATAAATAACACTTATGGGGATAAAGATATCCCATAATCATCCTAGTGTAATTAAGCATGTGCCTTATCCATTTGGCTATAAAAATATCATAAATCCTTTAAATTGAAACCTAGTTTAATTTAATTCAGGTCTCTATGCAAGTTACATGCTCTTTAATTCTACAAAATGGCTATTTATAAACAAAAAATAAAGCAAAAAGTCAAAAAAAATTAAGGTGAGATGTATGCACAACATGTATATATACATTCCAATGTTCTTATGCTTACTCAATAATTATGTTCACAAGCAATGAAAAGTATGAATTGAATATGATTAATATTAAATGGCCCTGAAATTTTTGAAATAACTAGAGCCAAGTGAATTAACTAGAAAAAAATGAACTTGTTATCATTACTATAAAAATAATAGTCAGTAAAGTATGAAACATAATTCCAATCATAATCTAAATATAACCCCATGTTTCTGCAATAATCATAAGTCCAATCACAATCTAAATATAACCCCATGTGTTTGAAATAATCATAAGTCAATAAATGGAATAATAAATGCATTTTAAGTCTAATAAATTTTCAAGTGTAAATAAATATTCCAATCCCACATATGATTAAATTAACAAAATAGTCCCAACAATTGAATAAGCCTCAAATGAATCACTAAAAATGGATTCCAAAAAAATAATTCAGGTACTCAATCAACATTCAAATGTAGACTAGAGTAGAAATCATTGTTTGAAAACTAACTTGGGTATTCATTGAAAATTAATTCATATTTAATCTCAATTTTTATTTGAAATGATAAACTAGTAGAAATTTTTCAATCATTTTGTTCTAACAACTCAAAATTATCACAACTCAATAATAAATTTTTAACAATAAACAAATTGGTATTGTTGAAAATAATAATTTATTCCACCAATTGGCAAGTGGGAAATTAAATTAAAATATAAGATGGATCACATTAGTACATGCATTTTTAATATTTGAAATATATTCAAATGATTTGTAATGATCAAATAGTTTATTTTAATACATCTTAAAAGATCCCACGTTTCCACACATAAAATCCCAATTATACTCACAAGTGGAAAAATCTGTTGCTCTAACTCATCTAATGCATTTTTTGGATAAATATCAAATAATGCATTAATATAGCATTAGAAAGGTTTTAAGTCCTCCATATTTTAAACTTTATCATATTAATCTTCACAACCACTAACACATATAGTATAATCATACTTTCCTAACCTGTTTAAACTATTCAATGCTTTTTTGTAAAGTGTGGGAATAATTTATACAATTGGAATTACATAAAATAAATCAAAAAATTCATTATATTTATTCCTTTACTCATGATGTGTAGGAAACACAAAATTATGACATTATTAGCCTATTGTAGACCACACATCCTTAACATTATTACTAATTTTGGCCAGACCATCATTATGGGAGAATGCAACATCATTTGCATCACATTAAGTAACCCCACTAGATAAATAAGATGCATAAATGTATAAAATATGGATTTTAATAAAATATAGTATTAATTATTGGTAGACCAATATGATTATTATCATGAATTTCAATTTTATTTTTTTCCATTTATATAAACTTTTCAACTAATATGAGTTCTAATTTATAGTATGTGTTTAGAGGTTAAAATCATATCAAATTTCATATTCACCCACATTGAGTTTAGTTGTATCATTATGGATATATGAATCATGGAATATGCAATAATAACTTAGGGAAAAATTACAATCATTCATGTTGGTTGATGGGATTTTTATTTTATTTTAGGTAATATCTAAAATTGCTTTAAAAAAAATAAAACAAATTAGCCATTGCCTCATTCAGTTTTTAATGTTCATAAAAACCATTCCAAGTTTTCCTAAATCTGAAATTAAATTATTCAACAGTATCATAATTTTATTTTTTAATATTATAAAAATAGTGCATCATAAGACCAGGGTCAATGTTTTCACCATACTGCTCAATAAAGAGATGTCTGAACTTATCCCTAGTAAGTGTCAATATTTTTATTATAAAATTGAGGAGACCAATCTAAAGAATACCTATATAAACTTTTAAATAAAATAATAATCAAAATACCTTAATTTTATATCTAAAATTTATTAATAAAATTAATAAATAATTCTAAATGGCCATCACCCTTTAGTACGCTACTACCATCAGACTTGGGAAGCATTTTCTAATTCTTTTTGGGAATTGAGCATGAAAATTATGAAAACAAGCCATACTAATTGGTTGATATCTATGATAAATAGATAAAATATGTGGAAGACACTAATTTTAAACAAAATAAGTATGCATTAAACCAATGTCGATCTATTTTATAAATAATAGATCCAATTTAATAACTCAACCCTTACTAAATTTAATCTTCCAATATTTCTAGAAAGATCCATTTATAAAAAAAACACTATAAAGAAGCATGAATTTTACTTGGACACATAGTATAAAAAAATCCTTTTAATTTGATATGTCTAATACCACAAAGGTGCAATGTTCTATAATTTTCTAAAACTACACTTGAAACTTAACAAATACATAGGTTGATGTAGTTATCCAGCCTCAAAGAGTTAAAAATACCACAAAGATATGCCAAAATTTAATGCACAAAGTTTAGATTTGAGATATTACTAGTGATTTTAATGGTATTTTGGTAAATACACGGTGAATTAATTTATGCACAATGCATATGAATTAAGACTATGAAAATGTATACAATAAATACCATTGATATCTCAAATTAGATAATGACTAAATAGCTCATAGCAACATATTAAATGGTGAGGAGTATAGTAAATGACAAAATGAACTGAATATTCGATGATAATGACATGAATGTTTTGGATTCTAAATTTGTATCTCTATATTTAGTTATCCCAAAGAAGGGGAAATAGAGAAAATAGGTGGATGGGTTGTTGTAGTGGAAAGGCCTATTGACCCTTCACACTAAAAATGGGTTGAGACCTTAGGAAAAAAATATGAGATGTGTATTAAACTATAATTTTTTAAACCAAGCATAGATACACTACAAAAACATATAATGTATAATAAGATTTATAGGACATAGATCTAGAGGGTAGACTGCCCACTATGATTTTTTTACCCAGTTGGCTATCACTAGAATAATAATCACAATTTAATTAGGATATAGACTAATAATTTATTAGATATGTGTGACTAGATAAATTTATAAATTTTAATATCATTTTTCACAAATTTAAATGTATATACCAAATTTAAATAAAAATAAATAAACTAGAGTGAATGATACAATAGAGACTTCTTCAGATATGCAAATAAGGGAAAGGAGATATCAAGGAAAAATTAATTAAAATATAAATATAAATTATATAACATAAACCTCAACATAATTTGAATTATAAAGGAATGTATGTCTCATAAACTCAATTTCTAAAAAATGTATAAAACGTGTGATCAAGTGAATTATTGTAAGTGTCTTCATCCATTGGGCCATAGAGTCATCTTATAACTAAATTGACTACATAAATCATAGATAAATGAGAAAAAAAATTATCCAATTGGTATTATTATTTCATAAATTATAATAATGACAATATAACCTACCCTGAGATCTCTATTTTTATTATAATGATGCATTATAGATCACTTAGAATTAAAAAATAACAAAAAATAGGAAACTCTAACACAACAAAAAATAGTTTTCCATCTTTCAAAATTAAAACACATAAAAAATTAAAATACATACATTTATAAATATATTTTAGATCAAAAATGAAGATACTAATGCATCAAAATGTTTTTTATAACTTAAATAGATATCATGGTAACACATTAGGCCTTATAGCTTCATAATCAAGTAACAATAATAACACCTATGATATCAAACCATTTATAGAAATATATTTATATTTTAAAATATAACATTGTTTTGATTATGTGAGGATTTCACTGGCAAAGACATAAATCTTAGATAGACTCATAACTCAAAGACCATATGCTTGTTCCATAGCCAAAACATCAAGATGAAGGATATATTCATCAATTTATAAAATTTATCCTTTTTCAACTCAAGATTATTTTATATTATTTATAATCATTGATATTATATAATACATGTGTCTACATTAGAGTGATTCACCTCACCATAAAATCATTAGTTTACTTCACAAATTAAAAAATTATTCAAACCACTCCATGGGGCATCATTTTCAAAGTGGCCACAAATATCTAATTCACTAAAGAATATGCCACTTGTGATATTATAAAATTTTGAAAAATCATTTTTTTTCATAAGATTAGGTTATTCATGGTTAAAATTTGATATTGAAATAAGCATAAAGTATCACGTTGAAAACTAATAATGTGCCTCATGAGGCATGTGTTATAGCATGAATTTAGGAGTATGGAATAAGAACTCTTATTGTGACACTTGACATAAGATATAACTTCTAATTTTTATAAATAATTACCAATTATCTAGGAAAGTGTGTGAATTATTAAAAACTTCGTCATGGGGTGATTCATGACACCTGGTAGCTTCCATAATTTACTACACGTCCAAACACATTATTAACTTCAGTTATAGATCTATTTGAAATATTAATTCACCATTGGAAGCATAAATATAGATAAATTAAAGTGTGAACAAGTATATAAATATAAAAAATATATTCAAATACATGAGATAAAAAATTATACCTTAAATATACCTTTCTCTCAAGACCAAATTTTATAAATGAGGATTTTATAACTTGAGATATGATGGAAAAATAATTCCCTTCCAATTCTACCTTCAAGTGCTCACTATGACAAAATAATGGGCATTTCATATGGATATGGTTGTCAAATTTAGTACCAAATAATCATTATATCTCAACCACCTGTGTGCAACCCTATATTATCCATAGCTTCATGTATTTCACTACCCAAATTCTCACTTTATATTTCCATGCCCAATCACTTTATGAAATATGGTTTCCCTTTAGTGGTCATAATGAATGGTGTTGACATCTAACTTTAATCTCTTCAAACTCCCCTTTTGATCTTGTGGGTGGGTGTGGTTACTAACTAATCCTATTTATTGTTATGGGTTTATGTCCCTTCCTTTCTCCTTTATTCACTTTGGTATAGTGTATAAATTGAATTCTATGACTTTTGTGCACTTTGACTCTTGATTCTTCCTTATGATCCCATTTTACACCTTATTGGGGTGAAATATGGCATCATGGTGTATGTTTTGAAAAATTAAAAGTATGACAAGTTTCATCAACTGGTTATTTAGTGTATACAAAATATTCTCCTACACTTTACACCTACAATTTTTTCCTTACCAACTATGAGTGATCCCAATCTGCATGACATTTTGTGACCCCTCTACATGGTAACTATTTATTAGTTCATATAATATTATAAAACATACACATATGAAACACATGGAAATTATTATTTGGTAATATGGAACAGTCCTCACAAACCTACCTTTTCACTTAAGAACCTTGATAGCCAAAAAAATATGTGGGTTTTATTATGTTTGATTTATTTTTTGCATTTTAACATAACTTGATTGGTGACACATGGTATTCATAGCTAGAATGTACTCAAGTATAATAATATTTCATGTCTAATAATCATATATAACCCATATCTTCATCCTTTTATTTATTGATGTGGAACCATCCATTTGACCATGCACCATATATTCCATGTAGTTACCTTGGATTTATTCTATATCTTCCAATTTGTGGGTAGTAAGGATGAGACATGTGGATGTTTCCAATTAGCCACATAGTAATTAATCTCATGGAGTCCCTTTTTATTTATCCATACCAATCACACTATTTAATCTACTCTAAATTATCTTAAAATCCATTCTTCCATCCTTTGTGGCCATTTTTTTAAGTCACAAGTTTTTTTTCTCTTGGGATCGAAACAAGTACCTCATGTGTGTAAGACCAACATTGTGAAAAATTGAACCATGACCCATAATTAAACTCTATTATGTCCATAAGTAATTTATATGAATCTCAAATGGGATTTTAAATATTTGTGATTCATGGGCAGACTATGTGTTGATGTTACCACACTACTTAGTAGTTAATTGTGAACCCAAACTTAGGAACACAAATGGAAAACACAAGTAACATTTATAGAGTTACCATTGATATTTTAGATATGAAAGTGGACATGAAAAATAGTAATATAGTAAGGAAAATTTAGATTCAGATTTGTGAAAGTGGCCACATTCAAACATCAATTTTATAAAGTAAGCCTAGGAAGGTTGTGACCATAAGATTGAATTAACCAAGAATTCATTAAAACCATTAGAACAAATTAGATTGGGAAAATTAAATTGAATATAAGGGTAAAAGGAAACTAATGGATCATGGGCATAAAGAACCATATTAAGAAGACCAAAAATGAATTATGAAAATTATAAGAAACTTTATGATGTTGATCGAAACTATTTTTATCCCTTGGAAGATTTGTGAATTATTATCATAGGGGTCCCAAAACATAATGGTAAAATTTTGGATTTTACACATTCAAAGATTCAATTCAAACATTAAAACTCTTTACTTCATAAACCCTTTTCTTCATAAACTCTATGATATCATGGGACATTTTAGGCTCCAATAGAGAACATAAGTGTATGGTATAGACAAGCTTTTATTATCATCATTAATTATATATCTTATCTCCCTATCAGATTTAAACACACAAATATATTGTCATCTTCTGAGGAGTGTCATGAAATCATCAAATAAAATAAGATAAACATATGTATTTTCATTTTTATGGGCTTGGAATTAATTATTTAGGTTAATTACTATTTTTTATATTTTTTTAGACTATTTATATTATTTTATTAGGGATAAACTAAATTTGGTATTTTTAATAATAAAATTTATTTTAAATCCACTTATCTATATGCATTTTGGTGAAGCAACATTTTTCTTTTGTTCAACCTTAGGGTTTCACATTTTAGTGAAAATGTACCATTACACCCCTTATAAGGATAGATATTGATTAATATAGGATTAAATAAAAAATATTTAATGTTAATTATTTTAATAAATCTTTAAAATTTCATAAATTATAGTCTAATTATATATTTTTTTATTTTAGATCATTAAATTGGTACAAGCAATTTGGGATCAACCTCTAATAGTAAGTGTATATTTGTGTGCACTAGTCAATCCTTTTATCATTTTGATATGATATAATCTATCCAAAGGGAATAATAAACAAATAAAACACTTAAAAATCATAAAATTTATTATAAGGTATTATTTTTAGGTTAAAACATGGTTTAATGTGATTTATTTTAGTTTCTTGGCCATCATTACAATCCAGGAAGTGGGTACATAAGTTGAAGGCCTAAAAATTATAAGTTTTATGGAATAATTACAAATGTCATGAAAAATAAAACCAAACATATAATGTGACTAAAATTTTATATTATTATTAAAAAATTACACACTTTAAAAAAGAATGGAATCTCATTTTGAGTTCATATGCACAGTTTATGACCTTAGAAAGCTGATAGGTTTTACATTGTGAAGAAACTGCCAAGTCATTTTGTAAGGGTCAAGTGTTAGATATGTAACTATCATAGATGTTATTCATTTATAAGATCATATCCACTATTTTTTTATCTTTTATTTTTGAATTACTATTTTTAATTTTTCTTAATGTTCTACTATAAATAACAAATTATATGCTCTCACCTCATGCTTAGGGGATCTTATTGGTCATAAAGTAGTGAAATTAAGTGGGTAGTAAGGTTTAAAGCATGCATATTCACACACACACACACACACACACACACACACACACACACACACACACACACACACACACACACACACACACACACACACATGTGCATGTGTGCGCGCGCGTGCACACACACACACACACACACACACACACACACACACACACACACACACACACACACACACACACACACACACACACACACACACACACACACACACACACACACACACACACACACACACACACACACACACACACATGCACACACACACATGCACATGCACGCACGCACACACACACGCACTCATGCACACACACACACGCACACGCACACGCACGCGCACGCGCACACACACACACACACACACACACACACACACACACACACACACACACACACACACACACACACACACACACACACACACACACACACACACACACACACACACATGAATTTGTGTGTTGCATGTGTGTGTGTGTGTGTGTGTGTGTGTGTGTGTGTGTGTGTGTGTGTGTGTGTGTGTGTGTGTGTGTGTGTGTGTGTGTGTGTGTGTGTGTGTGTGTGTGTGTGTGTGTGTGTGTGTGTGTGTGTGTGTGTGTGTGTGTGTGTGTGTGTGTGTGTGCGTGCGTGCGTGCATGTGTGTCTGCATGCATGCATGTGTGTCTGCATGCATGCATGTATGTGTGCATGCATTCGTTTATGTGTGTGTGTGTGCATGCTTGCATGTGTGTGTGTTTGTGTGTGTGTGTGTGTGTGTGTGTGTGTGTGTGTGTGTGTGTGTGTGTGTGTGTGTGTGTGTGTGTGTGTGTGTGTGTGTGTGTGTGTGTTTGTGTGTGTGTGTGTGTGTGTGTGTGTGTGTGTGTGTGTGTGTGTGTGTGTGTGTGTGTGTGTGTGTGTGTGTGTGTGTGTGTGTGTAAAACTGATGTAGGTGCATCATTATACATAGATTCAATAATTTTTATTTAGGTCATATGTGGAATTATCAGGTATCAGATAGTTATTAAGAGGCCATACTCATGATTCAATTGTCCTTTTTGATCCATTTAGTACCACTTTCAAGTTTTCTCACCAAAAAGTAAAATTCATATTTAGAACATATTTAGAAGAGTTTTAATATTTTTAACATGTTTTATGGGTCTTAGACCATGTGTTAGGATTCATTATGGTCAAAATAGGTGTTTAATAGGTTTTTGAATCATTATTTCAAGTTTAAAACTCTTCAACTATGTTTTGAGTCATGATAAGTTGTATGCAACATAGGGAAATGACTAAATAAGGCATGTTTAATGAGTCATTAAGGAGTTTGAGAATTATTTGGTATATCATTGAGAATGAAACTAGTTTGAGTCACTTTTAAAAAATGGATAAGCACCAAATCAACGTGAGAAGGAACTTGAGAAATCATAAAAGAAGAAGAAAAACAAGAAATTGTAGATTTGTTGTGTATATATTTAATTAAAAAGACTCCTTTTTTAAGTCATAATCTCACATGTATAATTGAGAATTTATGTGAAAGTATGCATTATTTATGTTTTATGTCTTATAATCATGATGAATTTACATACGATTATAGTTGTAGGATAAATTGGGACTACATTAGATAAAAGAGGACTGTGGAAGTGATGTTTTATCATCATTCATGGAAAATAATTACTAAAGAGTGGGTGATCAAGGTCTGATTAAGTATGTATATCCCATATACATCCTCAACAATCAAGAAATATCCTTTAAATTTAAAAATTCTCTTAATTGTATTCTTTCATCCTATAATACTATGTCAATAGATCTAAGGTGTCTGAATTTAGATAAATTTGAATATATTTTAATTTAGCCAATAAAATGTCTCTACATTTTTTGATAAAGTTTTTTAATGTATTATAAAGTATAAAATAAATTCAATTCATTTGGGTAAGTAAATCAAAATTTATGTCCAGACCAAAGTTACGTCTCTAATTATTAAAGCCTAGAAATCCTATTTTGATGTTTTTAAGCAAATGTAATCCTAGAATGATGAAATAATTTGTGAATTAAGTCAAATGAAATATTTTTTGAGTAATTAAACCTTTAAATCTTAGGAGGATCAATTTTTTTTATTTAAAATATTTCTAAGAAACCTAATAGCCCTTTCTTTCAATTTATGCAACGATAACCTAAACAAGTGAAAACCTTGAAATTTGTCTTATTTAACATTGATGAGGTTATAAGGAAGTCATAAATGTGAGGAGAGTGAGTGGTTTTCTGCTAATTTCTAATTTGAATATTGAAATCTAGTTAAATGTTTGTAGCCCTTAGTAGCCTTGTTTAACCCAACAATCAGGTTTGGGTAAAAAGGGGAGTCTAAAACCCTTAAATGGTGTTTTTTTACATTGAATATAAAGTAAAGAAACCAAATAATCCTTATGTATGTTAATTGAAATATATACCCCAAAAATAACATATAAACCTAGTAAAGGCCTAATTATTTTGTAGCCTTGTTGAGTTAGATCAAGAAAGAAGTCAAGAATTTTAGATTGTAATTCATCAAAGGATCTTTTTTCCTTTTTAATAATTTTACATGTCTAAATATAATCCATTTATTATTTTAGGTTGTGAATATTTCCAAAATATTATCCCATACAAAAACTAGTTTATTATCTAGAAGGACCTAGGAATTTAAATTGGTAAGACCCCACATCATTTTGGTATCAGAGCTTAGAATATCAAAGTAAAAGAGGAATATTTTATTGTAATTTAGTATGTGGTGACCCAAGATGGAATAAATTAGGTTTTCAAATAGAATATTGTGAAGGAAAGTTTTAAAAAAAGAGGATAACATGCTGTGAAAAAAGAAGTTTGTAAGGATCACACTCAAAATTAGAGGTTCTGGAGAAGGTAAGACAAGGCAACCAATAATAAAAGAATTAATGAAAAATATGATGACTATTCAAGAGAGCTTACAATAAATGTATATTGTACAAATAAATGGAAATAAAGTAGGTTACCTAAGTGATGATGAAGAAGAACCACAAGAAGGTGTGACAATATAAAAAAAATGAAAGTGTAGAAGAAAGGATTATAAAGGAAATCATGAAGGTAATCTATAAACCTTAGTTAAAATTTCATATGTATGAAGTAAGTCTTAATGTATAATAACTAATTGATTGGATTACATCCATGGACAAGTATTTTGAAAATGAGAAAGTAAAGGATAATAAAAATGTCAAATTTGTTGTTACAAGAGTAAAAGGTTAAGGTTGATTATGGTGGGATGGAATTCATGATGATATAAGAAAGAGAATAAAGAAAAAGATTAAATCATGGGATATAATGGTATCTAAGTTAAAATACAAATTCATGCTATGAGATTACTATACACAATTATTCAAGAGACTTTCATAATTTGAGGCAAAAAGAAAAGAATGTGATGCCTATATTGAAGATCTATAAAAAAAAATTATAATTGGGTTACATAGAAGAAGACATGGAAAGGTATCAAGGTTACATGAATGGTATAAATTTTAGCATAAAATATGAAATCAACATACTATCTCCAAGAATAGTTGAGGATGCTTATCAACTTTCACTCAAAGCAGAGGAGAAGTTATCCAAGAAACAAAGAGACAAAGGTATAAATTTCATAGGTAAGAAAAAACATGATCAAATTCATGAAGAAAGAGAAATCATGACTCCAATTCAATATCAAATCCCAAGATAAAGCAACTCATAAAAAATAAGAACACCGGATTCAAAAGATAAACAATGATTCTCTTGGGATAAGTGTTTTAGATGTAATGAATATGGTCATAGATCTTATGATTATACAAATTATTCTCAAGATATCCATACTAATCAATTTATACAAGCTAAGTATGAGGAAAGTGTAGGATGATCATTACTGATGAATATAATCTTGATCAAACCAAGAAAGGAACTCAAATAGCTAATATAAAGGAAAATTGTGTTTATAACCACTTATAATTCAAAAGGAAAGTGTTACAAAATTATTAATGATAGTGGTAACACTAATAATCTAGTGTTAATAGAGATGGTTGATAAGGTATGTTTAAATAAGTTTAACCATCATACTCTTTACAAGGTGTCATGGCTATATAAATCACATGAATTATTAGTCAATGAACAATTAAAGGTAAATTTTAAGAAATGCATCTATCAAGATGAGGTACTTTGTGATGGGATACCCATGGATGTTTGGAATGTCTTATTGGTAATACCTTGACAATTTCACAAAAGAGAAATTAATTAAGGAAGAAACAATATTTATGCATTTGACAAGGATGAAATAAGACACATTTTTACACTATTAAAGGATGAAGTTACTTTAAAAACATAAACCATTAATAAGATATAGATGATAAGTAACAAAAAGTTATTGAAGGATGATGAATCTAAAAGTACATTGCTTGATAAGCTAAAGAAAAAAAATTCAGCCATTGAGTTAACTGAATTACCTTTACAAAATCAGATTTTACTACGTTTGAATATGAAAATATTAAGATTAATGAGTTGTTAAGTGAATTGTTGCCAAGAAAAACTATATATTATTCAAAGGAGTTTAGTGAAGGAGCTGATTTTCCAAAAGAGATTGTCAGGGAGGGAAGTAGAGAAGAAAATTTAATGAGTGGATAACATAAGAGTAAAGAAAAAGATGTTGTCTTGAAGGAAAAAAATGGTTTATTGCTTAATAAACCTCCAAGTGATGTTACAAACAATATAAATGAAGAGTATTCATAGTAGGTTGTGGAAGAATAAAAAGCACTTGTGGAGGAGACAATATAATTTTTCAAGGAAAAGAAGTAATTTAGGTATAGATTCATTGATTTGAGGATAATGACAAAGTAATAAAAAACCCATATAAAGAAAATAAAGATTAACAAAAATAACAAGGAGAAAAAATTTATACAATTTATCTTGGCTGCTATCAACTTAGTAGTCATCTTGATGATTAAGAATGGGCTTTAAATGCATAAATAAAAATATATATTTATTTAATGTGTTTATTTCATGTGTAGTTACATCAAATAAATATAGGGAGAAATTGAGGATGAAAGGTATAGAAATGAGTAATCTAGTTTTGTAGGAAGTACAATCATACAGAGGATACAAATAGAGAGAATGGGGATTGTCATGCTTTGTGATAATCAATTCATAATTTTATAATTCATTTTATTGGTAAAAATTCAAAGAGGATATTTATTCAAAGAGAGTTCAAATTTCAAGGTAAATGTACCAAAGTATAGTTAAGTGCATGTATATGTGAAATCAAACTAGGTCTACATCAATCAAGAAGACCTTGAGATTCAGGATGGAATGAGACAAGAATAAAGAATAATGTTGAAGAGAATAATAAGATATATCAAAAGTATTTGGAGTTAAAGATGATAAGTAAAAGAATACTCATGAGCTAAAGCTGATGAACAATTTCAAATTTGGGAGTCTGATGAAGGTGAAACATTATACATAGAGTGAATAAGGTTTTTTTTAGGTCCTATGAGGAATTAGGAGGTATTATATAGTCAATAAGAGGCCATGATTAGACTTAATTTTCCTTTTTGGTCAATTTAATAGCACTTTGAAGTTTTCTTGCCAAAAAGCAAAATTCAAATTTTGAGCATATTTTGAAGAGTTTGAAGCTTTTAGGAATGTTTTATTGGTCTTATACCATGTGTTAGTAGTACAAAGGGTCCAAATAGGTGTTTAATATTTTTTTTAAATCATTATTCCAAGTTTAAAAGTCTTCTACTATCTTTTGAGTCATGATAATATGTATAAAGCATAGGGAAAGGACTAAATAGGGCATGTTTAATGAGTCATTGAGGAGGTTGAGAAGTCTTTGGTATATTGTTGAGAAGTCTTTGGTATATTTTTTAGAACAAAAACAAATTTAATCACTTGTAAAAAATGTATAAACACCAAATCCACATGAGAATAACTTGAGAAAGCATAAAAGAAGAAGAAAAACAAGAATCTCCATATTTTTTGTGAGTAAGAAATCATCCTTAGTGTACAAATTTTAATAAAAAGACTACTTGTTTAAGTCAAAATTGATCTTTTGTTATTCAAAATTAATGTGAAATTATTTATTATTTATGTGTTAATTCTTATTAGCTATTGAGGTCAATGTACCCCCATTTATGAAAAATGAGGACCCTTGTTCAATTTTGCATTGAACTTGATCAAAATTCAATATTGAATATCATGTTTTGATCTAACTTACATTGGCATGTTAGCACATAAGATTTATTTGATTTGATTTGATTTTGATAACATTTTTCTCATGTGCTTCCATGTTACAAGATCCATGGATCTCCGTTAGAATGAACAAGTGTTCATGGGTTTAAGCTTCAGTGTTAATTTGACCCTTCGTCAGTTAATTAATATGGTCACATTCAAAACATTATGCTAACCTTTAGTCCTAATTGATTAATTGAATCTAAGTTTAAAAAATGTTTAAAACTTTAATATTAATTAATTTAACCTAAGTTTTCAGTAAAATAGATTCATATATTTCCATGGGTCATTTTTTTA
>JARHVA010005649.1:982500-1040000 GCA_037957365.1 Torreya grandis
TATATATATATATATATATATATATATATATATATATATATATATATATATATTTATTATCATGGTTGCTTCCTCAATTTTATGGTTTAATGTTTAGATTTGAATTGCTTTTATGACTTATAGATGTGCATATGTTAATGCAAATTTTTCAATTTGACCTTATGCTAGGTTGACTAAATTTTTTTAGATTCATTTCAATTTTATTAATCTTCTTGAAGATGTGCTAATGCAATTTTATTGTTTGAGTAAATCTTTAAAGTGAATTTGATTTCTAATCTACATGTTTCAAATATCCTTAGACATTTGCCTAGTATATGATAGGATCTATACTTTTGGTAATTTCATGTAATATGATGGTTTGAATTGCATATTTTTGATGAAATTTAATCTTAGTCATGATGTTTGAACTCATAAAAAAATCATCCTTATTTTATACCCTACCCTACTTATTTTCTCATTTTTTGATCAAATCATTTTAGATTAATTTTTCATTGTAAATATTCATGCTAGATTAGGGTTTAGAATTTAGGTTTTGATAATTATTCATTATAATTACTAAAGATAACTTTAATCTTTCATAAAAGGCTTCAAGACCATGGTTTCTCCCAATAACCATTTACATAATCATTTTATGAGCAGTCAAATAGCTTGGTTGGTACTACACCACAGATCTCAAGAAGATAACAACCAAAAACTCATGCAAAATATTATTTGAATATTAAAATTAGAAGTGTTTTCAACACTATGAGAACCCTATGATACACTTACATGTATCAACAGGTTGATTATATTGCCACTAGAAAGAGGGTCTTGAGATAAATATTTGCGAAGTTGAAGTATCTTTAGTTGATTTTAGTGAATTTGACTCAAATATTAGTTTATCCTTTGTAGATTTGTCTTTTAATAGATTGAATTGTGTAATGATCACTGATATTCATGGTTTTAGACCGGTCTTTAGGCTTATTTGGCTAAAGATTGTTTTTCCTTGAAGATTTATGTGAAATTGTTGCAAATATCACTTAAGATTTATGAATTTGGCATACCTAAGGTTAGTGATAGTAATTTGGTGTAAAAAACATTGATATTGACAAGTTTAAAGGTATATTTCAGCTAATATAGTAAAATATAGTCATCCTTTAAAACATTTATATGAGTTTATGCAAAGATTACTTGAAATTTGAAATCTAAACATGTAAATATAATTATTTGTGAGAATTAGATTATTATTTTCAAAGTTTGAACTAAATATCCTTTGTCTTTGCAAAGATCAAATTTCTACATTATATTTTGAAGAGGAATTAAATTTTACAAGCTGGAATTACCATGAATATGAACTAGATCAAGGTCTAAGACAAGGCTACCTCTAATTTTCTTAAAATTTCATAGGACAACAAGAGCAGATAAAGGTAAGCATGGAATTTATAAATCTCAACCTACTTCACCTATTTCTATTGTTGCATTCAATCCTTATCAAGGTATGTCTTAGCTATCTGGATCTTATATCAATGTGCCTAGTTAGGTATATGACTTATCAATAAATCTTTGGAAATATTTACCTTCATTTATTCCTACAGATGTTACTACTAAAGAACATTTCAAGTCTTTGAAAATTGCCTTAAGATTGTTAAATGTTCATGAATATGTTGTTTATAGATTTTTTACCTTTCTCTTTAGATACAAAATATATGATTGGTTTCTCAACCTTCCTAAAAATTACATCTTCAACTAGAATGATTTCAAAAATTATTTCATCAATCAGTTTGGAAAGGTCATCAGTACCTATGTTTTATATCAAAAATTCACTATCATGAAGAGATATTCAAATAAAACCATTAGAGCTTTCAATGCTAGATTTCAAAAGATGTTTATTAAAACTACAGTGCCCTATAGGCATAATGAAGCTTTAGCTTAGAGGTTTATAAGGATTATTTATATCCAATGATTTATTTATTTATGAAAGGATCCATTGGAGTCATAAATACATTAACCTTGGCCTATGTTAAAGCTATGAAAATTAGTGGTCAAATGCAACCCCAAGGTAAATTAACATATGCCATTCCTAATATCAATCCTAATTTTCCTACATTGAATTTCATTCTAATTTTTAATCAAAACATGCCTACTTTGAATCAAATTCTAGTTTCAAACTACTTGCCTTTATATCATGCTCATCCTAGTTAGAATATAGGACTAGTAAATAACTCTAAAAGTGGATCCCATCCACAAGATCAACGAGCTATGGTGCCAATAGCTAGTATTAGTACTTAATCACACAATTCAAAGGCACCTTAGAATTAAAATTAATCCATATTTAAAATGGTTCAGAAACTAAGCACTGACTTTCTTCAATTACAAAAAATAGGTAGGTAATACTAGGGAAAGTTCCAACAGAAAATATTCTTATCAAAATTTCAATATACCTATGAATAGGTTTCAAAATAGAAAAAACAATAATAATAATAATAATGAGTCATCAAAAAGTAAAAACATACCTAAAATAAACATTTGTTATGTAACTTTAACTAATTATTGCAAGGTTCATAAAATTGCAAAACATGGTGAGTTAGACTGTGTAGAATTTTGTAATGATTTTAAAGTATTTCAAGATGAATTGGATACATTTGAACTTGTGCTTATCATAGATGATGTTATAGGGACATCTAGTTCTTCAAAGACATCTAAATATTCTCAAACAACTCTTATGGTGGGGACCCTTGATTTTCCATTCCAAGATGAGAATGAACCTGAAGATACTTTAGAGGAGATTCATGATTTTCAATAGTATTTGAAGAAGACTTATCCATTGAGGAATAGAGAATAAAATAAACCAATGACAATTTATACTCCACCAAATAATTTTGATAATCCTCCTAATAATAAAGCAGATAAAAATCTAGATCCTCTAAAGGGAAGTAACAATAGAGATAATGTTGATTCATCTAGTTATTCTACTAGGACTGGGTACAAAATAATATATTATATGAATAAAATTAAATATAATATCACATTAAATGAATTGACTCAAATAAATAAATAGATATATTTGTTGATATAATATTAACTAAAAAACCTAGTAAATCATATAAACCTAAAAATGCAAATGTTGTGATGTGTAAGAATGAAATAGAGGTTCCACTTTTTTTACTAACAATTAGAATTTTTGGTAATAACTTGCATAATTGTTTGTGAGATTTAGTTGCATCTTCAAATATCATGTGAAAAAGTATTTGTGAAAAATCTTGGCTTAACTCCAATTAATTTTGATAGAATAGTGACTCAATTAGACAAATCTAGAGTTAAAGTGATTATTAAATTATTAAATGTGCATATGTAGCTTGATTTAAAACCAAGAGTGCAATAATTTATTGATATTAAAGTTTTGGACATTCTAGATGCTTATAAGATGTAGCTTAATAGATATTGGACTGAAGCTTTTAATGGATACATGTCAACTGATTTCTCTCACATGTGGTTATCATGGAGGGGAGTTCATAATCTAATTTGGAATGAAAGAGAACCAAATATGAATAATATGATAATTGAATATAATGCAGCCAATGAAAGGGTCAATTTGGTTAATTTTGATTTAGGGGTGTACACCCTTGACACTTCTTAGGTATGTAATTATATATACTCTCATGTTATTCTTGGACTTTAGAAATTATATGTTGAAGGTGCTAGATGCAAATATGAGTCTAGAGTAGGAATAGTTTTAGTCAATCCCATTGGGAAAGAATATAATGCCTCTTACAAACTTATATTTCCTTTCACTAATAATCTAGTAGAGTATGATGTATTGATATTAGGACTACAATTTGTTATCATACACAAGGTCAAATAACTACTAGTATATGGTGATTCTGAATTGGTAGTCAATCAATTTAAAAACAAAAATTAATGTAAATTATCTTATCTGAAGAAATACAAGTTTAGAGTATGGGACTTGATTAAATATTTTTATGCTTTCACTATTATTTCAATCCCTAGATAAGGAAACTAGTATGCAAATGAAATAGCTTCAACAACAACTAAACTCATGTAAATCAAATATTCCCAAAGGCTTAACATTGATTTAGTCCCATGTCCATCTGTACCTAAAAATGTTAATCATCTATAACTATTTAGTGATAACCAACAAAGCATTGAATTTATGAACAAATCAAGAGATTTTGAGTCTCATATTATCGATGAGGTCAATTAGAACTCTCTTGATGATGACAGAATTAATGACAAGATAATAAAATTAAATGACAACAAGATTCCCAAAGGCATGATATCCTTGAAAATACTATTTGATAAAGATAAGCTAGCTAAAATATTAAATTTCCCAAGGTAAATGGGAAGGATTATAATATATTTGACATAAGAATTCAAGGTTAACCTCTACTAGTAAACATTGGTATAACATATACAAATGAAGAGTCTAGAAAGACTAGAGACTTACTAACCAAGTACAAATATGTTATTGCATGGTCTTATGAAGACTTAAAGATAGTTGATCCTCTAGTTATTACCCATATCATTCCCTTGATAAAAACTTGTAAACCATTCAGGCAAAAGAAAGGACTAGTTAATTATATTTTAGAACCATTGATTTATAAAGAGGTCAAGAAATTATTAGATGCAAAAATAGTTTTTCCAATTAGAGATTCTACCTATGTAGCTAATATATTACTAGTTAAAAACCAAAATGGAGAGATTAGATTATGCATAGATTTTAGGAACTTGAATAATTATTCTAAAAATGATAATTATCCTTTCCCATCCCTTGACCAGGTGATTCAAATGTTAGTGGTTCTACCATGATGTCTTTCCTAGATTGTTTTTTAGGTTATAATAAGATAATTGTTAATAAGGAAGTTAAAATGAAGACTTCATTCACAATAAAATGGGGCACTTTTGCCTATAAGAGGATACTTTTTTGACTCATCAATATAGGAGTTACCTTTTAGAGAGCTATGGACCAAGCCTTTCTATTGAGTAATTGTCAATGATTTCATGGTGATGTAATGGAGGTGTCCAAGTGAGTGGATGAAGTGCCTTGATAGTCTAAGTGACAATGATAAAGTGTGAAATGTTCTTGTTCTATTTTGGTATGGTTAGAGATGCTCAAGGATAAGTATGGTGATTTAAGGATTTGCAAGGGGCCTTATTATAAGTTAAGAATGGTTTGATTGATTTTTTTCATGAGTGTATTTTATATGGTTGACCATTAATTTCATCTAAAAATTTTGGGTCTAGTGGAAAAAAATCTTAGTAGACAGTTTACTAACAACACCATTGCCACGTGTGGATGAGTTAGGGGGAGTTGGTCATATGGTTGTGATCACATTTGTGCTTAGTTTCTATGTAAAAAAATTTATTTCATGTGATGAAGTACAACATAATATATACAAGTGTAAAGTTGGGCTCCCATGCTGTTTGATAGTGTTTTCCCATACTTAGCCAAATTTGCAATTTAATAAGAAAAGCTAAGTAGGTATTTTGATGGTGTTATATTTCAAAAAAATTGTAGTGTTAGGAGAAGTTGATAATATGGGTTTGTTTAGTTTTGTGCCTAGTTAATTTGTACTAAATTTTAGATCATGTAATGAAGTGCATCAAAATATATTCCTATGTAGAGTTGACCTTCTAGGCCACTCTCGGCATAATTGGCTGTGGTAGAAAAATCTAAGTGAGCAAATTAATGACATTATATCTTGCATACACAAAGGTTCTAAGAGTCTATTGATATATGTTTGGATTATCCTATGTGATGAAATCATATGGTTCAAAATTTATATCATACATCTAAGTGCAGCAAAATTTATTGAGGTCTAAAGTTGGACTTCTAAGCATATTGCAATGGTTCTGATACTTAGCCAAATCTTCACAAAGTTAAAGTTTAGGATCAAATGGAGATCTGATGATTCATATGTTCATAATAATTGATATTAATGGTACAAGTAGAAGACAAAGATTCAATGTATAAAATGCACATGAGGGTGCTAAGTGTCATAATCGTAGGAGTTTTGAGGAAGATCTAATGGTGAGCGCCACATGATAAAGACCTCATTGATTTTCATAGATCAACAATTCACATTGAGTCAATATTAGAAGATTGCACAAGATGAGATAGATTATTTGATTTTTAACATTTATTCAGTGGTACACTATGCATTAAAGTTTGAATAATATTGACAGTGCATATTTAATTTGAAGATGCAAGGACATGATATGTGAGTAAAGTGACCAAGGTTTAATTTTGAATGTTTAGATTTAAATATTTAAATTTAAAAAAATAAAGACAAGTATCTAGTTTTTAGGCCATATATTTTTATACAAGAAAAGTTTACTCATGATGTAAAAATTGAACTTGTAAAGGACTCCAAGGTGAATCTATAAATATAGATTTTAAGATTTTTAAGTGTGTACAATAAAAATTATGAAGGGTAAAATTTGGTTATGTTTTTATATTTTCTCTACAAGTAACCCGAGAATATTATTCAATCTTGTGTTGAAGTTGTTCCGATGTTTCATGTTGTCTTAGATATTAGAGAGTGTTGTAGACTCCATAAGGACACTCTGTATGTATTTTAGAGGTGTGATCAATCTATATTGAGTATTAACAATGATTAAGAAGTTGAATGTGTGTTTGTTCATGGTGTTACTATGTACAAGGTCTGTGTTTAAGTTGATTCATCATACACAAAGGTGAGAAGAGATGATTGTAATCATTTGATGAAGTGTAAGGAGTAATGTGGAGTGGAACTATACATTTGGAAATGGTCTTGTGTTCTTATTTTGCTCAATGGAGTGATAAAGGTGTGAATGGGTATTCATGAGACCTATAAGGGATAGAAGGGCCTAATTGAAAAGTGTAGTTCATTAAGGGTGACCCGTATATGTTATGGATAACCTATGAACACTATTTTGAGCCATGTCTTGATGTGAGAGATGGCTTAAGGATTAAGGCATGCCTAATGGCCAACCAGGGTATTGATATTAATGAATGCTCTATATATAATGAAACCAAAGATAATGGTTTCTAAATTTTAGAGAGGCTTGCATGTATGGTTTAGATCAAAGTGTTGATAGGTGAAGGAGATTAAGTGTGATAATTAGATGAGTTGTTGAGTAGATCATATTGAGGTCTATGTGTATGACCATTTTGTCATGTTTTTGATGTGGTGATAGAGTTGTTGCTGAGAAGGTAAAGAGTGATAATCAGAGGTCCATCATCAGGTGTTGAAGACATCAATTCAAAGGTGGAGTTATTCATAGGTGTTGTTGTCATTGCTCAATATCTAGGGGATTGCACCCTCCTTGTAAGGTGAAACTTATTTAAGGTCTAGTTATTACAGGTCCTTAGCTAGATAGGTGTAGAAGCTCCTTGTGTAATTATAGTCTCACTAAAATAAGGGATGGTATTTCTTTGATCAATTGTTTTAGGTCTAAATTGGTTCTTATATTATAGGACAGTAGTCCAATTGTAAGTTCTAGTGGGTTTTCTCCCCCAATAGGGTTTCCCATATTTTTCATGTGTTATGTGATTTATTTTACGTTATCTATTTCATTCATTTCTATGAATGATGTGTATGTTTTATGAATGCTTGAGGTAGCTAATTAAGATTTTTTTAAATATTTAAAATTGAAGTTGGATTATTTAGACTCATTGATTCACTACCCCCCCTCTTAGTGATTGTACCTATAATAATTGATATCAGAGTAGGTCTTTTAGTAAAGGCTTGACAGCTTTAAGGTGATCCAAGGTACAATATTAGTAGTCATCAAGGAGGTTTCTCTACTAAACAAGCATCAATGTTCTATGGATCTAATTATGCTTTTTTGAGTGCAAGGATGATGACATATATTATGTCCATAGGGCTTGATGTATGGAAATCTATTGTTGATGGTTATGTTTCTCCTACTATTCCTCCATCTAGTGCTTCAGACAAAAAGCTCTTTGAGAATAATTCTAAGGAAATGAATGCCATTACTTGTGGTCTTATAGAGATTGAGTTCACCATGTTAATCCATTATAAATCTACTAAACAAACATGGGATAAATTTCATACCATTCATAAAGGATATTCAAAGGTTAAGTTGGCAAAGTTATAGGCTCATCGAAGATAATTTGAGAGTCTTAAAATGGAGGAATATTTTATGGCATCCTTTTTATAGATTGTTGATGAGATTGTGAATATCATCAGAGGTCTAGGAGAAAACCTTGAAGAGGCTACTATAGTTCAAAATTTATAAGTATCTCTATCTCCCAAATTTGATCTAAAAGTATCTAATATAGAATAAAGTTATGATCTTACTCAATTGAATATGGATCAATTGCATGACACTATTAATGCCTATGATATGAGAATAAATGATGATATACCACCAAAAAAGGAAGCATCATTTAAGATAAAAATGAAACAAAATAAGAAGTTCCAAGGTAAGAAACTAAAATAAGATGAGATATCTTTCTTTGATTAGGATGAACTAATTGCTTTACTTACTAGAAAATTAAAAATAATCCATGGAATAATAAGGGTAAACTACCCTTAAAATGTTTCAAATGTGGAGAGATAAGACATTTCGCTCATAAGTGCCCTCATAAGAATGAGAATACTGGTGATGAAGGGCATGGTGAAGGATAAGATGAAGACAAGAAGAGATATAGAAAGAAAGGATTCAAAAAGTATAATAGTAAGAAATCCTTCAAGAACAAGAAAAGTCTCTACACCAAAGAATATTATAGCTCATCAGATGAGAGTGAAGATAGTGACTTAGATTATGATCATGAAGATGATGGTCCCATTGATTATGAATCCCTATTCATGGTTGAGGAAGGAAGTTGCTCATATCAAAAGGAGTATACTTATAACGATTTAGATGATGATGATGATGAAGATGAGGTAGACTATGAGACTAAATTGATAAATTCTCTTAAAGAATTAGGGATTGAGAAGAATATTAACAAGAAGATGAATTCTCAACTTGAAGACTATGAGTAATTCAGTGTGTATGAGAAAATAATGAATTAAGACACCAAGGAGAATGAAGATATGGTCAAGCATCTCAGTTGTCAAGTGGAAATTCTATCTACAAACCTAAAAGTTAAAGAAGATGAATTTTCAAGGTATGTAATTGAAAATGAGTCATTGAGATCTGAGTTAGAGAAGACATCTAGTAAGGTGAAATCATTTTTGAGATTTGAAAAGAGATCAAGTGATCTAGATAATATTTTGAGTGGTCAAAAGCATGATAGTGATAGAACTGGTCTTGTATATGAATAAGAATAAAATAATATAACTCAAGACAATATGAATACTAATGTGAACAAGGACAATCATAATTTGAAGACAAATTATCAGACAAAGAATGAAGTTGCTGGCAGAATGAAGATAAATCAGATCAAACAACTAAATGACATGAGGTATGCATGTTTAAATGGTTACTGTTATACATGTAATAAATTTGTGCATAAATCTAGAGAATGAAGGAGACCTATTATGAATGATTTTTCATGGAACTGTGATGGGGGTCATCAGTCAAAAGGTGTGAACAAAGTTAAGTGCTTCAACTATCTTGATGTGGGACACTTTGAAAACCATTATTCACATAAGATTAGACAAGGTGAGTCCTCTTCAAAAAAAGGAGATTTTTTATTTGTCATGACATATGACACATTGTAATTTTATGTCTAAACAAGGTAAGATACACTATGTTTCCATCGAGTATTTTCTTCTACAATTATGACAAGATTGGTTGCATTGCTAGGTTCTACAAGCAAAGGTCATAAAGGCAAAATGAGTTCAAGTAGGATCTTAGAGTGAAAGGAAGAAGGAAAGTTAATTATTAGAAACCAAGGGCAAAAAGTGTGAGTCATGATGATTTTGTAGGTCCAAATAATCTATTTTCTATGGTGGAGAAAGCTACAAAATTTGAAGAGTGCCAAGAGGTCTCATTGTCTGTTGATGTTGAGAATAAAGAAACTAAACTCATAGAAAATACCAAGGTGATGGTTGAGAATATTTCTAAGGAATGTATGGATTCAAGTGAACATCTTGTTATTTTTAGCATGTTTTATGTAGAGAACATTAGTCATTTGTGACTAGTGATGAGGTTTCAAACTATAAGGTGGATTCTTCAAATGAAAAGGCATAAATGAATCTATGTTGTATCCATATATTGTCAATCCAATCATAGAAGAGAAGGAGAAAAAACTATAAGAATCAGATGACCAAGGAGGAGAAGTAATATTATGAGTTATTGGCAACTCCTAGTTTCACATTATTCTAGGACATTGTGAAGTATGATGTCTCTTCCTATGCTTTTTAGTAGATAACTTTCTTATGAAGAAGAAAGTTTATGTGCTCAAGATGATAATGCCAATATGTACATAGACTTGTGTTGATCTTAGAAGACCATTAGTTAAGGGGGAACAAGAAGTTCATGATCTTGCTTGAGAGCTTTGTAAAGGAGCTATAATATAGGGTTTAAATGGGTCTTTCTAGGTAAATTTAAAATATTGATGTAATGTCAAGAAGAGTTTGGTGCTCATAAGGGTTTTTGTACTTATTTGTTATGTATTCCAGGTGTTTTTTTGGTCTGAAGTTATGTTAAAGTCAAGTTGAATATTTTTGAGTACTCTCATTTTTCTAAGCTTTTGGATTAAGGGCAAGTAGGCCTAAAATGGGTTATAGGAAGGCAATGTTCCCAAAGGTATGGAGTTTCAAATTTTGGTCTAGAAGTGTTTGATAGTTTTCTCTAGATGTGAAATAAATTTTAGAGGAGGGCATTGATTAGAAGGAGGTTTGTTGACTCTATTTGATTTGAGATTCTAGGGTTTTAAGCTATGCTACAAAAGTAGTTTTTATTAAGATATGAGGTATAATGATTATTAATTTGTTGAATGGTAAAAATGGGTCATAAAATCATGATTCACATAGATTTGAAGGTTTTTGTTTCTCAAGTTATTCAAGTTTTTATCAATTGGTAAGTTGGTTTGTGAAGGAAGTATGTTACAAATGATGATTTCGGTGTTGCAAATTGGTTTTATTATTGGGAAATATGATAATGCTCTAGATATTAATTTTAAAGTATTGAATGTGCATCTAATAAAAATAATGGGCTTTACAAGTTATAGGTAGGGCTACAAGGAGTCTAGATAGGCCTAGTGAAAAGAAGAGTGCTTTGTGTTTTATTTCTTAAAAAGAAAAACGTATGAGTATTTCAAGGAGAGTTATTAGGTTGGATGATATAATTTTTTCTATTTGGTGAGTGGCATGAATTTTTGTTGGTGATCTTTGATGTTTTTTGAGAGAGAAGGCTAGTAAGCTTATATGGTGGTTCTTCATGGTGTGTGGAGACTTGAAGATGCTCAGGAGGTGAAATTGATAAAAAAATATTAGGAGGATTCCCTCTCATATGTTTCTTGATTATTTCCATCAGATTTTAGTGTTTTGTGTGTTATTTTTTCATTGGTTTCAGTGTTTGGTGGAAGAGAGTGTTGGCATGTGGTAAGAAGAAGTTGTCAAGGTAAAGAAAAGGTAAGATAAATGTAGGGGGAGATTGTATCATTTATATAAGATGGTCCTCTCCTATTGATGGTATTTTTAAGTGCTTAGGATCATTTGGTGCCCACTTTGTCATTGTGTCAAAGGGGGAGAAGATTCCAATTGTGAGAGTTCTTGAAGAGAGAGAAGGAATGTGAGATGTATATTGTTTCTTGATGGGTGTTGACATTAATGACAAAGGGGGAGATTGTTGGAGAGCTTTCAATGATATCATGGTGATGTAATGGAGGTGTACAAGTGATTGGATGAAGTGACTTGATATTCTGAGTGATAATGACAAAGTGTGCAATGTGATTTTCCTATTATACTTGATGTATGCTTAGTTGATCTTCACTTTTGACATGGTTACAAATGTTTAGGGATAAGTATGGAGATATAAGGATGTGTAAGGGGTCCTATAAAAAGTCAATAATGATTTGAGTTTTTATGTACATGAGTGGATTTCATCTAGTTGATTATTGTTTTCATCTAGACATTTTAGGTCTAGTGGCGTAAAATTTGAGCAAGCAGTTTGTTGACATCACCATTACCACATGTGGATGAGTTAGGGGGATTTGGTCATATGGTTGTGATAAAATTTGTGCCTAGTTTCTATGTGCTAAATTTTATGTCATGTGATGAAGTGAAACATAAGATATACAAGTGCAAATTTGGGCTCTCAGGTAATTTGACAATGATTTCCCATAGCCAAATTCTCAATATGATAAGAAAAGTTACGTAGGAATTTTGATGGTATTATATTTCACACGTGTGGTAGTTTTAGGACAAGTTAGTAATATGGGTTTATTAATTTTTTGTGCCTAGTTAATTTTCACTAAATTTTAGGTCATTAGATGAATTTTATCAAAAGACATGCATATGCAAAGTTGGCCTTCCAAGCAACTCTAGGCATAGTTGGCTTTGTGGTATAAAAATATGAGTGAGTAGATTAATGTCATCATATCTTGCACACACAAAGGTTATAAAAGCATATTGAAATATGGTTAGATTATCCTATGTGAGGAGATTATATGGTATGAAATTAAATTCATGCATATAAGCATGATAAAATTTATTGAGGTCTAAAGTTAGCCTTCTAGGCATATTTTAATGTTTCTCATACTTAGACAAATCTACATGAAGTTAAATTTTAGGACTAAATGGAGATCCAATGGTTTGTAGGTGTTTGTACTAATTGAGATTGATGATGTGAGTAGAATTTAAAGATTCAAATGTGCAAAAGGCATGCAAGAGTGCCAAATGTTATAATCATGGGTGTTCTAAGCAATATCTAAAAATGAGCACTACATGATAAAGACCTAGTTGGTCTACAGAGATCAATGGTGCATGTTAAGTAAATATTATAGGATTACATAATATGAGGTCAATTGTTCAAGTTTTAATGTTTGGGTAGTGGTGTAATATGAGTTAAAGGTAGAATAAGATAGATGATGTGTATTTAGTCTAAATATATGAGGACACGAGATGTGAAAAAAGTGACTGAGTTTTAACTATGACCATTTAGATTTAAATATTCAAATTTAGAAAAGGAAAGACTAGTGTCTAGTTTTCACGCCATATATTTTGATACATGCATAATTTTCTCATGATGTAAAAAATTAACTCGTAGAGGAATCTAAGTCACATCTAAAAAAATATATTTAAATATTTTAAAGTGTGTATAGTCAAATTTATGAAGGTTCAAAGTTGACTATGTTTTCGTATTTCCCCTTCAAGTAACCTAAGAAGATTGTTCGAGCTTGTGTTGATGTTGTTATGATGTTTCATGTTGTCTTATCTATTAAAGAGTGTTGTAAACTCCATAAGTATGCTCTATGTGTATTTTGAAGGTATGATCAATCTATCTTGAGTATGATTAATACTTAATAAGTTGAATGTGTGTTTGTTCATGATGCTCCTTTGTACAAGGTCTATGTTTAATTTGATTGAGCATAGATGATTGTGATCATTTGAGGAAGTTGACTAGACCATGTGGATTGGACCTATACATTTGGAAGTGGTCATGTGTTCCTTTTTTTCTCAATGAGTGATAAAAGAGTGAATGGGTCTTCATGATACCTATAATGGCTATGAGGGCCTAATTGAAAGGTGTAGTTCCTTAAGGGTGACCCATAGATGCTATGTCTGACCTATGAAGATTGTTTTGAGCCATGTCTTTATGTGAGATATGCCTTAAGGATTAAAGCATGATTATTGGCTAACCAAGGTGTTGATAATCATGAATACTCTATATATAGTGAAACCAAAGATGATGCTTTATAGATTTGAGAGAGGCTTGGGTGTATGGTTTATTGTAAAGTGTTGAGAGGCAAAGGAGAGTAAGTGTTATCAATGGATGGGTTATTGAGAAGAGTAAATTGAGGTCTATGTTTATGCCTATTTTATCATGTTATTGATGTGGTGATAGAGTTGTTGTTAAGAAGGTGAAGAGTGATAATAAGAGGTCCATCATCAGGAGTTGAATACATCAGTTCAAAGGAGAAGTTGTTCATATATGTTGTTGTGGATGATCAACATCTAGGGGGTTATAGCCTCCTTACAAGGTGAAACTTGATGAAGGCCTAGTTATTGTAGTTGCTTAGCTAAACATGTGTAGAATCCCCTTATGGGATTATAATATCACTAAAATAGATGATGGTAGTTCCTTGACTAGTTGATATTGGTCTAAATTAGTTCTTGTTATTTTAGGATAGTCATCCAATTGCAAGCTCTAGTGGGTTTTCTCCTCCAAGAGGGTTTCCCACATATGTCATGTGTTATGTGATTGATCTTGAATTATCTATATTTTTCATTTCTATGAATGATGTGTATGCTTTAATAATGATTGAAGTAAATGATTAAGAGTATTTGAAAGGTTTGAAATTGAAGATGGATTATCTAGGCTCATTGATTCACCCCCTCTCGGTGATTATACCTCTAACACTTTTAAGGTCTCATATGTAAGTGTATCATTATATATGGATGATCTGATTGTGTTTTCTAAGAATAGAGAAGATCACTTAATGCATGTACAAAAAGAATTTAAATGTTGTAGAAGGTATTAAATTTACCTTAAACCTTAAAAATAAATTGTGTCACTAAAGGGAAATTACCAGGACATGTGATAACTAAAGATGGGTTTTCTATAGATCTAGAGAGATTCAATGTTATATCTAAAATAGAACCCAAAAATAGTAAAAAATATAAACACCTAAATTTGGCCACCAATGGCTTCATATCTGACTTTAGACCAATTCTTGCCTATCATTGAATACCTATCCCAAGAATTTCTATTAGTCTCAAATTTGGCTTCATAACCTTGAATTAAATCAATTTGGCCTATTAAATCAATTAAGAAAGGTAAATAAACATAACGAATTAATCAAAATTAAACAAATGATGAAATTCCTAAAAAGAATTTTTTAACTTGCACACCCTAATAAAAATCAATTTCAAATCCTAATTGAGTTAACCCATGAGCTAATAAATCAATTACTAAAAAATAAATTCAAGAGCATCTTACCTTTGTGAGTTGTCACTTTTGGAAAATATCTAGAAAATCTCTTAGGAATATTCCAAACTCAACCATGGTCAGGTTTAGCCCATTCTAAAGGATTTTAAAGACTATGAAAGCAAGCCTAGGTCCCTTAATTTAGAGAGATCAATAAAAATATAGTTATAAAACAATAATATATTCATGAAGCTAAAATCCTAATGTTATAATGTTGAAATTGAGCCAAGCCATCAATCAAATAAAGCATTTAATGATAGTTCCAAGAGGAGATGTGTCATGTCCCCTTTTCAGTTGACATGTTCTGAGTTCATGGTTAGCCTGTTATGCGACCCTCGTAGGCTGATAGGATGGTTAGAGGGTCTTGATGGAGATTGGGGTGGCTTCATTTACCAGAGGTTTTCTAGTTGGCTTTCGTTTGGGCTTGTTTGGACATGTATTGAGGGAGATATTAATATTTGATTGATTTAATCAAATATTAATTATTTAGCCTATTTTTAATTAGAAACCCTAATTCTAATTTAAGAAACCCTAATTAGGGCAAGGATATCTTTTGAGGGTATAAGGGTTTCTCATGGAGGCCATTATTGATTAGCCATTGATTATTGATTATTGATTTTGAAGAATTTCTTCTGTGAAGACTGAGCCTAGGGTTCCAAGATTCCATTTGCATTGGAGAACGTTCCCTCTTTAGTGTGTGCAATTAAGAGGCTATGAAATATCAGCTGATCTATTTCTAAATTGAGAGATAGCTTCATCCAAAAGTTATCACAAAATTTACAGGGTTGAGAGATAACTTCACACAGAAGTTATTACAGATATTCCAAGTATTTATTTCTTAATGTTTTGATTCAATAAATTATACAGCTAGAGACCTTCTATGCTAGAAACATATATTTTCAGATCAGGGGTTGAAATAGGGAAGTTGTTCTTAATTGGAGGCCATACGAAGTCTGTATAGGTCCATATAGATCCACACAGATACCAACCTCGGTAGACAGAGATCCCCAGTGACCGACATTGGCTGACTGGAGACTGACATTGGTAGAGAAGGACCTACAGTGATCGACGTCGGTAGTATATTGACCGATGCCAGTGACTATGTGTTCGACACAGCAGGCCACGACAAAATTTCCAGATTCAAACCCAGTTCTAGATTTGTAAAGCCAGGGTTTTAAGATTGTATTTCATATTTATATGCATAAGAGAGGACTGTAATTATAATAGTTTAGAAGGACAAGTGATAAGATCTGTGATTTGCTATTATGAAACTATATTATTATTATCATTCTGAATTTAGTCAACAAAAATTATATCTTTGTTCAGAGTTTTTTGGTTGCTATATTCCTATTTGGAGGGGATATTACATTGGTATTAGAGCTAAATCTTGCCAACCTGAGGGTCTTTAGATCTTATGTAGCCACAAGAGTTGGGACCACACAGGTATAACACACATAGTAGAGCCTTCCTTGAAGGTACCCAATTGTTAGAATAGTAGCGGATTATCATGAGTGACAGACGTGAGGGCAGTCCACCCAGTGGCCACAAGTATGATGCTGATCAAGACACCAGAGACTTTCACCGTGCTATGATGACAAGCCAATAGTAGATGAATCAGACACTACAGGCACTTATGACTATGATAAGGGAGATGAACGCCCCTGATGGATAGAATAGGGACCAAAGAGATGACAGGAGTGTTACGATTAATCAGAGACCACAACAGACTCACTCTAGAATAGTTGATAGACCTATACGTCCTACATTTGTTTAAGAAGAACCAGAGGCACCAACAGAGGAGGAGGCAGGGAATTCCCCATTTGTAGATGTTTACATGGTTGCAAATGATGAGTGGGAGTTATTACCTCCTCATGTTCAAGAGAGGACGTCCTTTGAATATTTTTCTAATCTGAGGAGAGAGCACTACAGATTGGTTAGACAGGACAGGAGGCCTAGAGTTCAATTCAGTGAGCTGAAAAAGGTTACTAGCAAGATTTCTTTGACTGCTTTTGATGGCAGCGGCAAAATGACAGCTCAAGATTGGGTTCATAAGCTTGACACCTTTTTGGCATTGAGACCAATGTCAGAGATAGAGACCATCAAATATGCCACTTTGCACTTGGATGGAGTAGCACATGATTGGTGGTACGATGGTATGGTAACACTTCAGCATAACCAGGTAACAGAGTACCAGGACTTTGTGGATAGATTGGTTGAGCAGTTTTACAGGAAAGATCCTGAGGTTTACTTTTGAGATCCAGCATAGTTGAGACAAATAGGTAACCTGGAGTCCTTCATTGGTGAGTTTCAGAGATTGGCAGTCATGGTGCCTAATATTTCAGAGCATAGATTGGTAGTTCTCTTCATAGAGGGATTGACAGAGCCATTGAGAGGCTGGATCAAAGCCTTTGATCCTCCTTCATTATAGGTAGCGATAAAGAAGGCACGTAGTATGGAGATGGCAGCCCCATCCCATAAATTTAACTCCAAGGGTACTTCTTCATCTAGAGACCATAAGTGCTCCAACGCAGATACAGAGAGACCAGATTTTAACATAGATAAATCCAGGGTTAAAAATGATTCAAAGGCCAATCCAGCAACACCACCTTTAGATCATGAGGTGCTTAATGATCTACGTAGGAAGGAGCTTTGATTCTACTACAAAGGTCCATATGATATCCATCATGATTTTCCTTTGAGGCCTAAAGGCAAGGCGAATTGTGTGATGTGGGCATATTATGAGGATTCAGATTCTGAGGATTTTGAATAGCAGAATAGTTCTAAGGGGGTAGAGGTAGAGGCTTTAGGGCCTAAGGTAGAGGCAGAGTTAGATCTTCACATATAGGAGGCACGCATATCCAGTATTTAGTCAGATGAGTCATTCAGACTCTGTGGAGTTTTGGTGGGGCAGAAGGTTATCACCCTTCTTGATACAGGAGCCACACACAATTTCATAGATGCTAGATTTGTGGAAAAGTGTAGACTCACTACCATAGATTTTGAGGGCATCAGAGTCAAGGTAGCTGATGGTCACACTCTTAAGTGTGAGCGTATGATCAGAGACCTCCCATTGCGCTTGAACAATTATGAGTTCAAGGCTGATTATTATGTGGTAAACATGGGGGATATAGACTTAGTCTTGGGTATGAAGTGGCTTCATTCATTTGAGGAAGTTACTCTTCATCTCAAGGACATGGAGGTTCTCTTTGATTTTGATGGGAAGACACACATTCTTAAGGCAATACAAGGTAGCAGCTTCAGATATATGTTTTTTCATCGGATGGAGGTACCTATACCACATGATATGATAGAGGGCGATGACGAGAGCACATTGGCACCAACACAGGAGAGGTATGAGGATGAGCTTGGTCTTGAGGTGAGTTTAGTTCAGGAGTTGTCACATGTGGTGAGGACTCAACTTTCTATTACAGTCGGGTCACAGGTGGATGATGATATGACTATTTCTAGCCTTCACAATCCAGTTTTAGATATTGTTCAGGTAAGGAGTTTGCTTGTTGATTTTCATTTATGGATTGGATGTTGGGGTGCTTATCTTAGTACTAGAGATGACGTGATGCCATTACATGAGAGTTGGGATGGACATCGCATGGGGTTCATGTTAATTGACAGTGGTGGAGATCATAACTACATTTGGGATCTAGGTGGATTGATTGATTTGTCATTCAGTGATTGCTTGAGGGTAAGTAATTCTAGGAGGGGCAGATTGTCATGTCCCCTTTTCAGTTGACATGTTTTGAGTTCATGGTTAGCCTATTATGTGACCCTCGTAGGCTGATAGGATGGTTAGAGGGTCTTGATGGAGATTGGGGTGGCTTCATTTACCAGAGGTTTTCCAGTTGGCTTTCGTTTGGGCTCATTTGGACATGTATTGAGGGAGATATTAATATTTGATTGATTTAATCAAATATTATTTATTTAGCCTATTTTTAATTAGAAACCCTAATTCTAATTTAAGAAACCCTAATTAGGGCAAGCATATCTTTTGAGGGTATAAGGGTTTCTCATGGAGGCCATTATTGATTAGCCATTGATTATTGATTATATATTTTGAAGAATTTCTTCTATGAAGACTGAGCCTAGGGTTCTAGGATTCCATTTGCATTGGAGAATGTTCCCTCTTCAGTGTGTGTAATTAAGAGGCTATGAAATATCAGCTGATCTATTGCCAAATTGAGAGATAGCTTCATCTAGAAGTTATCACAGAATTTACAGGGTTGAGAGATAACTTCACACAGAAGTTATTACAGATATTCTAGGTATTTATTTCTTAATGTTTTGATTCAATAAATTATATAGCTAGAGACCTTCTATGCTAGAAACATATATTTTCAGATCAGGGGTTGAAACAGGGAAGTTGTGCTTAATTGGCAGCCGTACGAAGTTTGTACAGGTCCGTACAGATCCACGCAGATACCGACCTCGGCAGACAGAGATCCCTAGTGACCGACATCGGCCGACTAGAGACTGACGTCGGCAGAGAAGGACCTACAGTGACTGACGTCAGTATTATATCGACCAACGCCGGTGACTGTGTGTTTGACAGAGCAGGCCACGACAGAATTTCTAGATTCAAACCTAGTTCCAGATTTGCAAAGCTAGGGTTTTAAGATTGTATTTCATATTTATATGCATAAGAGAGGACTGTAATTGTAATAGTTTAGAAGGACAAGTGATAAGATCTGTGATTTGCTATTGAGAAACTATATTATTGTTATCATTCTGAACTTACTCAACAAAAATTATATCTTTGTTCAGAGTTTTTTGGTTGCTATATTTCCTGTTTGGAGGGGATATTACAAGATGGAGATATTCAATACCCATTGATGAAAGTATCATGAACACAAACAAAGAAAGCCACTACAAAAATAATTTTGGATCATCCAATAAAGTTAAAAAAGGTTTCTTTTGTATTTTAGTTGTGTCTTCCATGATAGTCTTGTTAACTAAGCTCTCCCTAGTAACTAGGCCTAGAGATGTTATGCTAGTGTGTTGTTTCATTTTGATTTAATTTTGGAAATAAAACAATGCTAACCATCATATCTTGATTCAAATTCATATTTTGCATAATGGCATTCCTGGTGGGACTATCTTCATGAGAGCGCAACCCATAAACATTTTTGTATTGCATAGTTTTAATTTTTGTTGTTGTTTTTGCTTTGAGTAAAAATGGCCAATAAAAAATTTGTAACTTTTTATCTAATTAAAAAATTTATATAATTTTTTTAATGAATATATATAAATATTTCATTTATATTCTAAAAAAATTCTTTATATTTTAGAAGTTATGGCTTTTTAGGTGACTGTCACTTTCTAGTTTTTAATTTTTTAGTAAAAATGATTAGTACAGAGCTAATAACTTTTTTCATTCATTATTTTGACCTAAAGTTTTTTATAGAGGTGTACCATGGACCTATAAATATCCTAAAACTTTTTTGTGAAAAATTAATAAATAATTTAAAATTTATAGCTAAATTACAGACTAAATGTTTTTATGTTTTTTGTGTTCGATTTTCTTGTTTTTTACCTTATAACTTGTTTGCATGTTTCATAGGATTATTTTATTTATTTTTTAATTTTTTTATGATTTTTTTATATATTTTTGTTAACCTTTTCCTAACCTATCATGTTTTCTTTTTTGGGGTTTTGCCTTCGGGTCGATAGATTTAATCCTTCAAAGATTCTTGTCTCATTTGATAAATAAGATTCAAGGCTAAACGAAGTTTTGACCATTTCTTTGTAGGACCTATTTGGAGAAAACCATTTAAATCTAAATTAGTATTTTCAAACTTCATTTGGATGTCTAAAAAAAAACTAGTAATCCTTCATTTATATGTTTAAAGAAACTATTTAGGGTGTTTTATTGGTTAAGTTTTTGTCGTTTCTTTCAAAGTTCAAAACTTAAAGTTAAGGGGATAAAATAACACCACCACGCATTTTGTTTAGTACTATAAAATTAAATAAACTTCAAAGTGTTTTTCATTATTTGTTTAATTTAATCTTTTTTGAGTAAATAGGGAGTTGTGCATGTATGCTCTCCCATCTGTCTCCTTTAAGAAACTTTTGGGATCAAAAGCACCAACATCCTTTTCGGTGGTTTGCAATTATTTCTATTTGAACTTCTTAAAGCCAAGGGGATAGTAATAAATATAATCAAAAAATTTCAATTTGTTGAAAAAAAATAACTTCGCTTCAATAATTTATAAACTTTCTTGTTGATTGTGTGTTTTTGTGAAAAGAGATGTGTGTCTATGCTCTCTCATCCATCGCTTTAGGAAACTTTTGGGATAAAAAGTGTCATCTCATTTCACTTTGATCCTAATCCAAGGCATGGAAATCATGCCATTTAAATCCCACCCCAAAAACTTGTAATATTATTAGGTGATCTTGAAAATGATCCTAAAGCCTTTTTATTTTATGTTTTCTTATTTCATGTAAACTTGGCTTATGAAAAGGACTTCATTACTTCTAACGAGTTCTAAAGGGAAGATTTGACCTATGGTTTCATCTCCCAACACTGACTTTAACTACTCCCGCTAGGATCAAAGCTTTGAGTGGTTAAACCACCTTATAGTGTTGGAGTTGCACACAGGATGTATCTACACTTTGGACATCCCACTACACTGAGCACGTGATGGATGTAGTGGTTGTCAAAAGGATAAGACATTTTTTCAACAATCCAAGTGCCATGAACACCCAATTAAAATATGATTTTTTTTGCATCATTTGGTGTGATAGTAATTATGAAATTTATCCATCTATAATGTTCATAAAATAATTAGTTTAGTTAACCCCAGATTCTCATACCCTTGCTAGGATTTAGATGATTATACTTAGTGTATTTTGGTCATTTTTTCTTGGTATGTTTGTTTTTTATAACCATGTCAAAATATAGTTTGTTTATATGTCACTCCTTGATTGAAGAGGTGTTATTTTGGCCATTTTACACCATACTTGTGCGTTACAATTTTTCCTAAATGTGTTTGTGTGTGTTACTTCTTTGAGATAGATACCATTATGCTAGCCACATCATTATCAAGTTTGAGAATTTGAGTATTTAAAACATAACATTGATCACATCATTAGAGCATGCTTATAACATTAGGTTTCTCATTTTGTTTCAAGACTTGTTTGACCTTGTATCAAAAACTATTGTTTCAAAACAACCAAACCATGTCACATATGCCATTTGGACCTTATTCATATGCCATAATGATGTCCAATATTATCTAGATTATTTAGTCCAATAATATATTTTGACTATTGATTTTTTAATTAACCTTTACAAGTTTAAATTCAAGCATTGATTGATTTATATTTATGCCTTGCCTCGCTAGGGTCAATACACAGATCTTTATCTTTTGAGTTGTATAACTTAGGTTAATTGATTGTCCAATTTTTAAAAATATCACTTGTTTGTTCATTCAACTTATCCTCATCATTATTTGTACCTTTATTTCAAAAAACATAGTATTTTCTCTAGGTGCCTTTTACCTTATGGCTTAAACCAACTGATCATGTTTATGTTTGATTCTATGTGTCAAGTCTATGTCAAAGTTGTTCCAACTTTGTTAGATTAAATCAAATCACATCAGCCTTTATTTCAAAATCTAGATTTTGATGTCATTTGGCCAAAATTCCTAGTAGATCATGTTTGTTTTAGCCTAGATTTTGAATCGAGTTTTAGACAAAATCCCTAAAAATCCAACTTTTCCCTTGTCTACTTTAGACCTTGTTTGGAACACTTTGGCCTATATTTGACATGCTAGTTTTATTTATATGCTTGACCTTTTCTATGTATGACATTTGACATTAGACATTTGAATTTAGATGATTTTATGCCAAGTTCTAACACAAACTATTTTAGAGATACATCTCCATCTTTAGACCATATTGTAGATACAACTCCAACCTTTTGACCAAGTTAGACCAAGTTTGAACAATTTGTCCTTTATAAATAGTTTTTCAAAGTTTATAGAAATCTATGGCATTTTGTTTTCAAATATTTTTTCATTGACGTGGATATGTTTAGCTACACTTATGGTGGAGTCACGTATAATCCAAATTATGATAGAATGGTCACACAAAATAGCTTTATTTTTTATGGCTTTATTAAAGACACCTTTGATGATAACATGGTCTATGAGATAGAATTTTATCCACCTTACAAAAATCAAATCAGGGACCAAAGTCAAGACCTCAACTAGAATGATATGGTTGGTGAGGAGGAATTGGGTACATACCTCTACAATGACAACATTTTTTGGGAGATGGATCCACACCCTTTTTATAGTAATCAATATAGGGAACAAATTCAAGGACCAACTTATAATCCAATTCAAGAACCTAACTAGGATGATATGGTTTATGAGGAGGTCTTGGATGGTTTGGCTTATGAAAGAAATCAAGATCCATGATTCCCTACCATTTCTATTCCAATACCTCATCCTTTAGCTTGTGCGAGAAATCAAGATCCATAGTGCCCACTCATTATCCAACCACTGGACATTCCTCATCTAGTGACTATCATTCTTTAATTTATAAAACCCTAGCCAATTCAACCTAAATATCAACCAATTCAATTACTATCCCAACCAGTCATTTAGTATAAACCACATCCAATCATTTAGCCTCAGCCCATCATTCAACCTAAACCTCAACCCATTATTCAACCAAAACCCCAAACAATCCAACCAAAACATCAACTAGTCCAATTAGTACCTACCCAACTAAGCCAATCATTCAAATAGCAATATATTTTCAAAACAAGTATTTTACAACTCATTAAGAACCAAAGTAAAAAAAACCAACCAATCCAAGATGATTTTGTTGAACCAACCACTTGTGATAAGTCAACCTGTGATGAATCACGTATTAATCATATACAAGTTGTCAAGGAGTCACACTCTGATGAACCAATCTTTGTTGAGCCACTTATTAATGATTATAACTATCTTTATTAAAATCATTACCTCGACTATATGCCTATTTCTTAAGATCTTCCCTTTAACAAGCTAGTCTCTAAGGAGTTGTCTCTTAACCTTTTTCCCATCTTAGAATAATCTCACTTTGAAAAACTAATATCTTTGCAGCCCATTATGCCATCACAGGTCATTACTTATCCATTCAATAAGAGATCATTATAATAGAGTATCCATCAGATGAAGAATTAGAGTTAGAGTCAGATTTTATTTTTTAACCAACATCAGATTTAGCATCAGAAGCATAATCAACATCAATTTTGATCTTGAATTCAGAGTCCCTTGAGTTCAAATTAGATTTAGATTTAGAATATGTTCATGATTATTACAACATTGGTTATATATGCGTATCAGATCAGTATGAATATATTTATGATTATTCTATGGTTTTTGAGGATGATTACTTTAACATCGACACAAGTTCTCCTAGTATCTTCTACAAGGATTCTACATCCCTCCCTCATCCCATTACCATTCCACATACCATTACTACCACCCATCATAGCCATGTCATTGACATTCCATCTCTCATAAGTGTCAATTGGGATAAACAAAATCATACCTTTTTAAACTACAACCATGGTGACATATTAGATGAAGAAAAGCAAGGAGGCCAAGACCATAATCATACAATAGAATAACACTCATTCAAACCTTTTCAAAGGTGCTAGGGGGAGATCAAATTCAGAACTTAGCATATTTTAGTGAAATATTTTTAGAGGTGCTAGGGGACAATCAAATTTGAAATTCCATGTTACTTAGTGAAACCTTCTCAAAGGTGCTATAGGACAATCAAGATAAATTCATTGGTAGAAACCTCTTCAAGGCACCAATGGATAAGCACAAAATCTCTTTAATACTTAATGAAGATATTACAAAAGATCAAATTAAAATAGCTTCCAATTTATAACCTAATCAAATGGTAGATACTCTCAAAACTAAAAAATATAAGAATTTGGTGGTCTTATTAAGAGAATATTCAAAAGTTTTTGACCCCACCACATCCAAAGTTATGTTGAATCTATAATTAGCAACATTATGTGTGCCTAAAAATTCCAATCTTCATTTGTTTCCCATCCATTATAAATTCCAGTATCCTCCACCATTTCATTTCAAAACCAATCCTATCAACCAACATTTATCCATATTTACCATCCATGGTCATACTTTCCTTTGTAGAGGCTATGAGATTATCTTATCTTGAAACTTGAAAGAATCAAAATCAATGACCAATAAAGATCACAACAACATCATTTGAATCCAAATCTACATCAAGTTCTTGATAGAGTATCTATTTAGATATGGTTTGGGATAGCTTATAGCATTTGTTGATTAGGATGCGCATCTCCACTTTACTTGGAACATCATAATTATTTATCATACCTAGGCCAATACCAAACATGTAACATATCATATCAAGTTATTAATCATTTTTTCATTGTCACATATCCCATCCATTCACCCCTTCACTTAGTAAAAACCTTCTTACTATTTTTATCCAATATATAAAAAACTATCATTATCCTAAAGCAAGATCATGCCATCCTCTCATTTTGACATTACAACTAGACCATCTAACCATTCCATTCCTACTCGAGCAAACATGTTTTGAATCCTATAAACCTGGCACATTTGTCCTTGGTTCATCCATTGGTCTCACATTTTTAGCATACTAGATTAGACCAGTTTTAGCATTTTTTTGAGCATTTTAAACAAAGGCAGTATTTTGGAGTAGGATGATAAAATTATTGGTAGTTGAATCCTTCATTTATTATTCCCTTCTTATCAAGTTTGTTTATGTGAGCTTGATTATATTACCTACTATGGTAAATCCATGTTCAATGATCTTGACACTAATTATATCACCTATTGGGGAAAATTGGTATCATTAATCTATCAATTATATCCTAGTTAAAATGACCTATGGGAAAACTAGGGGCAACATTTGTTTATTGTGCCTTAACATATCACCTAGCCACTCTTATGCCATACCATGCCATCATACCAACTGTGCCTATTTTATTTGAATTAGTTGATACACTAGCCACATTACTTTTCTATGAACTGAACTACTATAAACTAAAACCATTTTGGAACTATGTGGGTGTGTTTGATTCATGTTGAGGTCAGCTTAGTCCCCTTTTAACCATGCTCTCACTATTTTGTGAGCATCATTTCAAGTTATAATGCTCTTGCCATTTTATGAGCATCATTTAAAGATATAATGCTCTCACCATTTTTTTAACATCATTTCAAGTTATAACACTCTCACTATTTTGAAAGATTGGACCATTTTAGTGTCTTGTCATTCTCTATTGAGTTAAGATGCTTTAAAAATTCTAAAAACATTTGAAAATAATTTATTAAAAACAAAAACATTGACCACTTCTTTACCTTAAGGATTTTGGGAACCCTCACTAAGTCACAAATAAACCACTTGTTCCTTAGTTTCCCCATCCTTTTTGACCTTTTATCCTACACTACCCCTATTTTTTGAATTTGTCTCTATTCTTATATCACATCCATCATGTTTTCTATCAGTCATCATTTCCTTCCCATTTCTTGGGAGAACTACATTTGACCTAAAGTTTTATTGGATTGTCATATCCATGGAACTATGTAGGCAACATCCACTTGCCTAGTGCATATGGAGATAGCTCAGCCACCCCCTTCTTTTTCTTCTATTCCCCCATCTTTTTTTTGGGTTTAGTTATTGCCTAGGGGTAATGTTTGTCATATTTTTTATACTAACATAGGGACCAACACTTGTTTGTTTCTTTGTTTGTCTATTTTGTTTATTTGTTTATTTATGTGCCTATTTATTTGATTTTAGCACTGTGGCCATGATTCAGTCTATGTGTGTTCATTGGGTGATTCTTTGCACATTATTATTTAATCTATCCATACTCAAATGTCTACATTGTCATCATGGTTTTTATCATCAGTGCAATTATTTTTCATTGAATATCAAATATCAGGAGTCAATCCTTATGCATATTTTGGTCAATCCCCCATGGTGTTCCATCATGGGGCTTACCATCAAATCTTACAACAAAAAATAGATTTGAAATGTCTATAACATCAAGGCAGCATCACCATCTCCTCAACACTGACATCAACAATAATCCCAATCATATCCCAAATAGAGTAATTACGTAATGAAATAATTTCAAACTTTGTTAGTTTGAATGAACATCTCCCTAATAGTAGGTTATCATAATTCATATTTAACCTCTATATCAAATTATCAATCATCAACCATTAATCATGTTTTTCATAATTCGGGTATACTACATCAACACTATACATCATCCCATATGCATTCTCAATGATTTTATCACCAACTAGGATAAATCATTATGTTAGCACCTATTTTCATTTCTTGTTTGTCTGTCCTAACTAGGGTAGATCCATCTTTTCAATGATTATATCATATACTAGGGTAAATCATTATGTTATCATACTATGTTACCAAAATTAGGGTACAATACTTATAACCACCTTTGGAAAAATCATTGTATACCATCCCACTTGCATTTCTCAATGATTTTACCTAGATTTGGGTAAATCATTGTGTTGTCACCCCATCATCTTCATTTATTTAGTCCCCTCATTTTGCTTCTTTCTTTTGAGGGATCATTTATCGACCCACTTGTCAACCACTCCCTTGAGGGGACAAATACAGTTTAATCATTACCATTATAGTTGTAAGCATAAAGAACCATTTTAATATTTTTAAAGATGTTTCTATGCTTATAGTTTTCAACATATTCCCAAATAGGGGCATATCATAGACACCTAAATTTTTCCACCAATGGCTTCACATCTAACTTTAGACCAATTATTTCCAACCATTGAGTACCTAGCCCAATAATTTCTATTAGTCTAAAATTTGGATTTATAACCTTTTACTAAATCAATTTGGTTTATTAAATCAATTAAACAAGGTAAATACACACATTAAATTAATAAAAAATCAAACTAATGATCAAATACCTAAAAATAATTAATTAACTTGAACACCCTAATAAAAATCAATTTCAAATCATAATTGAGTTCACCCATGAGCTAATAAATCAATTAACTCAATTAATAAAAAGGAAAATCAAGAGCATCTTATCTTTGTGAGACATCACTTTTGAAAAATATCTAAAAGAATATCCTAAGAATATGCCAAACTCAATCAGAGTTAATAAATTCAACCATGGTTGTGAGTTGTCACTTTTGAAAAATATCTAAAAGAATATCTTAGGAATATGACAAACTCAACCAAAGCTAATAAACTCAACTGTGGTCAGATTTAACCCATTCCAATGAATTTGAAATCCTATAAAAGTAATCCTAGAGCCCTTCATTTAGATAAATCAATCAAAGTAAAGTTATAATGCAAGAATAGTTTCATGAAGCTAAAAACCTAGTGTTATAATGTTGAAATTGAGCCAAGACATCAATCAAGCCAAGCATTTAACAATAGTGCCAAGAGGGGATAGAGATAGCCAAGCCCCATTGATGAAGATCTCATGAGCACAAACTGAGAAAGCCATTACAACAAGCATTTTGGAGCATCCAAGGAAGGTAAAAGAAGGTTTTTTTTTTCATTTTAGTTATGTCTTCCATGATATTCTCGTTAACTAGGCTCTGCCTAGTAACTAATACTTGAGATGTTATGCTAGTGTGTTTATTTCATTTTTATTTCATTTTGGGAATAACACAATACTAACCATCCTCTCTTGAGTCAAACTCCTATGTTCACAGAAAAGAGATAAAATATTCTTTTGAGAAGATCATTTTTTTAAGAAAGTTCATTTCTAGTTTTGAAGAGATTGTGAAACAGTGGTTAAATAAGGATGTAAAGGTTGAATGGAATGAAGAAATAAATAAAGCATTTAAAGATATCAAGGAGGCAATAGGATATGCACTTGTGCTAATAAGTCCTAATTTTTCAAAAGATTTTTATCTTTATTTTTATGAGTTTGAACATACTATAACAGCTGTATTAACTCATAAAATTGATAAATGTGATAATCTAATTGCATTTATGAGCACTAAATTCAAAAATATTGAGCTAAATTATTCCTTGATTAATAAACAAGCATTTGATTTGGTTAAGGAAGCCAAAAAATTTAGACACTATATTCTTAGGAATAAAGTGTATGCTATATTGCCAGACCCTACTACCAAACTCACACTGATTCAATGTGAATTATGAGAAAGAAGAGGTAAGTGGATGTCTATACTCTAAGAATATGATCTTAAAATAAAAACTACTAAAATGGTGAGGTGTTAGGGATTAATCTAAATGATTTCTAACAATAATCCTAAAGTGAACATCATGTAGGTTGACCAAAAACAAATTCAACCAATTAATTGTACGATGCAATCATTCATTTTTTGAATAATAATTTTTGTCTTATAGGATTAAAAAGAGAACAAAGAAGATATTTAAGGCCCAAAGCAACTCACTTCTTGATCAAAGATGGGATACTTTACAAGAATAACTATGAAGGAATATATTTGAGATATGTTTCAAAGAAATAATCATCTAAAATATTAAATACCTTTCATGAGAAACTTTAGAGTGGACACCCCTCTAGGAAAAAAATGGCTTACAAAATCCTAAGGCCAGGTTATTATTGGAAAACTTTTTTCAAGTATTCTTATAAGTATGTTAGGGAATGTTGTCAATGTCAAATCTTCATAGCAAATGATATTAAAGGAGCTATGACCTTGAGATTAGTTTTAATTGATAAACAATTTACTCAATGGGGTTTGGAATTTATAGGGGTTATCAACCCTAATTATTTAGCTAGGTACAAGTATGTTCTAACTACCATAAATTATTGTACAATATGGATAGAATAAGTAGCAAAAAAATAGTGTAGGACTAAAGATGTCATCAAGTTCTTGGAATAAAACATTTGCACTAGGTTTGGAACACTACTATTATTGGTCTATGACAATGGATAAGCATTCACATATATAAAAATGACAAAGTAGACCTATAACAATAAGATAGATCTTAATTTTTTTTCCTAATCATTATCTTTAGGGTAATGGAGTTTTAGAGTCTACAAATAAGAACTTTATGAAAGCTATTAAGAAGTCTATAGCTCAAGAACCAAGAACATGACACAAGTTGTTGAAGTATGCTCTATGGATAGATATAACTAGAGTGAAACTAGATCTAAAATCATCATGATTTCTATTAGTATATGGACAAGAACAAATCTTTCCAATCACTCTCAAATTTCCAACATACAATTTTATGCAGGAGTACATGGAAGAAGATCAAGAATATTATAGTTCCATATTGCTTGATATCATCCAAATAGAGGATGCAATAGAGGAAGCATTTTCTAACTTGAGTAGAAATCAAACCATTATAAAAATATTTTTTGACAAACATTCAAATATCAAGGTGTTTAGATAAGGAGACTTAGTTATCCTATGGTACAAAGCATTTGATCCAAAATGGAAACATAAGAAATTCACTCCTTTTTGGATTGGCCCTTACTAAATTGTTAAGACACTAAGAGAAAACACCTTTAAGCTCAAAGACTTGTAGGGAGTAGAGTTAACTTTTCCAAATAATGGGAAATCTCTCCAACATTACTTATCTATTATTCCACCTCAAGTCTTCATGGATTAATATTCAAGACTAGTTAGGCTTAGTGTAGTTAGGTTTAGATTAATGTCACTCTTATTCCTTATTTGTAAATACTATTTTTTGAATATTTGTTTGTTTGTTGTGTGTTTGTTTTCTTTGTTTTGTTCTCTAATTTTCAATTAACCTTGTCGAAGACAGGTCTTCAAACTCCAAATCCATCTAAATTCTCAAAAGAACTTCATAAACCAAGAATGAGGATATGAATCTTAAAAATTATTTGATCATGGATTTTAGAAATTTTGAGCTTAATGTTATGAGTTTAAGAAACTGATGAAGATTAATAAATAGATTAGTTGTTCCTTAAAAATATTAAACCCTATTTTGATTTAAGTTTGATTTTTATAAGGATTGAATATGTTTGAGTGAAATTTTGAATTTTTAAAATAAAGCCATGTCAATACTTAAAGAACATTATTTCTTGGGATGAAGTCTATGACCAAGGATGATTGGCTAAAAATCAAACATTCGACAAAAATCCAAAACACCTGGCTAATTTTGGTTCCCAACCTTTATTGTATAGTTAAATGCATTTAAAAAATACAAAAAAAAGCCTTATTGAAAATCTAAAAATTTTATAAGCAAAGGTGATTCTGGTAACCTCCATTAGGGCTACGAATCCCTGACTGGTAGTGAAGTAAGGCCTTGAGTGGAACTAAAGGTATCTTTATTAGGGCTATATATACCTATTTGGTAGTAGACCAATGACCAAGCCTTCCCTTTTCATAAATCATGATTCATAATGAATATTTAAATAGTATATAAGTCTATGTTAATAATCAAGGTCATGAAATATGGATGTTGTCTTCTAAATCCCATAGCAATTAGTGAATGAATCAAAGGACACACACAACATGATTGAGTTTTGATGTTTGAACCGAAATCTACATTTGTAAGAATTTTTTAAATAAGGAATATATATAAATAACATCATGTGAAATTATTAGTCTGGTTATTAGTTTAAACCAAGAGTATCTGAGTTTTAATATTTTGTAATGTTTCTCCTAGAAGTAACCATCTGTTGAGGTCAACATACCCCCATTTCTAAAAAATGAGGACCTTTGTTAAATTTTGCATTTAACTTGATCAAAAGGCATTATTGAATACCATGTTCTAATCTAACTTGCATTGACATGTTTTTGATTATATAAGGTAGCAGACCAGGGGTCAAACCCTTACAGAAGTAGAGAAACCACGATGGCAATCAACATAAAAGATGCCTTAAAATAGGAATGACACGATCAGTGTACCAATAGACATAGTAAACTAAAATAAAATAAGAACAAGAAAAATAAGAGATATAAAAATCTCTCCTTACATAAACATAGATTTTATGAGGTCATTAAATTTCTCAGTGTTCTCTACATTGACAGTAGAAGCAATATTACCCAAGTCTTACAGCATAGACATGTTTAGGAGAATAGAATTCTAGAGCCCAGTGGTAAAGTTCTGCTCCAGTTTCTAGATGTGACCCTTCATGGCAGCAATTTCAGCTTTCAAACCAATCTCAGTTTTAGTTTCCTCATCAACTTCCTCCACATACATCTTTCCCTCTTTGTCAACATTTTTTACAATGTCAGCACCATCCTCTGTAGTGGCCTCAAATTCTCTTATCTCCTGCTTACCTTCAGTATCCTTAGAGATTTTTGAAACTTCTAATTCCTTGCGCTCTTCCTCCTGGGTGGCTTCCTCTGAGGCACTTTCCAAATAGTCAATAAGCCTAGCCTTGGGAGTGGGTTTGCCAGCAATCCACCCCGACTATCGAACTCCTAAGGAGAGGCCCTCATTACTAACCTTAGTGGACATATGGGATTTACCACCTTAACCCTTAGTGGTCCTACCAAGATTTTTATGGGTCCCCATAGTGGTCCCCCCAATACCCTCTTCACCAACATAAAACTTCCTCTTCTTGCCCTTCATGCTCACAAAGGATCCTGGGGTGTCAACGAGGGTCTCCTCAGGATTGGAAAAGGAGACTTCTTTAGTTTTGGTAGAGATAGGGGAAGGATAGGGCTCATCAACAACATCACCAGCCAAAGGGTTAGAATAAATTTCCCTGCTATCAATTCTAATAGTCTTGGATGGCTCAAGGGCATGATGGAAATTATACAAATAGAAAATGAGGCCTTGATGGAGGGGGATAGGATTCATATAAGGTTTTTTAGCCAATTTTTCTCTCACCCTAAGGATGGAATGTTCTAGGGAGGAGAGCAAATAAAAGGTAAAAGATGAGAGCATTACACCTAAAATGATTTAAAAGGGAGAGATGATAATTATATAACCTAGTGAATCATCCTTCCAATGTGAAATACTTCATGAGGATGAAGCACACTCCGTCCCATGGCTCAGGTAATTTGGCATGATCAAATCCTCCTTGGTAAGGAGAAATTTCTTCACCTTCTCTTAGAAATAGATTCTGGCTGGAGAGGTCCATGATTTTTGTTTTCCTTTATAGCTTGATCCCCTACGTGGACATGCATGTAGCCATAGCTATCACCTTTTTAGAAATCTCAAAGCTAGTTCCTCTAATAGTGACTCGCTAGTTTAACCAAGACCTCATGAATTATTTAGATAGGTTTTCATCAAACCCATTGAACCTCTCTAGGTAGGGACTAATCCCACCCTCTTTGTAGTAGTGCCATGCCAATGGGTTATCTTTGAAATCACAGCAAGAGACTAGTTCCATTCAAATTTTGTTGCCCCCCATTTTGGATTTATAGACTAGACCAAGAGAATTCCCAATTTTTACCCTCGTAGTTGAAGTGGCTTCAAGCCCTTGCTCCCAAATATGCATAATGATAATGTGATAGCACATAATTTAGAGTATCATGCAGAGATGACATTTACTCCTCCCATGCTTAAAAATCATTTCCTAGTGATCTCCATAATGAAGTCTGCTTGCCTTAACACATTGATACAATAAGTCAAAAATGATTATCAAAAGAGTACAATAGGCACAAAACTCTAAGATCCATGTCTACACCCTCCAAAGGGACCGACTAATAGAGCTATCCTTCTCATATGTCTGACTCATCCTTAACAAGTCATATCCTTTTGGATAAGATCCCTAATGTTTAAATGGATATGATCCATTTGGTGCCAACATCGCCAATTTGAAAATTGTTGGCTGAGATTGGCACATGCATCAACAACACTATTTCCCTCTCTATAAATATATGAAATATCAACTCTGGTAATCTTCTGTAGAAGAAATTGAATATCCTTAATGATATCTTTTAACTTAATGCCCACATTTGATGCTTTGTTAACATCATTGATAACCATTTTAGAGTCCCCTTGGATACTCAAATTCCTTATACCTAAGGATATAGCCAATTTTATTCCCCATTGGAGAGTTGTTGCTGCAGCATAGTTATTACTCTAGTAGCCTATTCCACCAATATAGACAATAATCATCCACCTTCTGTCATTTATTATAATCCCTCCCCCACTAGATTTACCATCAGACTTGGAGGCCCCATCAAAGTTAAGTTTCATCTAGTTAGGCTTTGGGGGATTCCATTTAGTATTAAGTCTCTGAAGAATTTTGGAATTATTATAATCAATAATATGGTTTAGAACCTTCCATTTAGCTACAATTTGTTATTCTTCTTGAGTTAAGGGTTTCTCCATAGTATGAATATGAGAAATGGTGACACTTTCCAAAAGAGTCTTAAAAAAAGAATGAAACACCTGAGAGGCATTTATAGCAGTATCCCTACAAATTCTTTGGATGCACTCTTTCCATAAAATCCAACTCAAATAGGGTAGAGTTTGATTCCATAATTCCATGAGCCAGGGATGAGAAAAGGTAGGATTCCAACTAATAACAACTTCCTTAAGGTTAGAGTTACAGACCCACTCAATACCAAAATTATTTAGGATTATGACCCAAAGTTCCTAGGCAAAATCATAGTGTATGAAAAGGTGAGAAACTATTTCCTCTTTTAAACAACACAAATAACATCTGTTGACTAGGGTAAACCCTCTCTTCTGGAGTTGTCTTAGGTTAAGATTTTGATATGAATAGTAGCCCACCAAAACATGTTGATTTTTGGTATAAGTTTATAGTTCCAAACTTTTTTCCATATCTCTTTATTCTAATCCTCAGGAATCAACAATTGATAAGCAGACTTGATAGAGAACCATCCATTCTTATTTGGCCACTAGTACTATTCATCTTCACATGGGAAGAGAGGGATTCTGATCCCCTAAATCAATTGATGAATATCTAGAACTCTAGGGAAGATCTCAGGCCAATGAGCATAGTAATCTGATATATTTTTCTAGCTCCTTATGCCATTTTTATTATCCATGTAATCACTAACTTTATCTCCAAAAAACTGAGTAGCAATGTTAGCAATCTCTCCATATTTTCCCTGTGTGATGAGAGCCTTATCCTTTACCCAAATATCATTCCAAAATTTAATATTCCAGCCATTTCCCAATTTCCATCTAATTCCTTGCTTAAGAAGGCTTCTACTTTTTAGCATTTTATTCCATATCATAGATCCCTGGGGTAACCCTATCTGTTGAAGAAAGTTGGAACCATCAGTACTATGCATATATCTGGCAAACATTATTTCCCCCAAATCATTATTTTTATGAATCAGGTTCTAGTTAATTTGGGAGAGAAGGGCTTTGTTCATGTTTTTTATAGATCTAATATTGAGGCCACCATGTGATTTCAAAACACACTTTTTCCCATTTGACCAAAGACATTCTCTATTTATCTTCCAGTCCCATCCATAAAAAATTTCTTTGAATTTGTTCAAATTTATTAGAAAAATACGTAGGTATTTTAAAGAGAGATAGGAAGTAGGTAGGAATCCCTTGAAGAAAGGCATGAAGAATCTGTAATTTGCCTAAACTACTGAGAAGTTTCCCTTTCCAACCAAGAAGTTTCTTCTGAGTTTTTTCCAAATTCCATTCCAAAAACCTGGAGATACCTCTTTGACTATGAAGGGAAGGCCCAAATAGGTAGCAGGTATAACAGCTTCAGCACAGTCTAGGATATCAATGATTTTTTGTCTAAGGTCATTAAGAGTATTAAAGAAGTACACATTGCTTTTTCAAAGATTTATGCTTTGCCCAGACTCTATGGCATAGTTATTTAAAATATTTTTCCATCTCCTGGCTTTAATCACTGAGGAGATGCTGAAAAGAATGGTATCATCCACAAACTACTGCACTGCCATAAGGGGAAGGGAGGAAGCAAGTTTGATGCCCACTAAATGTTTAAAGACTATATTAGCTTGTATGTATCTTGTTAGTTACTTCACCATTATGATGAATAAGTAAGGGGAGAGAGGGTCCCCATGGAAAATTCCTCTTGAAGAAGAGAAGAAACCTCTAGGGACCCCATTGACTAGAACCAAAAATTTTGCAGAAGAGACAACATTCCATATCAAGCGATAAATTTTATCATTAAACCCAAATTTATTGATGACTTAGAATAGAAAAGTCCATGAGACCCTATCATATGTTTTAGAAATGTCTAGCTTAAGATCCATACCAGGGATTCTACTCTTGTCCATGGAATGAATAGTCTCATGAGTAGAGATCACAACATCAAGAATTTGCCGACCTAAGACAAAACCTTTTTGAGTAGGGGAAATAATTTTGTCTAAAAAAGGTTGGATTCTCATAACCAACACTTTAGTTTAGAGCTTATAAATAGTGTTACATAGACTAATAGGTCTGAAATCTGTAAGGTGTGTAGGCTATGAATTTTTAGGAACAAGTACTATAAAAGTATTATTAGCTTGTTTCAAAAGTTTACCTGATCTGAAGAAGTCCCATACATCAGTAGTAAGATCCTTTCCCACTATATCCCAATATTCCTAGAAGAATATAGGAGGGAACCCATCAGGATCTAGGGCTTTGAAAGAACCCATAAAAAATAAAATAGCACGGACTTCCTCCTCTGATATAGGCCTTAACATCTCTAGGTTATCTTCCTCAGTAATCAAACAGGGGATTTTATCAATGAATTGGTTCATAGTTCCATCATTCCCATCATCATTATTTTTTTCAGTGAGCAAATTCTGAAAGAATACCCTGGCTTGTTCCCCTATCTCACTATCTTCAGTTATAATGTTGCCATTGTCCAAACATAGATTTGTTATGGAGTTAGCCTTCCTTTGTTTCATGGATGAGAGATGAAAGAAGGCCATGTTCCTATCCCCCTCTTTGAGCCACTGAACTCTAGATTTTTGTTTCCAAAAAACCTTTTCTTTATCCATAAGATTCTTCCAGTCAAAAATCAAGACATTCTCTTCTTTAGAAGTGTCTTTTGAATCATCACCTTGAGCCATCCACTACTGATTATATACAAGTTTTTTGGCTATGTTTTTCTTCTGATGAAAGACCTAACCAAAGCTATATCTATTCCATCCATAAACTTCTTGTTTGATATGCTGGAGTTTTTTGAATAATCTAAACATAGGAGTGCCCTAGATAGGAATTTTCCACCAATGGGCCACCAACTGTTTGAAGTCTTTATGTTTGATCCACATAGCTTCAAAACAGAAGGGGAAAGGACCATGTTGTCCCTGATATTTCTAACTAAGGAAGATTGGGCAATGATCGGACATGGTTCTAGGAAAATCCTGCAAGTGCATATTATGATAATCATTCTAGTTTCTAGAAATAAGAAATCTATCTAACTTAACTTGAATCATTTGGTCTCCTCTTCTTCTATTAGACCAGGTGAAAATTTGATTTTGCAATTCAATATCCAACAATCCCCAATCATTTATAAATTCATCAAAGTCAAACATGTTGTCAGAGTAATCAATAATCCCACCCTATTTTTTATAAGGGTATAATGGAGTATTAAAGTCTCCAGCCAACATCTATCTAGTGTGCTACGTGTTAGTCCTGAAGCTACTCAAATTTGTTCATAAATTTTGCCTCAATGCTCTAATGTTCGGGCCATAGACATTGATCAATGACCAGTTCAAGGAGGACAAAGAGAAGTTGATAATAAAAAAATGTTTATTATAAGCAATAAGAGATCCCTAAATTTTAGCACTGTTCCACATAGTTAAAACCCCACATGAATCCCCTTCAGCTGGACTAATGCAAAAAGTAGCCTTAGGCCATATGTAGTTAGCTATTTTCTTAAAACTCTCCTCATTCATCTTGACATCTTGGAGTAATAAAATATCTAATTTATTATCTAGAATGCAATTTTTAACCTCAAACTATATGGAAGGACTGTTAAAGCCCCTCAAGTTCAAGGATAAAATTATCATTTAGAGGATTTGAGGGAATGGGTCTCCAGTGTTTTTTATTTACCACTAGAAATCTCCCTGGCAATCTCTCTTTGTCTTGTTTCTCTTAGGGTTGGTCTCCCTTGTTTCATATTGGTGCCAACATCTGTAGCTTTTTTACCTTTGCATTTCTTTTTCTTTGGGGTAACCCATTCTTCTTATTCATTGCTACTACGATTTTGTCCTATTTCGCCTATTCTGAATAATTTACTAATTGGTCACCTAATTATAGAGCATGGAAAATATCTTTGTTTGAATGTAAGGCTACTTCTCCCTCAATATTTACTATTTATAGAGGTAGTTCCACCTGAACATCTCTTAACACTTTGCCTTCTGCATCATCCCCATCTATCATTTAGGCACATATTTCTCCTTCCTCAAACATATTGGTCTGTTAGTCCAAAGAGTTAATTGTGTCTATTATAAAATTATAACTATCACTATCCAAGACCTTGTTATTTTCCTCTAGGATAGCTTTTTCCTCATTACCAGAGAATGTTAGGGGGCACCAAGAACAACAAACATGCACTGATGCCCAACTGTTAGGATCTTGATCTTCACCAATGAGAGCACAATATGATTACCTTGTATTAGCAACTAGACACAGAATTATACCAGAATGAACAAGTAACTAGAATTCACACAAATAGCATAGAATATGAGAGACAATACACTGTCTTGTATTAATACTCATCCATGAAAGAAAATACAATAAAGAAGATGCCACTTCTTCTCCACACCTCTTCAAAAGCTTCCCACACTTCAAGTGTACACATTAATTTTATCCAAGAGTTCACTCTCCTACAAAAAATGGTCCCAACACACAATTCACACATAGAATTGGTGTTCACCTCTCCAACTAGTCAGTAATAACCCTGCCAGTACACAAGTACTCAAAAGTACTTCAAGTAGATCTGCAATGATCTTACTTACACATGTAGATCTTCAAACGTGGCCTTGCACAATTAGAAGAAATTCTTTTCTTGCCTTAATTACAATACATGCCAATGGGTCTATTAATAGATCTCAGACTTAAACAATAACTTAGACTTCTAATTTACGCAGCTCAAGACTCAAAATAGCCTTTACATGCAAACACTTGGTTCAATAAACTGATTATTCATGCAAAGAATAGTTTTGGAACTACCATAGGTGACTGACATCGGTCCCTGTCTGCCTGGAGGCGACCGACCTCGGCCGACCTCCTGCTGATGCCAGTTGCCCTTCTGTATTGTGGATGATTGACGTCAGTCCTACTGTCAATGCCGGTATCTCTAAAATTTAGCATCCTCCTCCATGTCTGCAAAGTTGAAGCTTTTAGCTCCACAACCTAACAATCTCCCACTTGGAGATAAATAGCTACAACTGTACCTATAGCTATATATCATCTAGTTTGTTCCCTTGGCTTTGTATCCCTCTTGAAGACCAACCACCACAAATCCTATGGTGCACCTCCTGTCATCCAAATTACCTGCCACATCTGCATCTACAACCATGTGGAAAAGAACTTGACCTTGCATAGCATGTGCACTTGCTGCTGGTCCCACTGAACTGCCCTCCAGTGTTTCTTTCTCAGATTGACTCCAAAAATTTTGACAACTCCCACTACTTGGGAAAACTTAGGTTTAGTACACATGTACTCAACCTCATTATGTGAATCAAGACACTACTATCCAACCATTGGCGTGCTAACTGGTTTCACACAATCATCCTAAAACAAAGTCAACTTGTGACCTTCCATGTCCCTAGAACACACTCATGCCAAAGAATCTTGCTGCTCCTAGATTCCTCATGACATACTTCTAAACTAGCTTTACCTTTAGTTTAGTAACTCTCTACATATGTAACTCTGCAACAAGCACACAATACAGTAATAGGATAATGTAGCTAATATTATCCAATCTGGTAAAGAGAAACACAATGGTCAAACCTCCATTATCTTCCAGCTTACTCAAGACCATACACCTTGGCCTTTCGTCTCACATGTCCATTTTTGCTCTTTTTCATCCTGAACATCCATTCGTCTCTCAGTGCTTTCTTCTAGTTGGCAACTCCACCCAAAACTCTTGTTTGGTTCTTCTCCAAGGAATCACATTCCTCATCCATGCCAAGCTCCCACTATTTCCTGGATCTACCTACTCTTCTTCTTTAATGACTTCCTGGTTCTTCACCATCAGTGAGCAACAAGTAGTGTAAAGAAGGGAAATGATGAATTGATACTTACTTACCCTTTTCAGTCCTCCACATGGGTGCTTGAGACTCTTTGACAACTTGTTATCCACCCAAAATTTGTCTCAGTGACTGATGCCGGTCACATCTCAGTCTGCATCTGACCGATGTCAGTTCCATGTGACTGTCTCATCACTGACATTGGTTCCCCCTAACTGATGCTGGTGTTTATGGTCCCTGAGTCACCGATGTCAGTCTACACATAGCCAATGTCAGTCCTTATATGGACGCCAATGTCAGTTTTCTTACCGATGTTGGTCTCTGTGTTTTGCTTGTGAGAATTGACTTCTACCTGGGAGCTCCTTTTAGATTAAACCCTTGTCCAAATCAACCTTGCTTTGCTCAAAATTCTTCTACCCCTTGTGCTGAACTCTGTCTGTCACCTTCTCCTTAAAAACCAAGGCTTTCTTGTTCTTATCACTAACATCAAATCTCTCAAGAAACATCAATTTGTTCTTCTGCATATAGAAATCTCGATTCATACCCTTTGACTCAAGAAGATGCATCTCCTTCTTATTCATGTGACCAAGCCTATTAATCCACATCTTCAAATCTATAGCTAAAGTAGATAAACCAGAAGGAGAATCAGTAATACAAGTAGGTAGATAAAGCGTACCTACTTTCTTACCTCTTGCTACAACAAGTGCACCCTTGGTAACCTTCCAAGAGTCTGCTGTGAGAGTTACTGTGCAACCCTCATCACCCAACTTTCCAACAAAAATCAAACTTTGCTTCAGAACAGGGATATGCATGACCTCCTTCAACACCCATGTGTTGCTCATCTGTAATTTCAGCTTCACTTTACCTTTGTTAACCGTTTGACAAGGCTTTCTGTCCCCTAAACAAATTTCTCCAAAGTCTCCCTGTACATACTCATGAAAAAATTCCCTATTTGGGGATGCATGAAAAGAGGCACTAGAATCTAAAACCCAAGATTCTACTTTATCTATTGAACATACTAGTGCATCCTATGCAACGTAATTTGCAACATTTGGTTCTTCATGTCCTTCATGCTGATCTTCATTCACCCAAAAATCTCTCTTTAAGTGCCCTTGCTTTCCACACTTCTAGCAGGTTATTCTGCCATACTTGGACTTGGATCTTCTACATATCTTGGACCTTGATCTCCCATGCTCTATCTTCTCTCTTTGCCTTCCTCTACCTTCAACACTCAAAGCATTCCCTGATGATTCACTTGTGCTTTTCCTACGTATCTTTTCATTCAATATCACACTCACAACATCATCCACTTTTAAAATTTTTGAAGCAGATGTAGTATTGCTAACTGCCATTACCAAACTCTCCCAGCTTTCAGGTAATGAACACAAGATTAAGAGAGCCTAAATTTCATCATCAAAATAAATATTGACTAAACTTAACTGGTTTACCAAACCATGTGAATCACTAAGATGACTATGTATAGATCCACTATCCAACATTTGCAAATATAAATTATCTCTTCATAAGAAATACCTTATTCGAAGTTGAGGGTTTTTCATATAAATTTGCCAAAGATTCCATCAACTGTACCATTGTCTTGGCCTGTGATAAGTTAGAAATCATAGACAATGCAAGGTTCAACCTTATAGATCCCAAAGGCTTCCGATCAAGAACCTCCCATTCTTCATCCTTCATATCCATGGGCTTGCATGCAACCCCACCCAATGGTAAGTACAAATCTTTTTGATACAGATAATCTTCTATCTACATCCTCCATAATTGGTAGTTCTTGCCATTAAAATTCTCCATTCGTAGTGTAATTTCATTTGCCATTGCTATACTCCCACTCTAATAGAAACCTCTGTGAGCAACCTGTAATCAAAAACACTAACCAGATCTGAACCAACTTGTTAGTAAACCCAACCAAAAGCTCTGATACCAATGTGTTAGGGGGCACCAAGAACAACAAACATGCATTGATGCCCAACTGTTAGGATCTTGCTCTTCACCAATGAGAGCATAATATGATTACCTTGTATTAGCAACTAAACACGAAATTATACCAGAATGAACAAGTAACTAGAATTCACACAAATAGCACAGAATATGAGAGACAATACACTGTCTTGTATTAATACTCATCCATGAAAGAAAATACAATAAATAAGATGCCACTTCTTCTCCACACCTCTTCAAAAGCTTCCCACACTTCAAGTGTACACATTAATTTTTTCCAAGAGTTTACTCTCCTACCAAAAATGGTCCCAACACACAATTCACACATAGAATTGGTGTTCACCTCTCCAACTAGTCAGTAATAACCCTGCCAATACACAAGTACTCAAAAGTACTTCAAGTAGATCTCCAATGATCTTACTTACACATGTAGATCTTCAAATGTGGCCTTGCACACCTATTGACCAAGATCCTACAACTGGAAGAAATCTTTTTCTTGCCTTAATTACAATACATGCCAATGGGTCTATTAATAGATGCCAGACTTAAATAATAACTCAGACTTCTAATTTACGTAGCTCAAGACACAAATAGCCTTTACATGTAAACACTCAGTTTAACAAACTGACTATTCATGCAATGAATAGTTTTGGAATTGCCACAGGCGATCGACGTTGGTCCCTGTTTGCCTGGAGGTGACCAACGTTGGCCGACCTCCTACCGATGCCAATTACCCTTCTGCATTATGGATGACCGACGTCAGCTCTACTGCCGATGTTGGTATCTTTGAAACTCAGCATCCTCCTCCATGTCTGCAAAGTTGAAGCTTTTAGCTCCACAACCTAACAGAGACCTCCTCCTGACCAGCCTTTTCCCTAACCTTTTCAATATTATCAGGGTTTTCTGCATTTCCCCCCATTCCTTGACTGCCAAAGTTTCTAGATTTATGAGACTAATCCTCACCTTCAACTAGGGAATCATATTTCATTCTCATTTGTTTCACCTTACATTGGGTCATTATATGTCCCTTTTTTCTACATATTTGATAGAAAGTGGAAGCATTTTCATATATGATCAGCTAAGTCCAAGTCCCATATTTAGAGTTTAACTCTATATATGTGGGGAGAGTCTAACTAATCTCTACATTGACACACAACCAAGCATACACACATCTAGATTGCATCTTGGTGTTATGATCTACAGTGATGTATTGGCCAATAGAATTTCCAATAGCTGTAAATATGTTTTCATCCCAGAATTCCAATGGAAACCTTGACAATCTTACCTAAGCAGGAGCAAACTTGATGAGGTCTGAGTTGGGGTTGAATCTCAGTTTCCATGAGCACAAGGCAAGTGAATGTGGACCATACAACCATGGTTCTCCAGCAATAATAGCTACCATATCCTCCCTATTCATAAATCTAAATAGGAATAAGCCTCTTGCCATATCAGTGATCGAGACACTACCTTTAATTCTCCACCAAGACATTACCCATTTCCTAACCATCTCAATATTAGGATGGAAGGAGAAAAACTTACCTACCAACACAAGGTCCATGGTCACCATGATTTCCTCAACAAGATCATCTGGGATAGTTAGGGTCGTACCCTCAGTGGAATCATTTTTGACAAGAAGGCTCGACATGTTTTTAGTGGAACATGTATTTTCACCTATTAACACTTTTTCCATCCATTGGAGGGAATGTCCTCTATCAGATTCAGTTTTAGGTCCCCAGAGGCACTGCCAAAGGCAGTAGCCTCCATTGGATCTGTGAGCACTCTAGTAGCACTCAGAGGGCCCTACAAGGTAGGAAACAACTAGTTTCAAATTTTTTCAAGCAATCAAGCTTTTACTTGTATTGACATGTTAGTAGATAAGATTAATTTTCTTTTATTTGATGTTTCTAACATTTGACTCGTGTGTTTCCATATTTTAGGTTCCATGAATCTCCATTATAATGAACAAGTGTTCATGGTTTTAAGATTTAATGTTAATTTTACCCTTAGTTAATTAATATGGTCACATTTAAAACATTATGTTAACCTTTAGTCCTAATTGATTAATTGAATCCAATTTAAAACAAAATTTAAAACTTTAGTCTAAATTAATTTAGCCTAAGCTTTTATTAAAATGGATTCATATTTTTTCATGGGTCATTTTATTATGTTTTAGTCTTAGATTAATTTTAACCTAAGTTTTAATTAACTTTAATAATTTATTAAAACATTAGTCTAAATTACCCTAAGTCTTGAATATCTCAAATACTCATTCATTGATTTTATTTGTTTCCAACTATAAATTTAACACGGAATTGACAAGTAGCAAAATATTGAAATATCAGATCCAAGATCAAAGGCACATGGATGATCTCTAAAGTCAATAAATCAAATCTCCTAGATCAAAGATCAATGGTGTGTGTTCCTACATAAAAATATTGATCAATGATGTATGTTTAAGGCTATGGTCAAAAATTCATGATCGAGGATCAATAGAGTGCATTCAATTATGCAAATAGAGATCTAATGGTTAGCACATAGTCAACATGTCAAATGATCCTAAGATAAAATGTGATAGTGACAAGTGTCACACTCATGGTGAATTAGATATATATCAATGGTTCACATTTAATCAGGTGAATAGACCAAAGATTGATGACCCACATTTGATCATATGCCTAGCAGATCAATGACATATGTTTGATCATACAGATCAAAGATAAATGGCTCACATTTAATCCTACAAATAAAGATCAATGGTGCAAAGTGAGTCAAGAATTTAAATAGCCTAAATTGCATGCTATGTTTCCATGTGGCATAAAATCATTATATAGATGGGAACTATCAGCAAGGTATATAGAAATCATGTAGAGATGTAAAGTGGCATGATATCATAGGCCCAAATCAAAAATCAATAGTCACATCAAAATTCAAAGATATAAGACTCCTAAGGAGATTAATGGAGTGAATTAGATCAATATCCTAGAGGCATGAGATGATGACATGTGTCCAAGATGACAATGGTCATATTTTGAAATTAAATAAGCTATGTGATAAAGAGGTGCCACATAGGAAAACATATCAAATCTTAAGATTTTGTGGACTTGAGCATGCGAATGTATAAATTCAAGATCTAAATATGATCTAAGTTACCAAAGTTCATGTTTTAAAATTTGTTTCCACCATTAAATCTATATTTAAAACTCATAAAATCCTTAAAACACATGAAAATCCCTAAATTGGTCTTGTATTCACTAATTTGAGAAAAAAAAGAGTTTGGTGATTAAAATTGTTCAAGGAGTTCAACCAAAATGTAAAAAGAGTTGAATTGTCATTCCCAATGGGATAATTTGATTAGAGTCATAAAAATGGCAATATACATAGCTAATTCAAAGAAATTAATTGAATTATACCTATCATCAGATGTATATGGCCTAGTTTTCAATCATACAAAGTTTGTAGCTTCCTCATTAAACACTAGAGATAATAATTGTTCAAATTTATTCTAGATAATTGAGAACTAGGGGATTTTGACCAAAGAAGAAGAGAAATTGATTCCAATGAAGAGATTCTATGATTACATCATGGAAATTCATATGAATGGACTCCATTATGCTACTACTAAACTAGAGGTACTAAATTGTATCAATATCATGAATCTTATTTTTAAAGATGCTAAATTGACAAAGGTATGCTCATTAACAAACCTAGTCTAAAGAAAATTTAATATATATCCCCTATTGATTTTGATTCTTACTATAAATTACCTAGGCCCTAGATATACCTACCTTCCATTAATACATGGGCCAAAAAACATTCCATGATGGATATCCTAGAAAAGTGGTTAGAATTTGGTAAGAAGGTCATTGTTGATCTTGCAAAGAAAATCCATGTGAGTCAATTTAGACCTAGGGTTACAATGGTCATGTCCATGTTAAAAAAACTATATGTATTTTCACATAAAACACATGTTGAACCATTGTGGGTGCCTATTATCTATTTCATCATTGAGGAAATGGCAGTCCCTCCTTTAGGTGAAATCATTAGCATTTCCCTAGGTAGGTAGATTTATGGGATTAAGACAAAGAAGATAAATGAATTATACATGATTTAATATCTACTATATTCCCTATGTGCCACCACCAAAATCCCTAACCGAAGAGAAAGGTATCCTAATGGTCCCCAAACTATGTCTCAATACTACTCTAAATTGCACATTTATAAGTGTAGAGACCATATCCTATTTATTTTTTATTGTGTTTACCTTTCCTTGAGCAAGGATATTTATGGTATTCCCATGATGAGTATAATTCCTCTAATTAATAAATCCATTGAGACAAGGGGGGACATATGGCTATATCCTAATTGCATAGTTATAAGAATTGAAGGAACCCAAACTGCCCCTCTCAAACTCTTAGTTCATGTACCTAATAAATTTGTAGAAAAAGAAATTGCATACCAATTTTTCAATCAGATAGATGGCATTTTCAAGACTAAGATGAATAGAATTATGCATATTTTTCCCATGACAATTGGAAAAAATATTTTTAGAGAGTGGGATCACATTGAAGTTACTTCAAAACATAGGATTTCCTTGAACCTGTAGATAAATGATCATATACAATAGGATCCATATGGTAGAGTAAATGAGTATTTTAGATTCAAATTTATTTTGGCAATGCCCTATGAGCATGAACCTAGTGCATTTGACTTTTTATACACAAGGAAGCCTCCTACTATGAAGTTACTAGAAGATTGAAAGAACACAATATAAAAATTAAGTATAGATTGCAAAGAGACAAAAATATGGAATATATATGGTAGTTAGGACCAAAAAATATCATTTGATAGATTTTAATTCTTATAGGCTTCCACTAGTATATGTGCCATCAGAACATAAGATAGAAGAGAGGAGACCAAGTGAATTTTCTTCAAGCTCCTGAATCCCCTATAATAGCAGAGAATGATTTTCCTCAAGAGGAGGTTCACATAATAGCTTTGGATCTCCATGAATCTACTAAAGATGCACTAACAATACTTTAAATGACATATGAATCAAATTCAAATAAAAAAGAAGAAAATGTTGAAGAATATAATCAAGAAAAGAGAAAAGATTAGTCTTTGGAATTGATGATCATGGGTCCTCCCAAGAGGAAAGCTGAAACTATAGTTATCTCAAAATATAAGAAACCAAAAGTGGCCATCACTCCTCCCTATAATGAGATCAATCTATTTATTGAAGATAATCTAATATATGGACCATCTATACCTGAATGGTTTAAATATGAACCAAGGTTGGAGAAGATTCCTACTAGCTATCATCTATAGGCCATAATAAAAAATATAGACATTCTTATGAAAAAAGAATGAGACCTTGGATAATTTCATTGTAAGATGAAGAAGCAAAGTGATTGGTTATTCCAAGTCAACTAGTTGACATACAAGCAAAGGTGACAATCAAACAAATTGGCTAGTCTTCAGTTGGGGACATATATGATAAAATATCTATAGGCTTATAAAGGGTCACTGAGACATTAGTTATAGATGGAGGCTAAGAGGTTATAAATAAAAACATGGAGCCATTGATTCATTTGAATCAAAATAAAGGATAGGGACTAGGGGAGGACCCCATATTTGAAGAAGATGTCCGAAAGCTATCTCAATCTCAAATAGAGAGGTTACAAGCTTCCATCAAAGGACTAAAACAAGAGAAGAATAATCTGGAAGAGAAATCCATTCTATCAGTCCCAATGGATATTGTTAATAATTTTGAAGTAACCATTTATGATAAATTTAGTTCTTTAAAAAGAATAAGGTCTAAATTGGACATGGTGAATAAGTAGCATTCCATGACTATAAACCAAGACAATCAATTACAATATTTTGATAATAAAATAAAATCTTTGATCAATTTATTAATAGAGAACCAAATTATTGATCTCAAAATAGTCATCCTTCACATTTAAATATGGGTATGATAATCTTGATGGAGAAGATAAAGGATATGAATAAGTGGTCTAAAGGCATGGAAAGACTTTCAAAGGGTTTCAAATGATTAGAAAGTAGAATGGTTTAGATACTAGAAAGTTTGATTAAGGATCCAACCATCTTAATTCCTATTGGCTTGATAAGTGATGAAGATTTATATCACATGATATACACAATTCATCCAAGAGGTCAGAAATAAAATAAAAGGTACTATAAATGTTGACAACAAACATATCTTAGGCATGATCTTGTCAGCAAATGAGAAGATTAATAATGCTACGAGTATTAAATAAGAAATGAATAGAGCTAATGAGGTCTTAAAACACTTGGTATGGAAAGAAGAGGAGATGTTTATGGAACCAATAATCAATCTTATATTGATTTATGGATAATATGATAAATCCATGAAGATTTTGGGACAAGGGAAAAATGTTGTAGCTATAGGGGCATCTCAAAGCCAATTGAGCTGACATAGAATATTCTTTTGTATAAAGAACATGTAAATCATTCAAAATTAATATTATATTTATTAAAATCATGTGTAATGTGTAACACACATGGCTTAGAGGTTAGTCATATGTGAATAGTTTCATTGGTTCAGAATGTTGTAGGAAGACAACTATCCTAAACACTTGTTTAATTCTCATTTGATAATGACTGATTGACATACCTCATAAGTTGCCTATAAAAAGGGGTACTGTCATTGTAAAGAGGGATGAAGTTTTTAGAGAAAAAACAATTGTGTAAATTTAAGAGCAAGTAATTTAATAAAGAGGATTTTGTAAATATTATCTCATATTTATTTATTTGTTTATTATCATGACTACTTCCTCAAGTTTCTGGTTTAATGTTTAGATTTGAATTGCTTTTATGACTTATAGATGTGCATATGTTAATGCAGAGTTGTCAATTTGACCTTATGCTAGGTTGACTAAAATATTTTATATTTTTTTCAATTTTATTGCTCTTCTTGAAGATGTGCTAATGTAATTTTATTGTTTTAGTAAATGTTTAAAGTGAATTTCATTTCTAATCTACATGTTTCAAATATCCTTAGACATTTACCTAGTATATGATAGGATCTATACTTTTGGTGATTTCATGTCATATGTTGGTTAGAATTAAAAGTATTTGATGAAATTTAATATTTTTCATGATGTTTTAACTCATAATAGAAACATCCTTATTTTTTCCCTACCCTACCTATTTTTCATTTTTTTATCAAATCACTGTAGATTAATTTTTCATTGTAAATATTCATGATACATTAGGGTTTAGACTTTAGGTTTTGATCATTATTCATTAGAATTAGTTAAGATAAATTTAATCTTTCATAAAAGGCTTCAAGACCATGGTTTCTCCCAATAATCATTTACATAATAATTTTGTGAATAATCAAATAACTTAGCCATTATTACACCACAGTTCTTAGGAAGATCATAAATAATAAATAATCTACAATATAATTTTAATCTTGAAATGATACGTGTCTTTAACAATATGATAACCTTGTGATACACTTACATGAATCAACATTAGCATTATTAATTTTTTTCAATAACGTATTTGTAGGCTAAATAGGAAATGTGTTAGGTTAAAGAGGACTTTGTAAGGGATGCTTTATGATTTTTTAAGGAAAATAATGATTAAAAATTGATTGATTGAGGTTTTTTTAGGCCTGTATGCCCATATCCAACTGTAACAATCAATAAATATCCTTAAAATTTAAGAATTATCTTATTTATATACTCTCAACTTATAGGACTATCTAAATAGACCTAGGGGTCCTGAATTTAGAGAAAATTGAATATATTTTTATTTGACTTACCAAATATCATGAAATTTTGGGAGAAAATATTTTTCAATGTCCTTTTAAGATAAAATTTTCAAGTCATTTGGGTAAATACATCAATATGTATGGCCAAAAAATAGTCCCAGCCTAATTAACAAAGCCCAAAATCCATGTTTGGATGGTTTTAAGTAAATCCTAGATGATAATTATGAATTAATTTATGAATTAGGTGAAATGACATGTTATATGATTTTTTAAACTTTAAAATATTTAGAGTATCATTTATTTTTTTTAAACTCATTCTAAGAATCTAAATAGCCTTAATTAGGACTAGTAGGCCTTTTGTGCAATTGATGCAAGTATAACCTAAAAATGTGAAAATCTTAAAAGTTGTCTTGTTTCACATTGATCAGGTTTTAAGGAATCCATGAAGGTGGGGAGAGTGCATGGTTTTGTGCTAATTTTATTTTGAACTTTGAAACCTAGTTAAATGTTTTTTCCCTTAGTAACCTCATTTAACTTAAAGTCACGTTTGGGTATAAAAATGATTTTTTAACCCTTAAAGGGTGTTGTTTTACATTTATTAAAATGTGAAGAAACCAAAATAGCTGATGGATGTTTAGTGAAACCTCTATCCCAAAATAAATATATAGACCTAGTAGAGACCTAATTATTTTGTAGCCTTGTTGAGGTAGATGCAAAAAGAAGTCAAGAATTTCACAATTATAATTTGTCAAATGATTTATTTTTCATTACAATAATGTACAAGTATAAATAGAATCCATTGAGGATATTAAGTGGTGAAATTTTCCAATATATTATCCATACAAAAAATAGTTCTTATTTAGATGAAGGACCTAATAATTCAAATTGGTAAGACCTCACATTAAAAACCCATGCTATGGGTTCTAAAATATCATAAGAGCTATCATTTTTAGATAAACACATTATTTTTGGTGTGTGAATTGATTTTTGTTCCACCAATACTAAGTACATAGATATCAAACTTTTATTTCTTTTAGCTTCCATATACCTCATGGTATGTAAAAATAATCAAAGATTTGGGATATATTTTTCAAATAAGAATTCATTGGCCATTTGAGTTTGTATTGAGACAATAATAAATTTTCCATAAGATGTTAATATCTATATACATTAGACTTGAGATAGTGTGGCTATGGGTATAGTGAAACCCTTCATAGTATTGGCAATATGATTGTCATTGATGGCAAAAGGGACATTATGAGCATGTCATTGATATAAAAATGGAGATCATTGGCATTTTGGGTGTCTTTGATGTTTAATGCTAAGTATGGTGATTTGATAATGTGAAAGGGATCTTATCAGAGGTCAAGGATGATTGGAATGCTTGTGTGCATGAGTGGAATTCATTTGATTTCCCATATTGTTCATCTAGACATTTTGGGTCTATAGAGGAAAATTTAAATAGGGACTTTTTTGATGTCATCATTACCACATGTGGATGAGTCTAGGGGAGTTGGTAATATGGTTGTGATCACATTAGTCTATAGTTGTTATGAACTATATTTGAAGTCACGTGATGAAGCATGGTAGAAGTTATGAGGATGCAAATTTGGCTACTTAGACAAAATTCACTAAGTTTCTATACTTAGCCAAATTTGCAAAAGAGCTCAAGTAGAGCCAAGTAAGAATGTTGATGAGGTCAGCATTCACACACATGGAGGTGCCAAGATAAAATGATCATATGGGTTTGTTCATTTTTGGGCCTAATTTCTATGTAATGAATATCAAGTCACGTGACGTAATGCAACAAAAAATGTACATGTGTAAAGTTGGGCTTTCAGGTATTTTGACAGTGTTTTCTCACACTTAGTCAAATTTGTAGATGGTAAGAAAATTTTGAGTAGACAATTTTATGATGTCATATCTTGCATGTATGAAGGTTTTTAGAGTAGATTAATATGTATATGGGATCCCTTATGTGAGAGGATCTTATGCATTAAAGTACAGGTCATGTAATAAATCACATTAAAAATTATACAAGAAAAAAGTTGGCCTTCCAAGCAGTTCCAAGCATAGTCAGCTCTGTGGAAGAAAAATTTGAGTGAGCATAATAATGGAATTATATATAGCATTCATGAAGGATTCAAGAAGAGATGAGCATATGGGTTTTTTCATTATCATAGAAAATTTATATGGTCCAAATTTTATAACAGGTGGATGAGTGAAGAAAAATATATGAAGGTTCAAAGTTAGCCTTTCAGGCATATTGAGATGGTATCCATAGTCAAATTTATATAAGGTAAAGTTAGAGCTTGTTTGAAGATCCAATAGTGAGTGCTTAATCATACATTGAATATCCAATGATACATAAAAATTTTAATATATCAAAGTCACCTACAAGTGAATGTGCTAGTGATAAGTGTCATAATCATGGAGCTTGAGTATTAAATCTATGGTATGGTTCAAATTCAAATAGTCAATGATCAATGTAAGGATGATAAGTGTCTCAATAATAAGAACTAATATCAATGTGAAAAAGGCATGTGTTAATGACAAATGTCACATTTTTGAGAGATTTTTAGCGATAAATATCATGCTTGTCAAAAAAAATTAATAATAAGTTGATGATCATGTAATAAAGATCTAATAGATCAAATAGACTCAATGGGATTAGGTGTTCTACATTTATCGACATAAAGGGAAGTTAAATATCAAGGTAGTTTGATGAGATTGATGAAGCGTATTCATTCTAAAGACTTAGGAAGCAATGAGATGAGATTAAGAGCTCGATGTTTAACATTAGATAGAGGTAAAGTTCTTATAACTTTGGAGATCTAATGAAATGAAAGAGCTTAGATCAGAAATATCAATGGACACATTTTAAAGGTTGAAATTTTAAAGTTATGAAGTGTACAAGGATATAATGGAATGCATAATCTTGTCAAAAATTGATCAAATGGACGTGTTTTAAAGTCGATAAATTTGAATGAAGATCACCAAATCATGGTTCCAAATGTAATATCAATGGTTAGTATTTAAATATATGATCATCCTAATGGTCAAGCATAAGAAAATATGTAGATAACCCATAAAATATGAAAAATAATGAGTTTAATTATGGTGATTGATTAAATTTATGGAATAATGCATGTGTATCAAAACCAAATCCCATTATATGATATAAATAGTAATGAGACTAGGAATCATGATGGTGGAGCATGAGTTCAAGACATGAGAAAATTATAGTTAAAGTCCAACAAAATTAAGCATGATGTGTTAGCAAACTAGTGTAAACATATAGAAGATATGAACCCTATATCAATTTATTATATATATATATATATATATATATATATATATATATATATATATATAATCTAGGATACATGCAAAAGCTACTAGTATTATTTAATTGTGTCAAATAGAGATATATAGAAACACAAAATTAGAGAAGTAGAGTGGAACATAAGAGAGATGAAGTGTAGAGTATGAGAAGTTATAGCCTAGAGATATGATAGAGAATAGAGAACTAGATTCATTTATGAATCTATACTTTAATCTAGAGTTGTATCTCCATATTAGAATCTGATAGGTAGGTGCCATCAGATAAGATGAGTTAGTTCTCAGTTACGGAGTGGGTGTTTCCGTAGAGTAGGTCCTATTAAATCAGGGTATTAGTGTCTCCTTAGGGTTGGTGCCTTTAAAAATTATAACTAGTAGGTTATTTATTATGAGGCTAGATTAGAATGGTATATTCTATTAACTATTCTCATGGTGGTTTTTCCCTATATTGGGTTTTCCATGGTATATATAGTGTTGTGTCTATTTGTGTGTATGTGATCTTTGTATATAGTTTTAATCTTCATTAAAAATTTAACAAAAGGACTAAGTTAATCAATATATTGACTCACCCCCTCTCTTAGTATATATTTGTGTTCCAAAAATTGGTATCAGAGCCCTAGTTCCTTAGAAGAAGCTTAATTAAGTCAGGTAGATCTTGGATGGTGAAAATAAATGGCTAGTCAAGAAGGATCTTCCTCAAATAAGTCACTTCTCTTTGATGGATCAAACTATGCATTTTGGAGCATAATAATGGAATCATATTTATCTTAATTAGATTTTAATGTATGGATGTCTATTGTAAATGGATATACATCTTCTGTTATAACTCCTACTAGTTAGACCACCAAGAAAGCATATGAGAGCAATGTCAAGGCTAAGAAAGTTATTTTATGTGGATTGTCTAATTTAGAGTTTGCCAAAGTGATGCATTATCAAAATACTCAAGATATCTGGAACAAATTGAAAAACATTTAGGAATATGATGATAAGGTAAATTAGTCCAAGTTATAAATGTTTAAAGGCAAGTTTTAAAGCCTTAAAGTGAATGAAGAAGAGAAAATTATAGACTTCCTCCTCAGAGTAGTTGAAATAATCAATGCAATCAGTGGCCTTGGAGAAGAGATGAAAGATATAGTCATTGTCAAAAAGGTCCTAAGATCTCTACCATTAAGGTATGACTCAAAAATATTTGTAATAAAGGAAGTAAGAGATCTAGATAAAATCAATATTGATAAGTTGCATGGAACATTCATAGCCTATTAGATGAGAATGGGAGAAACAAATACCTTCAAGAGAGAAGCTACATTGAAATCATCCAAACTAGTGAAGGTAAAAGTACCTACATATAGATTTGAGGATATTGATGAATAAGAATCCAATTTTGTCAAAAGATTGAGAAGAGGGTTTGGAAAGTGCAAAGGTAAGTGACCCTAAAAATGCTTTAACTATGGTAAAGTAGGACATTTTTCTACTAGATGCCCTTATAATAAGAAGGATAACTTTGAGCAAGAAGACAATAGTAAAAAGGTGAAACCTCACTATTATAAGAAGAATAAAATTTTCAAAAATAAGAAAGGCCTATACACAAAAGAGGATAGTGATTCAATGGATGACAGTGATAGTTATGATGATTATGATGATTATGATTTTGTGGCTAAGGAAAAATAAGTCCTATTCATAGTAATAAGATCAACTTCATTGGATCAAGAAGAAGTAAAAGAAGGAGAATTGGATTTATAATGTGAAATCATCTATGTTTTAGAAGAAATAGACAAGCTAAGAAAAGAGAACTCGAAATAGAATAAGCTTAGACAAAAGGAGATTGAGAAAATGTCCAAAACTCTTGAAAATATTGATTAGATGGTGGTTATCCTAAAGACATAAGTTGAAGAGGATAAAATAAGAGAAGATGTATTAAAATATCAATTACAATCTAGATATGATGAGTGCATGAAGTTAAAAGTATAGATAATTGATTTGAGAAAAAAGCTTGAGAAAGTTAAAGGATAACTAGAAAAAAGTTTGATGTTGATAGGAGGATTAGAAATTATTGATGAATTGATCAACTCTAAAAATCCTTCAAAATAGAGATCAGGTCTTGGTTATGAAAAAGGAAAAAGTTCCATAACTAGTACATGTGCTAACCTATATGATAACTTCAAATCATAAGGAGAATCAAGAGCAAAGAAAGAGAAATCTTACAAAGATACAAAGATAAATTTAAACACAACTGATGTAAAGAAAGCTAAATGAGAAAAGAATCCTGAAGAAAAGAAGAAGGCAAAGGTAGTTGATGTACATGGATACATAAAATCGAAATACTCGAGGAAGCTAGAGTTTAGAAGATCTCCTCATACTACTCAAATAAATTTTAAGACCAGTTATTCCTCATCTTTCTATGGTTATTGTTATACATATAATTAGTTTGGTCATAGGGATATTGATTATAGAGTTGTACCTAAAAGGATAACACATTATGTAAGTAGAAATTCATTTGAACCCTTGTTAGATGCAAATGTATTATGTTATAATTACAATAATTCTGGTCACATAGCTTAACAATGTAGAACAAACTTTGTAAGACTAAAAAAACAAAGTAAAAAATAAAGGTATACCTCTTAGTGTGAACAAAGGTTCATACGTCTCTAAAAAGAAGAAAAATAATCAAATAAAAAACCCAAGGATGTGTGGAAAGTGAAAGATCAATCTATGATTGGTCAGACTACACTCCATGCCAAGGAGCATAATTTTTGGTTAATAGACAATGGTTTCTCAAAAAATATGATTGGTGATAAGAGTAAGTTCATCAAATTGAGAAAATGTAAGGAAGGATCTATCAGATTGGGAGATAACATTGTAGTAAAGATCAGAGGTAAAAGAACCTTGAACATAGATAGAAAATTGCCTACACATGATGTCTTTTATGTTGAAGAATTGAACCATAATCTACTAAGTGTCAGCGAAATATGTGAAAATGGATATAAGGTCACATTTAATACAAAAATCTAAAATTTAAATAGATATAGAAGACTAGTTGTAGAAAGGAAAAGAACTGAAATTAATATCTATAATCTTGTTAAAGTGAATGGTAATAGCTGCCTAATAGGAAATATTGATGAGAGTTGGTTATGGCATAGAAGAATGGGTCATGTCAAATTTGATAACCTAGTAAAATTGAGATAAAATAAGTGTGTTAGGCACATGCCTAAGATAACCAAACTTGTAGACACTACTTTGAAGCAATGTTAACTAGGCAAGAAAATAAGGGTCAAATTTCAAAAAAAGGAGTATGCAACTACAAAGCCTCTAAAAGTAGTTCATACTGATTTTATGGTTCTACTAAGATAAGAGGATCTAAAGGAGAGAGATAATCATGTTATTTTCAGATTACTACTCAATAATGACATGGGTAACCTTTTTGAAGGACAAGTCAGAGACATTTTAGAGATTCAAGATCTTTAGTGCCATGGTGGAGAATGAGATTGGACAAAAAATTAAATGCTTAAGATATAATAAAGGTGGAGCATTAACCTCAAATGAATTTATAGAGTATTTCAAGAATCATGGAATCAAAATATGTTACTGTATAGAAAGGACTCCATAATAGAATAGAGTTATTGAAAGAAAGAATAGGACGATCACATAGATGGGCAAAACAATGCTAAAAAAGGCCAAGTTACTTGATGGATACTCGAGAGATTTAGTCAAAATAGTATTATATATCTTGGATAAAGTTCAACTAAGGTTAAATAGTGAAAAAAATCCCTATGAATTATGGTATGGAAAACTAGCCTCCGTTAAGTATTTTATAGTGTTTGGAAGCAAATGTTACATCAGGAGAAAGGAGGATAAATCAGGAGGCTTTGAGTCAAAATGTTATGAAGGAATATTTATTGTTTATTCCATCAAAATCAAATCCTACATATGTTACAATAAAATGCTACACATGATTTTAGATAACCTCAATGTCATGTTTGAAGAAGGATTGAAACATGTTAAAATTGATAAAGAAATCTATGATGAAGAATTAGATTTTGAAGATGAAATAGCTAATGAAGAGCATGCAGAAGTAAATGAAAAGGTACTTTCAAGATTTATTCAAAAGGATCATCCTATAGAGTATATCATTGGTAATAATAATGAAGGAATTCAAATAAGGAACAGAGTTACATAAAATAAGGAACAAGTATTTTTTGTTTTAATGTTTGAAATTGAGCCTAAGAGCTATGTCGAAGCCAACAAAGATGAGAATTAGCTAAAACCCATGGAATAATAATAGAGCCAAA